>CM060682.1:40999522-41415371 GCA_030686995.1 Artemisia argyi | reverse complement strand
TTACACCACTAGGTAAATCAACTAGCACCCATACCTTTTGAATCTTAAACTGAAGAAGCTCCTCTTGCATAGCCTCCAACCAGCTTGAATTCTCTAGGGCTTTATGAATATTCTTTGGTTCATCTTGTGAGAGAAAACATACAAATATGCAATAGTTTGAAAACTCATGTTGTTTTGAAGCATAAAGGGCATCAAGAAGCCCTTGTTGATCTGAAGACATCAATTGTAGTCTTGTCTTCACTCCTGATTGTACATCTCCAATTACATTGTCTAGGGAGTGGACTTTGTGAATCCTTGAGTGTGGAGTAGAAAGAACTTGATAATCAGGTGGAAGGTTGTTGAAATCCACCTCATTTTCTGAGAGATTTGCTTGTGTTTCTTCTGATGGTCCATCAGCAGAAACATTTTGCTCATCAGCGGGAATGATTTGCTTATCAGCAGAAACAACAGTGTTACTTCTGACTTGAAACTCTTGTTCCTTAGCTCTATCTGTCTTGCATTCATCTTCAACATCTTCTTTAGATTTACCAGAAGAAGATTCACCATTTATTGAAGTTGAATCCACACTTGTATTTGCCCATATTGGCATTATCACATAATCTTGATTTGCCTTATTCTCTAATCCTTCTCCATTTGTTGCATCAGCAGTTTGTGAACCTGAAAATTCATTAGTTTCTGCAACAAAAGGCATATAATTCATTGATTTGGATAGAGATTCAAGATCAAATAGCCATTTGGGACCTTGACCTTCTACATTGGTTTAATTTTCCAAAAACTTCACATGTAGATTTTCTTCTACTCTTCTAGTTCTCATGTTGTATACTCTAAATGCTTTGCTATTGATAGAATATCCAACTAAGAATCCTTCATCTGCTTTACCATCAAACTTTCCAAGATGGTCTAAGGCATTCAGAATTGTCACATGACATCCAAAAGGTCTAAGAAATCCTATTTCAGGAGTTCTACCTCTAAAAAGTTCATATGATGTCTTATTGTGAGGTTTTACAACTAAAACTCTATTTTAAACATAGCAAGCAGTGTTGACTGCTTCTGCCCAAAAAGTTATAGGCAACATAGAGTCGGCTAACATAGTTCTAGCAGCTTCTATTAGTGTTCTATTTTTCCTTTCAGCAACTCCATTCTGTTGTGGAGTTCTTGCAACACTAAATTCTCTTTTAATACCTTTTTCTTTGCAGAAATCATCTATAACTCTATTCTTAAATTCTGTCCCATTATCACTTCTAATGACTTTTACTCTTTTGCTTACTAGGTTTTCTATCTCTGTATCAAGGTCTTAAGGATGCTAGAAGTCTCATCCTTAGTTCCTAAAAAGAATACCCATGTAAATCTACTAAAGTCATCAGTAATAACTAGACAATATCTCTTATGCAACAAACTTCTAACATTTGTAAGACCAAATAAGTCCATATGCAGCATAAACAATGATTGATTGATAGAGTTAAAAATTTTGGGCTTACAAGTGGCTTTATGTTGTTTGCTGATGCGTGGGAATCGCACCTTGCTTTACCTCTCGAGGGATCTCGCGAGGCTTACAACCCCCACCAGGCAGTGTACCTGATCGTTGTAGTATAGTATAGTGACAAGTACCGGGGGATTGATCGTTCAGCTTAGGAATAGTGTCGCTAGGATTAGAAAACCTAATTAATAGTTCTAGACTTCTAGAGATGAAAGATGATTATTTTTGTGTTTTTATATTTTTATTAAAGCAAGTAAAATCTCGGGTTTTGAAGGAGTGGGCGGAATTAGTTGCTAATCAACTAACCCAAAAACTAAGATGCAATCAAAATAAAATAATAAAAATGAAATTAAACTAATTAAACTAAGGTTGTGAGCAGTAATTGGAGAAATTGTGTTTACTTAGACTTCATTACTCCCTAGATATCTTTTACATGTCAATTACTTGTTACACTTGTATGAATGACGGGTTGTATTCCTTAATACCATTCGTGGAGTGGCATACATAACTCCCCAACTCTATGAGCTCTTATCTCCTCCTACACCATGACCCAGCACAACTATAGGGATTGTAAACAGTGGCTCATGCATTAAATACAACCAATAAAGACCTAGTACGCCCCGGTTCATGTTTCTTAAGACGTTCAAGCATGTTACCATTTGGAGATCTGCCAGTTTTCTTAAGCCTAACATATAAAATCATTCATTCAAAACAAGAATAGACAAGTAATCAACACATAATCAACATCTAGGTTTCATTAGATCTAAGCAAACACAAGAGAGATCTAGCCTAGCATAGTAGAATTAAGATAAGAACAAAAGATAAACAACCAACACATAGACATATTGATTGAATTAAGAGTATACTTATCTCAATTACAATGCAAGGTCTCAAGGGTTTGGAACCCTTGAAAAACCTGTAAAAGAGGCACCAAAATCGTCTTTAGGGTTTCACCAAAACTTCTCTCCTTTTTAATGAAAAAACTAGAAAACTATATATAGGAAAATCGTCCTGACGGCGTCAAGAGTTAAATCTGACGCCGTCAACTCGCCGCCATACACTTCCTCGGACGCCCTAGATCCAATCGTGACGGCCTATGTGACGCCGTCACCACCCACGGTAAATTAATCTTGGTCACTTTGACGCCGTCATAACTCCATCTGACGCCGTCACCAGCTACGGTAAATTATTCTTCATGTATGACGCCGTCAAGAGAAAACCCTTGACGCCGTCACCTTGTATTTCCAGCTTGGATTTTTGGTACTTTGTCGTTTTCTTCACTTTATGCTCCAAAAACGTCCAAAATAGCCTCTTTTCCAGAATTCACTCTCCAAACACCTAAAATCACAAAAGGAACGATTTAGGGCAATATTTGATCAAATAAATTCGGATTCGGGCTTAAATGACCCCCTAAAAACGGATCATTTTTCGCCTCATCATTTGCCTTTAAGACAAGCAATGCATGTTTGATCATTTTCAAATCGTTTTTGAGGTAAACCTCTTACCAAACCATCTTTGACAATCTTATTTATGGTTTTGCAGTTAATATGACCAAGCCTTCTATGCCATTTCATAGATTCATCCAATGTGGCCTTAGCAATAAGACAAGTAAGAGAATCTTTTGGAACAATCTTCTTCATATCAACACTGTATATGTTGCCTTTTCTTGGAATTCTAAGAAGTGCTTGACTTTCATCAGGCATCTTAAAATCAGAAGAAAATACAAGACATTCAGTGTCAGTAAAGAGAACTTTGTTATTTTTGTCACACATTTGTGAGACACTAAAAAGATTATACTTAAGCTCTTGCACATAGTACACATATTCAAAATCTAATTTACCGGTTTTAATAGTACCTTTACCAGTAATTTTTCCTCCAATTCCTCCTCCAAAGGTAACATAACCTCCATCTACTGATTGAAAATTTGAGAGATAAGACTTGTTGCCTGTCATGTGCCTTGAACATCCACTATCTGAGAATCCTTGATCTTCAGTATCTGCTGATGAATGTCCCTGCACATAAATAAAGGAATTAGTTTTGTTTTGGGATCCAAACCATTTCTGACTTGGATCCGCCTCTTGCATCAATGAAATGTAATCTTTTGAGAATTGTTGATGCAACATTGGATTTAAGAATCCAACATGCTGAGGCCTTAACAGCATTTGCCCTGTTTCCCTTAGCAGTGATATGAACTGTTTTGCTATCAGCAGAAACTGATGGCTTTGCAGTTGTATCCTTTGGTTTCCAAACTTGTTTTTGGACCACTGCTTTTGTTTGAATGGGCCTTTGAACAATATTAGATGCATATTTGAAAGTTGTTTTTGCACCCTTAATTGTTGATTTTGGGTAAACAGTCATATATGGTTTTTCAGCAGAAACCATTTTCCTTTCAGCAGGAACTGCTTTTGTGACTGTTTTGGGTTTTGATCTTTTAGAATTAGAGTGAAAATGAGATTTAGGTGTTTGCCTTTTTGTAGTTCACTCTATTACTTTCATACCCAGATACCCATTGGTTGCAGAAAGCTTCAAGATGGTCAAAACTACCACATGTGTAACAAACTTTGTTATCTCTTTGTTGGAGAGACTTGAGGCTATACCAATTCCTTTGGTTACCTCTAGGCTTGTTTATGGTTCTATATTGTTCACAATATCTTACTGGTTGCCTAACATGTTTTTCATTGGTCTTAGGCCTATCAGTATTGTGTTTGACTATCTTAGGAACTCTTGTTCTTGCTTTCTTAACCACTTCAGGTTTAGACATAACCTGTGGTAACTTTTTATCATCAGATGTTGAGTCCTCAATGATTGGACCATCTGACTTTTTACAAGAACACACTTTGTCCTTAGGAAGTGAAGTTTTACTTAAACTTTCACTTTCTTTCAAAGGTTCATTATCAACTACATTAGATTTTGGTTGAACACCATATTTTAATTCAGGTAGTTCAAATTCAGGTAATCCTGTGTGTTCTAGGTCAATTCCTGGGGGTGAAGGAATACCTCTATATGGTGGAGGAACAGATTTGTATCCAACACCAGACTTAGCTTTATTAATTACTTGACATTCAATTAAGTTAGTCACACCCTTAGATGCATAATCTAGTGTTTCTACACTCATTTGAATATTCTCTTTAGCCTTACTAAGCCTATCTACTTCAGCTTTCAAGTTACTAATGTCATTATCTTTAAACATTATTTCTCTTTCAAGAAGAATTTTGACATCAGTAAAGGTAGATTTATTTGTTCGAAAATGTATGACTTGTTCCTCTAGAGTAGCTATACCTCTTTTATGATTTGTTAAGCTATGAGCTGTATCAATTAATTCTTTCCTTTGATTCTCATAACGTTTGGTTAAGGTTTCTAAACTTTTAAGAGCAGAACAATTATTTGAACAAACTTTATCAGGTTGTACCTCTATGGTGAAAGCCATAAGAGCTGTCTGAGGAGAAGCTTCTTCTTCTTCATCAGCTGTAAAGCTCCAATCAAATCCTAATCCATCAATGGCTACCATAGCCTTTAGATTGGTTGATTCCCCTGTCTTGGACTTGCTTCCAAAACCTCTATTCTTGCTATCTTACTGCCTTGGCCTTCTACATTCTCTTGAGAAGTGCCCCAACATATGACAGTTATAGCATTCTATTTTTGACTTGTCAAAACCAGCAGTATCATTGCTGCTGATGGTGAGTTTCTTCCCCGTCCTCTGATAGAATTTCTTAGCCCTCATGCTAAGAAGAGAAATTTGCCATTTTAGGTCCATTTCTTCTAAATCATCATCATTGATTTCTAGAAGATCTTCATGAGTGAGCATG
Source organism: Artemisia argyi (assembly GCA_030686995.1). Lineage (NCBI taxonomy): Eukaryota > Viridiplantae > Streptophyta > Magnoliopsida > Asterales > Asteraceae > Artemisia > Artemisia argyi. The sequence continues at coordinate 41,410,088 of CM060682.1, read as the reverse complement.
GACCCATCATTCTGACTTGTGAAAAAGGCACAACAAGCCTTTTCATTCAATATACCAAAGGTACTGCTTGATGAACTAGCAGCACCAGCTCCACTATCAACCTTTTCATCTTTAACTGGGTTTAAGACACTAGGAGATGACATAAAAGCCATGTTCCCAGTATATGAACTTGAGACACATGTTTTCCTTACTTCTTGTTCCACAATTTTAAAGTTGCTATACAAATCCATAAGATCCATAGTGTCTATGTCTGGTTTATTCTTCCAAACAACAACATGCATAGCCCACTCTTCTGGTAAGCTTCTCAGAAATTTTGAGTTTAAATCTTCTTGAGGTATGTCAACCCCAAGAACAGCAAGTTGGCTCACAATTTTCTGTAGCCTTGTAAACATGTGGTCAAGAGATTTATTCATAGTTGATGAGAAATTTTCAAACTGCTGCTTGAGAAGGGTTTTCTGGGTCTTCTTGGTGGCTTCATTCCCTCCATACCTTGCAACAATTGCCTCAAATAATGACTTGGCATCTTTGAATTTGCTGAAGTTTATAAGTTGATCATTTGGAATGGTCATCATCAGCATGCTTCTGGCCTTGAGGTCATTCTTCTTCTTTATTCTTTCATCAGCAGTTGTAGGGATAGTTTGAACAACTGAAATTTCCCTACCTTCAACTGTTGATAAAGTGGTTGTGGGTTTGAAAGAGTTTCCATCTTCAATGATTTCCCAGAGAGTGTAATCCTGCACCTGGAAAAACTATTCTATTCTTAACCTCCACAATTCAAACTCATTCTGTTTGAGAACTGGCAACTTTGCAGCAACATTTGTTTGAATAGATTCTGTATCCATTTCTTCTTCTTCTAAATCAAAAGTATCAACCTGGAAGCTCTGATACCAACTGAGAGGATCACTTGATTTGATAACACACTATGAGGTGTTGGACCTTTGTAATGCATATATGTGATACTTTGAGTGAGTATGATTAAGTATGCGAAATCTACTTAACCACACTTAGAATATTTATTGGAAATGGAACTGTGATGCTTGTGTTTATTGAACAAAGAACAATGAAAGTATTTCACCAAACGATTCAATATTATTCAGAATAATACGAGTGATCTTCACTATCACTAGGGTTACAAAGATCTTGAATCTTGTTTTTGTTCTATTGTTTTTCTCTATCACTGTCTATTCGTATATTCGCACTTATCACACACATACATATATAGATATATCTAAGATCTTCCTTTTATAGTCCAAGGAAAGATCTTTTACAATCAATATGACTCATCTAATTTACTAGCATATGACTAAGCTTCATTCTAGCTAGATGATGACTTATCATGTCAGTCATTAAGATACAACATGTATCTAGGATTACAACTCACTTGGTGTGTTCAATTTGATGACTACAACAAAGATATTTTTCTTGTATATAAGTCAGTAGAATAAGTTGTACTTATCTACACAGCTGTTGTATGAGTCATAGTAGTATCAGCAGAATCCATCAGCAGAAACACTATCAGTAGAAACCTTCTTCAGCAGAATCCATCAGTGAAAAAAATGCTTTGTGCTTTATCAGCAGAAACATGCTTGATGTATTTCCTTAAACCTTTATACTGATTCTTCTGATTATTTAATTCCCAACAAAAACTATACTTGATCGAAATGATCAATTATATGTATGTTACCTTTTTAGTTTGATTGTAAAAACTTTGTTTTGTGAATGAAACTTTTGTTTGATCTTTAAGTAAAATCAACACTAGCACTATATGAGCAACTATATATATACGTCTACGTCTACAAAAGTAATAACGATATAAGCAAGATAATAAGTAAGAGATGGAAAGATCTAACCGCGAGACAAAGGATTTATAGTGGTTCGGCTACAAGGACACCTTCCTTGCCCTACTCCATTCCCCGAGTCACCTACTCGAGAGTTTTCTTCACTATGTCAACAAGCTCCCTTATGGCGGAGAAAACCTTAAGCAACTTTTGCTTACACTAATTAACGACACTAAGCTAAATGCCGAGTTCTAATCCTAGCTAGAACCAATCTCACACCACTAGTCACTACACGACTTTTTCACAACTTCTTCACACCACAACTTCTTCTTCACACCACTACTTCTTCTTTACAACACAACTTCTTCTTCCACTACTCCTATTCACTACTTTTCTTCACTACTAACACACCTAAATCTACCTATTACAAACACTCTACTCCTTTACAAATAATTTACACAACTACAAACTATATTCACAAATCTACAATACTTCTTAACTAGATGTTGAAGTAGTATTCTTCTCTTGCACTTTGAGTGGTGAGGGATTGAATCACTTGAAGCAAAGACTTATAATCTTATGATCAAAGGATTTAAAGAGATGTTTAGAAAGGATTGGGACTCAAAATTTTCATGCAAAACGTGGGGAAAAATACCAGGTTTGAGCAGGTATTTATAGGCAAAATTTTCTGACAAGAGGAGCGTGCGGGCCCCCTTAAAATTAAGGGGGCCGCCCCCTAAAACGGGCAGTTTTCTTGTCTTTTCTGGTTAAAGTTTATTTGATGAAAAACTAACTGATTTTTGTTAAAAATTTGAATTCATATATTTATTATGAATTAAACATTTTCCTTTAATTACCAAAAGTGTTTTTCAAAAATATATAAGATGTTTATATCATTTTATAAACTTTGTAATGTTTAAATAAAAATCTCTTTGATTATAAAATGTATTAGACATTTTTTTATTCATACCTTAAGTGATTTTGTTGAATGAAATGATATTTGTTACTAAATACTTGTTTACGTAATAATTTTTCGTTTAATGTTTTTACATTTTGTGATCGTCAAAACGTAGGGATATCGAAAAATTTTAATAACGTTTTTATGCATTATTTATATCAATAGTAATGAAACTTAGATATTGATTATTGGTTGGTTGTTTGTTTATAATTGTTGTGGATGAATGAATTCGATGTTAGGGTTAAAACTGGCAGACTTTCAATTGGTAATTTGCTTGAACGTTTTAAGAAACATGATCGGAGGTGTACTACGATATATTGGTTAAATTTAATGCATAGGTAACTACTAATGATGCCATGTTAGGAGCTAGTAGTCGGCTCGACATAGGAAGAGGTAGAAGCTTATAGAGTTAGGGAAGATCGTACACGGCCTTACGAATGGTATTAAGGAATATAACCCGTCATCCATGCAATTGTAACAAACTAATCAACCGGTAAAAGATAGCTAGGGAGTAATGAAATTTAAGTAAACACATTTTCTCTCATTATTGTTTTCGCCACAATTAGTTTAAGTTTATTTTATTTTATTTTGATTGCATCTTTAGTTATTTGGGTTAGTTGATTAGCAACTAATTCCGCCCACTCCTTCCAAACCCGAGATTTTTACTTGTTTTTCATAAAATATAAAAATACAAAAAGAATCATCCTTCATCTCTAGACCTAAGTTTAATTGAGTTTTAACCCTAACGAACACTATTCTTTGAGTTGAATGATCAATCCCCCGATACTTGTCACTATACTATACTACAACGGTCAGGTACACTGCCTGGTGGGAATTGCAAGCTTTTCAAGATCCCTTGAGGGGTAAAACCTTTTGCGAGGGTGCAATTCCACGCATCAAGTTTTTGGCGCCGCTGCCAGGGAAATAGTTATTGTCTAAGTTGAAATTTCTTTTTATTAGGTCTACTTGCTAGATTCCTTTCTAGTAAGATTTTTATTTTATTTTTATAGGTTTCTTTAGTCTATCTTTTTCTTCATTCCTTTGTTCGTAACCTTTACCATCCGCTATCATGGAAGATGGTAATCTCTTTGATCCCATCAACCCACCACAACAAAACCATCCACAAAACCCACCACAACCAAACCAACCTCCTAGACCCCAAACTTTAGGAGAGTACTCCCGTCCTAGCCACCAAGGCTATCGAAACACCATTGAGCTCACTCAAGGAGCCAATGTATCTCCCTTGTGATCCGACACCATCCGGTTGGTGCAAAGCGGATGTGCATTCCATGGACTTCATTCCGAAGATCCTAATCAACATCTCAAGGATTTCCTCAAAATCGTAGATTCCATAGACCTTGATGTTGGAACTCGAGAGACGACCCGATTGCGTCTCTTCCAATTCTATCTACGTGACCAAGCTAGTCAATGGCTTGAGCGTTTACCCGCGGGATCCATCACCTCTTGGGATGATCTCACCACTCATTTCCTTGCTCAATTTTTCCCACCAGGGGTAACTACTAAGCTTAGAAATGACATCTTGATGTTCCAACAACGTCAAGGTGAAACTCTCTATGAAGCATGGACTCATTTCAAGGACTTACTTCAAAAAGTCCCTCATCATGGCATAGATCTTTGGCTCTAAGTCCAAATTTTCTATGACCATATCGATCTCTCCACAAGGCGAACCATTGACCAATCGGCTGGTGGCAAGCTTCGTGATCTAAGTGCGGACGAATCATGGGAACTCATAGAAGATCTTGTTCTCTATGACAACGAAAGTTGGAATGACCCCCGTGATTTGAACAAAATGGTCAAGGCAATATCTTTGCCTTTGAACAATTCAAGCACTCCCGACCGTAGGATCATGGAACTTGAAGACCAAGTCAAGTTTCTCACGAAATCCTACGAAGCTCCTAAACCTTCAAGCCAAGTGAACAAGATCACTTCTTCATGCAAATTTTGTAGTGGTCCTCATGAGACTCATAATTGCATGGAACTTCCCAAACGAGCTTTTAAGGAATTCGCATCCTCACGTTCTGATAAAGCGAAGGATAGTTGGCCCACCACTAATCGAGGGCCTCGAAATTTTGGCGAGGCCTATGAAGCATGGAAGGATAAGCTAAATTTCATAGGATACCAGACTCGGAGCATATCCTTCAATGGTTATCCCCCACTCGCATGGTCCGAGCATTATCCACCACAGAACACCCCTAAGCAAAGCTATGAAGAAGCACTACGAAAGTTCTTTCTCTCTCAAGAATTACAGCTTTCCACGCTCGAGACTCGATTCAGACAACAGCAAGCCGATATGAATAACAAGGTTGGTAACCTGTTGAATGATATCAATGAGCGCATTGCTAGTAAATCGACTCAGGCTAAAGAAGTTAAATCCGTCACTATCATTAATCAGCCACCTTCCCATGTAAAAATAAAGAGCCCTAGTAAACTCTTTAAACATATGTCGCCAAAGGTGAAGGAAGTTAGGGACCATGTTAACTCCTAGGGACCAATCCACTTCCTAAACACCATTACCACAATACTTTATCCTACACTCGATTAGAGCCAACAACCAATTTGGAATGAAGGTCATGAAGTTGAAGGAGAGACCCCCAAGAAAGACCGCGATATGGCTAAAAGCCCTGTAGACTTACTCAAGAACTCCATCACACAAGGGTCGAGCGAGTAAGGAATCGAAAGAAGAATCCAAAGAGCATAAGGAAAATCCAGGAATTTTGGAATAAAACTATTATGGAGAAACTCAAGAAAGACATGGTAGAGATTACTATAGGGTGTAGAAATAGGATTGAGGAAAGCGACTCTAAAGTTTTTAAGATTTCTTGCACCACTAGGAAAAAGCTCATAACCGATACTTACATAGATCCTAACCTCCCTGTAAATGCGATCCCTCTCTCCCTTTACAACGAAGCCTTCCCTGAACAAATTACATGTAAAGGACTCGATAGTGTCAGGATAATGAAAAGGTTATCAATTATGATTGGGGGATTCATCTATAACATTGATCTAACCGTGATCGATGACATAGACTCATTCATTAATCCAACATTAACTAACCTCGTCCTCGGAAAGCCATTTGTAAAATGAAACAGGAGTGACCCTAGATGAGAGCGATGGTAGTGCACTATTTACCAATGGTGTCAGGAAAGTAATTTTTCGTAAGGGTAATGAGGAAGTGTATGAATACCGACCATCATTGGATTGTAATACAAATGAATTACAGGGTGGAAGGTCGGGAAAGATAAAGCGATGTGATCCGAATAACCTCAAAATCCCTTGTATGATAGGTCACAAGCATTTTTATAATGTCTACATTGACGTGTGCCTACCCAAGAATGTTATGTCCTTGTTCCATTACAACAATATCTGCAGATGGGGGTTTGATCTATAAAGGAGAAAATGTTGTAGGTAGAGATCATGAAGTTCAAGTATTCGTAGGAAATATGACATTCAAAATGGATTTTACGATCGTAGACAACATCAGGGATTATATCGACCCGAGGTTATCACAAGTTGTTTTTGGGGCGCCCTTTTGTGTAATCACTAACTTAATGGTTGACGACCGGAACGGAATCATGACTTTCACAGATGGGATTAGGAGAATCTCATACCAAACGCCGTATAAGATGAAAGATCTTGAAGGAGTAGATTGCGACGGACTTGATAAGCTAGGGTCCCAACTTATTTTATGTGAGGATGATGTTCGGAGAGGATGTAAAAACACCTTTGACTTATCATGTGGGTTCTTTAAGGGCGTCAGTAAGCTTAGTTCCAATTATTGGGAAGATGTCTTTGAATTTGAAGACCCAAAATACCTGCACCATGCAAGCGATCCTGATAGAGATTTGGAAGATGACCTAGAAACCGTTACCAATGACGAGGTCACGTAGTAGCCCATGACCTTGAATCTAGCTACAAGACTCGTAAATAAAGAAAAGCACTTCTTGGGAGGCAACCCAAGTTTTATTTGTTTGTTTGTTTGATTTTATTTGTTTCCGTATGCATGCTTTATTTTTATTGTTTGTGGATCATGTTTCATAATAAATTGTGAAGATGCTTTACCTTGTTGTTTGTCTTAACTTCATAAAAAAGTATTTCGCAAAAGATAAGTGTAAGGGAAATCTAAATTTGTTTTTAAGAACGGAATTGAACATGAACCACAACAATATTAAATGAACATGTATATTAGTATTTGTTTTGAGTCAAATGCTTGTATCGAGTCATAATGATGTTTTTGCAGGAATTCCAGGAATTAAGGCGTGAGTTTTTTAAGAAATTTTCCAGAAACTTAACATGAGATTTCTGTCAGAACACTCTGATGGCGTCAGGATCATAACCTGACGGCGTCAGGTGTAAAAATTCTGAAAACTTTTGCGAGTTTTGTTTTTCTAACGGAGTCTTAAAGTTTTTGTTAATTCTTTAGTTTTATAATAGGAAATCTGCAAACATTCATTCCACAAGCATTATATCCTTAGATATATAGATTGCCACCAATTTTACGCGAGGTTTGCCTTGATTGTTTTCTCGGGTTTAACAGGTTATATTGGACAAGAAGATGATTTACATTTCTAGAGGGAAGCTTTTAACGTTCATTTTCTTGGAGGTGGATTTAACCATGTTATCCATTTATCCACACCAAACGAATCAGGGGAGTATTTGTTTCATTCTTTTACCTTCATTACTTTTACATCATTTTTATTGAACATTGGGGACAATGTTCAGCCTAAGTGTAAGGGGAGGGTAAATGATGATACCTTAGAGAATGCAATTGCACTTGAGTTTGTTTGTTCAATAGTAGGTGTGTAATAAAACTAAGAGAAATACTTGTTAGGGCAATTTTAGCACTAATTTTTTTTTTACAACATTTAAGAGTGAAGCTTTAATCTTAATGAGCATCTCATGGATAGGAGTTGTATGACTAGCACAAAAACCGTACCACTCAAAAAAAATTTCCACCCAAATATGTGAGGTTCGCCTTTAGATTTGTTAGGAAAAGCATTCATTATTAGTGCTTATGAGTGTACCGGTACTACTTAGATTCTAGAACTTGCGTTAGTGATACATCCCGAGACCGCTAGTGAGACTATATTCGTGTAGTAGGATTTACTACATGATAAGAGGCGTTAGGATAACCCTTGTGTTAAACCCGTATCATAATTACTTGACCAATGAAGTCATAATTACTTGACTAGTAAAGTCAATTAATTTTTCCCACACCTTTGCATTGTACTTATTTTTAGTACACAATACCCCTAGTACACCCCTCCGAGCCTATCTTTTCATTTCTAACTTTAAGCATTTTACTTAAAGGAAGAATTTATTTACAATCCACCCCAAATGTGCAACCAAATCGCCTTAGCATTCTGTGTATGCACTCATCTTTAGTGCATTATTGTTATTTGTTTAAACCCTTAGTTAATTGTCTAATTGATTACATGGTTGCTAAGTCGTGTCATATCTTGTACATATTATTTTGGGACGATTGGGACTCATGGGTAAAGTATTATTGTTATGGAGTAATGGGGAAGAACATCATATATTACCCCCATATATGGATTAATTTTAAAAAGTACTCCAAGTGTTTTGATTATTTTGATTCGAGTCATTAGAATAGTTGATTGTAAAGTATGTAAAAGTTCAAGTGTAAGGGGAATGCTAATTTCCTACGATGTATTATTTTGGAAAGTAGGGTAAGAGTGTATGCAAAAAAAAAAAAAAAAAAAGAAAAAAAAATTCAAAAAGTCAAGAAAAAGAAAAAAAAAAGAAAAAAACATACGGACTACCATCCCGTTTCTTTTTATGTTTGTTTTATGTTTTTGTTAGTTTGTGATTAGCTTAAGTCGAGTCGAGTCTTGACTTAGCAACGCCACATTGTACATGTAATTGACCAAGATGATTAACTCGCCACCAGTAAATATTGTCTTTATCCAACAAAACCGTGTTTATCATATCCCTACACCTAACGTTATAACCCTTTAAAAAGACCTCTTTGATAGTTTATCCTTGGTGCTTACACCAAGTGGTGGAGGTTTGATCTTTTCCCAAGCCTATGGTAATCTATTTGCTATGATAGGTAGTGAGAGATGTTTTCCATTTCCATATTATGATATATACTTTATTACACCCGAGAGATGTGAGTATCTAAACACTATTTCTGAGGTGCTAGTGTATACTTTCCGTGCTTGTTTTTGGTTGAAGTGAAACGATTATTTGTTGCAATTACTTTTATATTAGTGTTAAAGGACCCCTAACTTGTATTTTGATTAGAATAAAAGCGCATTTGCTTGAGGACAAGCGAATCTCAAGTGTAAGGGTATTTGATAAGACGAAAAGTGTACCACTTTTGGGGGTCATTTAAGGCCAAAGTCAAGATTATTTGATCAAATATTACCCTAAATCGTTCCTTTTATCATTTTATGTACTTTTGAGAGGAAATTTACAAAAGGAAGCATTTTGGACGTTTTTTTGAGCGAAAAAGTGAAGAAAACGACAAAGTCTCAAAACCATGCTGAAAATTGTACCTGACGGCATCAAGACTTGAAAAAGAGGTGGATAAATCAAATTACACGTGACGCGTCAGAGAGGTTTTTGAAGATTTATACATGATGGCGTCACCAAGGCCATCAAGAGTAAATTGCACATGACGGCCAAGACCAAGTTTATACGTGACGATGTCAGAAGTGGATCTAGGCAATACGAGTATTATTTTGGCGGCGAGTTGACAGCATCAGACCCTACTCTTGACGCCGCCAGATTGTAAAATCTATATATACTTTTCTAGTTTTCATTCATTGTGTGCAACTTTGAAGGGAGAAAACCCTAGACGAATTTTACTGCAATTTTGAGGGTTTCAAACCTTTATTTCATCCATGCTTAATTGAAGATAAGTCTTCCAACAAATCATTCAATATGTCTATGTGTTGTTTGATTATATCTTATGCGTGTCTTCTCTTTAACATGCTAGGCTAGGTTTTCTTTGTGTTTGCTTAGATGTAATGAAACTTAGATATTGATTATTGGTTGGTTGTTTGTTTATAATTGTTGTGGATAAATGAATTCGATGTTAGGCTTAAGAAAACTGACAGACTTCCAATTGGTAACTTGTTTGAACGTCTTAAGAAACATGATCGGAGGTGTACTACGATATATTGGTTATATTTAATGCATAGGTAACTACTAATGAGGCCATGTTAGGAGCTAGTAGTCGGCTCGACATAGGAAGAGGTAGAAGCTTATAGAGTTATGGAAGATCGTACATTCGTACACGACCCTACGAATGGTATTAAGGAATATAATCCGTCATCCATGCAATTGTAACAAACTAATCAACCGGTAAAAGATAGCTAGGGAGTAATAAAATCTAAGTAAACACATTTTCTCTCATTATTGTTTTCGCCACAATTAGTTTAAGTTTATTTTATTTTATTTTGATTGCATCTGTAGTTATTTGGGTTAGTTGATTAACAACTAATTCCGCCCACTCCTTCAAAACCCAAGATTTTTACTTACTTTCCATAAAATATAAAAATACAAAAAGAATCATCCCTCATCTCTAGACCTAAGTTTAATTGAGTTTTAACCCTAGCGAACACTATTCTTTGAGTTGAATGATCAATCCCCCGGTACTTGTCACTATACTATACTACAACGGTCAGGTACACTGCCTAGTGGGGATTGCAAGCTTCTCAAGATCCCTTGAGATGTAAAACCTTTTTCGAGGGTGCAATTCCACGCATCAGTCTCCTTATAAGAAGTTCACCAATTTACTTTTCTGTTATTTTTATTTTTGTTTATTAAATTAGTTTTTGGGTTAGTTGTCTAGCAAATAATTCCGTCAACTCTTTCAAAAACTGAGATTTTTACTTGTTTTCATAAAATATAAAAATACAAAAAGAATTATCCCCCACCTTTAGGCTTATTCGACATACACTTCAACCTAATGACACAATATCCCTAGAGAACAGTCAATCCCCCGGACATACCTATACTACACTACAACGATCAGGTACGCTGCCTGAAGGATTGCAAGCTTCTCAAGATCCCTTGAAAAGTAAAACTTTTTGCGAGAGTTGCAATCCACTCATCAATATTTAACTCTCAATCTATGAGGAAATGTGATTTTTTTGATTTTATTTGTCTTGTTTCTTTTTCTTGGCTTAAATTTAGAAGTAAACTTTGTAATAACTACAACTATTGGCTACAATCGCCTTTGTAATTTCTAGCACCTTGCTCGTTTTCATTCTTTAATGTAATCTCCATTGTTGTTCAAAAATAAATAAATATAGTTTTCTTTGATTTTGTCTGATGGACAATAGTCTTAACAACGAGGAAATTGCCACCACGATGCAAAATAAATTAATCTGCACACATATGATTTTATTTAGAGTCCATTTGGTTCTTAAATGGGTTTGAGATTTGGATGTGAATTTAAATTTGGATTTTGGATTTGGATTTGATTTGGTTAGATAAAAAATTATATTAAATTAAAAATATTGTTTTAAATTGTGAGTGAAGAATTCAAATAAAAATTTGTTACTTTATAAAATTTATATATATGAGTGAGATAGAGAGAGATATGTAGTGGGATCTAAAAAAAATGAGTAAACCTACCTTTTATGCAAGATTCAAGATTCGTAATATTGGTTGTCAGTGGGTTTCAAGTCCATATGTTTTCTTTGAAAAAGTAAGTAAACAACTACATAGGTTGAGCAAAATCACTCGAAAAACCGACCCGAACTGACAAACCGACAAAAACCAGGGCGAACCGAACTGACCCAAACCGGAAGTGACCTTATTTGGTTTGGTTTTCATTTTTGTATACTTATTTGGTTTTACTCGGTTCGGTTCAGTTCAGTTCAAAACACACTTATTCGGTTTGAAATAGCTAAATCGAACCAACCTTATTCTGTCCGGTTTTGATTTTGATTGTTTGCTCTGTTTGGTTCTCGGTTCATGTTTTACTCTTATTCGGTTTTCAGGTCAGGTCGGATTTGGTCAGTTCGGGTCGAGTTTGACTTATTGCTCAGCCATACAACTATATTCATGGTCAAAGTCATATCCCAATCTTTAAAATCCACCCAGGCAAATAGACAGTGGTGGAGCTTGATCGTCTTTTTTGGGGGGGCCAAAAATTTAAGAGAGAAAAATATACAGTAACAATCTAATATAAAAGACTCTATATCCTTAGAGCAATGTATATAACAAAGATAAGAAATAAACATGAAAACTAGTAATAATAAACTAGTAACATTATTACAATTATACAAAAGTGCCAATTAATAACTATTTTTAAGCTCTTGAAAGCTTAATACATTCATGTCTACTGAAAATTATTATAAATGGAATTAGTTTCTACTAGGAGGGAAAAAAATCAAATAGGAAGAGAAAATGATTAAATCTTTGCAAGTTACTTTTTGTATTTTAAATTGACTTGTACTCGCTTCTTGTTACCACTTAGTTACCACAATTTTAAGAGTCCACCACATAAAATTTGATACTTAAACCTCTATATCCATAAAATTTGCTAACTGTAACCTAAATTTTAAGTTGGGGCAGCACCCCCTCAAGAGTTCCATCCTCCGCCAGTAGGGATGGCAACGGGTCGGGTTCGGGATGGGTTTTAGTGTACTTGTACCCGTACCCGTTTATAATATCCAAACCTGTACCTAGAGCTGGCATAACAGGTTACACGAACCTGTTAAGGTCAAACACGAACACGACCTGTTAACTAATCGTGTCATTTTTCTCAAACACGAACACGACACGAAAATAAACAGGTGCACCTGTTAAGACCTGTTAAGAACCTGTTAACATGCATATGATCAAATCGAATGATACAATAACCTGTTAACATGCATATGACCTGTTAAGAACCTGAACTTGAACATGAAACATACAATTTCAATTTCAAAGAGCTGCACAGCCTGCACTTGACTTGAAGATGCAAAAGTTCATACATAATGCAAAAGTTCATACAATTTCAAAGACCCACAGAACATGAAACATACATCACAAATCTTAAGTCTTAACCAATACATAAATACATAATGATAATAATCCTTAACAATACGAAGTGGGATTGTTGACATTATATCTTTCAGCGAGCTCTTCAATTTTGACGCCTTTACTCGTATATTCCATTTTAAACCTGAAAAGTCAAAAGAGTAAATATTAGAAAATGGTTTTTGTTACCACCAGGTATGGATTAGAACCTGTTAAGAACCTGTATAGGCTGCTGTAAATAAGGCTACTATATTTTTCTTATACTATATTTTTCTGAATCCTATATTTTTCTGCATATAGGCTGCTGTAAATAAGCAGGTCTGAACCTGGGTATTTTTCCCAAAATAAGCCAGAAACACAGAAGCTGTGTGGGTTTTCTAAACACTCTAAACTGCTTTTATGCTTAAAATAAACAGATACATAGAAAAGTAAGCACCTGATTAAGTGAGTCGGGATTGTTGACTGAGTTTGAGGCACCTGATTCAGGACCACCATCAAGCGACATCGACATTATATCTTCAGCGAGCTCTTCAAGAGGAACGTCATTTGAACCTGCAAACAACCAATCTTTTGTGCAAATAAGGGCCTCAAGAGTTTCTTTACTAAGTGAACTTCGATGTTGATCTAATACTCTTCCGCTAGCACTAAATGTAGACTCCGATGCAAAAGTAGATATTGGAATTGTCAAAAAGTCTCAAGCCATCCTAGCAAGTACGGGATATCTAAACTCATTGGATTTCCAGAAAGCCAACACATCTAGTTCCAATTTCCTTTCCATTCTTGGCTCCTCCAAATACAATTGCAATTCTGACTTTTTGTTGCTTGTAGATTCATTGCTTTGAAACTCATCAAAATCCTATAAAGTAATAATGCAAAATTAGTAATTCAATTTTCACTTTGAAAATGATAATACGATACAATATATAAAAAATTACTTACCAAAAGTTTTACTCTAACAGAAGATAGACGCCCTGTATCATCACTTGTTTCTTCACCAACTTTACGAACACTTGAAGTAGTTGCATGATTTGAAGTTGTAAAGGAAACATGACAAGCATATTCATCAAAAGTGGTCTTCAATAACCCATCAACAATATCATATTGAGGGTTGTCTTCTCCATAAATCTTTTTGTAACTCCACTCAATAAAGTGCAACTTGTATCTTGGATCAAACACCACGGCTATGGCTAAAGTGAGATTAAAATCATACCAATACTTTTGAAATTTGTCCATCATAGACGTCCCCATATCTTTCATATACTCATCACTTGAACTCATACTCTCATGCAAAGTAAGATAAGCCATAAAAACGTTCGGATAGTACAAGTTTGCAGTAGGATATTTGGATCCCGAGAAAACGGTAGTCACATCATAAAACACTCCAAGGAAAACACAAATCTTTTCAATGATATCCCACTCAGAAGCAGTTGGACAACTCTTATAATTAGAATCACTTATGGCTAAATGGGCAAATGCCTTTCGGTAATAAATGGCACTATCAAGCATTAGGAAAGTAGAATTCCACCTAGTAGGACAATCTTGCCTTAATCCCTTTCTTGAACTTAAAAAAAGTAACTTAACACAATCTAAAAACTTTTGCTTCCTTACTTGTGAATGTGATCCTTTAACATATTTGACACTCTCTCTAACCTTGCAAACCGCTTGATCAATTTTTTGAAGCCCATATTGCACAATCAAGTTTAAAATATGTGCACAACATCTCATATGAAAAAAACTACCCCTAGAAACAAATGGTGATTTTGTATCTAGTTGCTCACGTAAAAGCTCAACAAAACGGTCATTAGAAGATGCATTATCTAACGTTATACAAAATACCTTATTTTCTATGCCCCATTCTTCTAGAATCGAAAACACTTTTGCATTTAAAGCAACATCGGAATGAGGTGGTGGCATGAAAGAAAAAGATAAGACTCTCTTTTGCAAAACCCATTCCTTGTCAATAAAATGCACTGTAATAGCCAAATAACCATCAGTAGTAATAGAAGACTACAAATCCGAAGTTAAACATAACTTTCCCGGTGATTCCATAAACATGCTTTTAATGTTTTCCTTTTCTTTCTTATACAATTTAAACACATCAGATTTTAAATTATTCCTAGTAATGACATTTGCTTCAGGTTGCAAGTATGTAAATACATCCCTAATACCCTTATAATCAACAAATGACAAAGGCAATTCATGCCTAACAGTAGCAGCTACAAGCAAATCGCGAAAGCTATTTTGATCAAATCTAGATGACCGTAATGCCATGTCACTATTAAATAGCATTTGACCAACATCATGATAATTTTTACCAAAACATTTCTCCATGTGTCGCTTAAGATTACCCGTCCCTTGAATACTATCATACATGAAAATAGTATTACACTTTTTGCACTTACACGGCACTTTTTTGCTGCCTTTTACTGCGCCTTTCTCATCTTTGTCAAAGAAATTCCAACAAATAGATCGTTCCTTACGTTTTCTCTTGGCTCCTACTTCCCTTTCCATGGACTCGACCTCATCAGGTTGTGTAGACTCATTATTTTGTGGGTCAATTTCAATACATTCAGAATCCATCTACAAAAAACAACAATTCACAATAAGACTCGACACTAATCTGTAAATAACGAGTAAATAAGCATATAACGAGTAATAAGACTCGACACTAATCCATCTACAAGCTCAAAACTAACGAGTAAATAAGCATATAAAAAGTATAAGAGTACAACAAAAATACCCGTCACTAATCTGTAACAAACTTACATCACTAATCTGTAACAAACTTACATAGCTATATCACATTATCACTTGTTTATAAAAATGCTAAAATACCAGTCAGGTGTCGAGTAATTAACTAAATCTTATACCAAAACCATATATGGGTCGACTGTCGAGTGTCGACTGTCGAGTGTCGACAACAATAAACAAGAATGAGATAAACATATATGGGTCGACTGTCGACAACAATAATCTGTAACAAAAATACCCAAACATATATGGGTCGACTGTCGACAACAATAAACAAGAATGAGAGATTGAGAGGGAATCGACAACAAACAAGAATGAGAGATTGAGAGGGAATCGACAACAATTAATAAACAAACCAAAACATATACGATTTGAGAGGGAATCGACTGACCTGCTATGTTGTTGAAGCTGCTGGCCTGCTTACTTCATTAGTGCGAGATTGAGAGGGAATAGATTGAGACTTGAGAGATGAGAGATTGAGTAATGAGAGGGAACGATTTGGGTATTGAGATTTGAGAGCTGCTGCTGTTTGGTCCGTTACTTTGGTCTTTGGAGGCGGATGGATAAGAGGATAAATGAGATTTAGTATTTTAGGGTTTTTAATTTTAAGGATTATATTATTATATATAATTATATATATATATATATATATATATATATATATATATATATATATATATATATATATATATATATATATATATATGTATATATTATAATATTAACAGGTCACTAACAGGTCTTAACAGGTCTGACCTGTTATGACACGAAAATTAACAGGTCTTAACATGTCTGACCTGTTAAGACACGAAACCTGTTAAGAACAGGTCGTGTCGTGTCGTGTTAACAGGTTTCGTGTCAAAATTGCCAGCCCTACCCGTACCCACCCCATTACCCGTCGGATACCCGATTAATATTATCCATCGGTTTTCGGGTTTCCCCGCGGGTGTCGGTTATCCCCAATTGAATATTATATGTACAAAATGATGGTACTAAGATTAAGTCAAACTAAAATCCACCTACAAAATAAAGGAAAAGACCCTAATATATTCAAATTTTTTAAAAGTTAAAGAAAATGAATATCGTATCAAATGATTTAATGCTTTTAAATAATTCATGTACAAAATAAAATGTGTTATTTAATAGAGATACTTATATAAAAAAATATAATGGAAGAAAGTATATATAATGTATATATATTCTAGTTAATTATAATATCAATAAAGCAGGTATAGAGTCGGGTAAACGGATATGGGTACGGGTACGGGTAATCGGTCGGGTATTACTTGAACCTATAGCCGGCAAAAAAATTTTATTAATACCCAAACTCGCATCCAAACCCGCGAACCCGACTCAACCGGTTCGGGTTTTGGTTTTCCCCGTCGGCTTCGGGTGCTTTTGACATCCCTATCCGCTAGTGCAGACAGACTAGGGCTGTAAACGAACCGGACGAATACGAACAGAGCCTTGTTCGTGTTCGTTTATTTAATTTTAACCGGACAAATAAACGAACACGAACATTTACACGGACGAATTTTCTTGTTCATGTTCGTTTAATAAGAAAATGACTTGTTCATGTTCGTTTATATTCGTTCATTAAGACACTAAACGAACGCTAAACAGACATAAACGATTGAACATAAATGAACATAGACAAAGAAACATAAACTTTATTAAATTATGCATCCAATATTGTTTTATAAGTGTTGTTTTGTTTAAACGAACTAATTTTAAAATTATACAATTAAAATATATAATATACGAACATAAATAAACAAATAAACATAAATGAACGTTAATGAACGCATAATCGGACGTTCACGAACATAAATAAACGGACATAACTTTTGTTCATGTTCGTTCATTTAACTAAACGATCGTAAAATATTGTTTATGTTCGTTCATTAATAACTAAAAGAACATAAACGAACTCTTTACCAAACGGTTCATGAAATGTTTACTGAACGTTCAGTTCATTTATGACTCTAAGACAGACCCTTGAAAGTTTTATACATTAAACACTTGTTACCAAATTTATATTCATCCCCTTTTGAAACATAACCCAAACACCCGGATTCACACTCCCTCCCAAACCCAACCAGCACATTATATAAACCCCTTCAAACCCGCATTTCCTTCCTTATCCATAACGGTAATCAATCCTCCCTCCCTCCCACCATGATAAACCTTCTTCACCTTCACACACCATTCCACGTCATCACCACCACTCCACCTTTTAAAACCACCGTCACCGTCACCCCCTCCCGTCACCGCTTCACTTTCTTCCCTCACCGTCACCGTCACTCTATCCCTAATCTCAAGGTCCACCTAACTTTTTATTTAAATTTTTATATAAACACATGCATTTTATTTTTTACTAGAACGGTACCCGCGCAATACGGGGCGGGTGCCATGTGATTATATTTTGTGTTATTTGGTTACACGTTTAGTTGTCTTCATGCTTTATAAGTAGAGATATTAGAGATGGTTAAGCCAAATAATTTTAGTTACCAAAGGGAGAGTGTGGAGATTAAATACGTATATCTCCAATCGTTTTAAGGAATGAAAATTTATTCAGGAGATACTTGAATGTTATTTTACGCGTGTGATTACTCATGGTTACTTTCTTTCCTCAATAGTTTCCACAATATCTTCTTGGAATATGACTACCACTGCTAATGTAGCCTTTTGAGAGGTACTTGCTAGTCCACACTCTAAGTATAGTCTTAATTATATCTGAGCATCTGGCCAACACTAGCAAGGTTGAGATGAAAGTAAGGAACCATATAATCAATGATGACGTAAATAAATAAACATATATGCGGTGAAAAAAAGGTAGAAAGGTGCAAGGATATATATGTAATTTTATCCTCAATTGTCGTGAAGTTATAATATAGTGTCGCGGATTTATCAACTCCCAAAATATATGTTGTGTACTGTGATTGGATCGATTAAACAAATCAATTAATTTTTTTGATTAATGAACAAGTTAACAAAATACTGCTAAAATTTTGATATGAATTTTCTCAACCTGAAAGTCTAATTAAAATAAACAACATGAATAACAAAATACAATTCGTGTATCAAAATTATTTGTTGATCATTTCTCAACTTGTATTTTAGTTTACCATATTGTTCATGATTTAAATCAGTATCTACAAACTAATTAAAAATGCTAAATAATTGTCAAAAGTTAAAACAATGTCTTCTCTAGTTATACAATAATTAAACTAATAACAAATATTTTTTTTCTTTGTTTTTTCTCAGATAGATGATAGTGTTAACTACTTATAAAGCATGCATCACATTCTTAGGATACATGAGATCAGGGTGATCCACTGTTCTTCACCTTTTGGAGACATCTTTTAATGTCTTAAACAATGGCGGAACTAGAACAATTTTTTTTGGGGGCCGAATTTTTTTTTGGAGGGGGGGGGGGGGGGGGGGGGGAATCGAAGATTTGTTTGTAACCTCAACTAAATTACTACTAAAATCTATAATATTTACACTAGGTGCCGTAAATTTTGGGAGGAGGGGGGGCCGGACCCTCGCCTGCCCCTTCATAAGACCGCCCTTGGTTTTAAAAGTTCTTAATTTTTTAGCGACACTTTTTTCCTATTATACCTTTTAGTGTCAGGTTCGTCGGTTCGGTCTGGTTCATGTGTGTTTGTGTGTTTTTTTTGTCTGTTTTGGGCCGAACCGAAACCCAAAATCATAAAAAACCAAAACCGAAACCGAACCGACGGGCTGTCAGGTCGGCTCAGTTTTTGTCGGTCCGATTCGGTTTGAACCTTTGATGCTCAGCCCTTAACCCAACACCCGGATTCACCCTCCCTCCCAAACCCAACCACGACAGTATATAAACCCCTTCAAACCCAACCCATTTCCTTCCTTATCCATAACGGTAATCAATCCTCCCTCCCACCCACCATGATAAACCTTCTTCACCTTCACACACCATTCCACGTCATCACCACCACTCCTCCACCTTCTAAAACCACCGTCACCGTCACCCCCTCCCGTCACCGCTTCACTTTCCTCCCTCACCGTCACCGTCACTCTATCCCTAATCTCAAGGTCCACCTAACTTTTATATAAATTTTTATATAAACACATGCATTTTATTTTTTATTTTTTATTTTATATATTTTTGCTTGTTTATATATACAGATGGTTAGGAATTCAATTGGTGAAAAAGAAGTTAAGAAGGTACTGGAAGTAGATGAAGCTGAAATGCTGTTAGCCACGTGCATTACACGTGTGTTGTCACCTGCGTTGACGCTGGAGATAGGGCTTGAGAAGATTAGGGACGCGGTTAGCGAATTGAAGTCGAAACCGAAACCGAATAGTGTGAATGGTGGAATGTATAGAATTCAGGTATTTGGAATTTATTCGATTATTTGTTATTGTGAAAGTGAATGTAAATGTTATGATGTGACGTGTTTTGGCTCGAGGTATAAGTAGTAGTTTTGAGTGGTTGGATAGGAGGAAGCGTTAATTAGGATTAGGCGGAATTTTTGTACACTAGAATGAATGATTGTGTGATATTTGGTTCGGATTGTATTAGAACAGTTCATGATCTCTATGTGTGTGTGTGAAGGAAGTGCGTTTATGATTCGTGGAGATGTTATAATATTTAAGGTTATCTAGATATGAATATATTACATTGGCCGGAGGTTCACCTGGAAGGCTGGAAGTAGTCTCTCTGCTGTCGGGTTTATCCTGGTGATAGGTTTAGGATCTGTCTACATTTCTCGTCCACATTACCCTGCTCTGGCGGGTTTGGGTTTGTTGTTGTTGTTAGATATGAATATGATAGTATTCGATTTTTTTGGAAGGATTTTGAATAAACTTCATAAATTTTTTTAAAAGGGTATGTGCTTCTGATTTCGTTGCAGCTACTCTTAAACTAATTATCGGAAATTGATTGGTTAAAAAGTTTAAATGTATCCAAACACTAAAAACTGACTATATGTGCCTTGGAAACGTGACTACGTGAGAATCACAACTTTCAAGATGCAATGACAAACATCCCATTGTGATGGAGGGTTTACGCAGAATCAAATGAGCAGCTATAAGGAAACTGGTTATAAGTGATAGTGTTTGGATGTGCTTCTGCTTTAGTTGCAGCTACTTCCAGAACTGATTAACAAAAAATTGCTTATTTTCACCATGTTCGGACACTAGAAACTGGTTATATGTGCCTTGAAAACGCAAGAATCGGATAATAGCTTTTGAAACACAATGCTGAAACACCCAGTGATATAATGGTTATATAGGGACAATAATTTATCTTACTGTTTATCACAAACAGTCCCGTATGATTCATGTAAGAGGTGTAGTAAGTCATTTCTTTCTTTTTTTTAATGACATGTGCAGATTGCTGTATCCCCTGGTTCAAGAGCATTGAATTGGTTTTGCAGCCAAAATCCGTCATTAGAAGTATTTCCTCAGTTTTTTGTTTCTACGGGAGTCGAGAATCCAACCAATAAGCTTCTCACTTTTAATAGAACTCGTGGAATTTATGGAATTGGTGCTGCACTTTACATTAGAGGTCCTTGTTCCTCTGACTCAGTAGAGCAGATTCCTTTAACAAGGTCAATATTTTTGTTCATATTATTGTTTTCCATCATATCAAAGATGAAAATTCTTTGATGGACATATCTTACTGATTTAACCACTTCTTTATTCAAAAACCATTATTTCTTTTTTGGAAGGCGTTTCCAGTTTGTAAGTTTTGCTCCCTACACTTAACAGGTATCGGTCGGTTGATTCAACACATCCAATGGCGTATGGTTTATATGGCCACACATCTGTCATGTTTGAGAATAACTCACTTGATATGTTCATTCCACAGGTATGCTTTATCCTATGCTTAAAAGGACTATGACTTGTACATAAAATAATTATCATACCAGTTGTCTTATTAAACAGAACCAAAATAGCTTTCCTATGTATGCGAACATAAATTTGTTCTTGTCTCCGGTGATTGAGTCTAGGTTTATATTTTTATTTCTAGTGATATATTAAGGCTTATGAATTGAATTAAAAATTTCACAGATAGAACTAGTCGAATCTGATGGCTTATCCATATTAACCGCAACACTAGCTTGGGATGGCTCTTCGCTTTGTGTATATGAAGAGGCTTTTGATGACATAATCAATCTCACTTCAGGTATTTTCTGAGGCTATCATCTCAAAAAAGTATGAATTGGAGCACACTTGCAATAACTTTTAGCTAGTAATGAGAGGCTCTCAGTTAAACAGTAATGACGTGAAATGTGCTATACTTGTTTGTTTAGCAGACTGTAATGGTTTGTTTATGCTTACTCTTGTCTGTATTCATTCTTTGCCTCACTGTTTGCTCTATTGGAAGATCTTTCTTGTATGCAAAGTTTATTCTGTCAACCGAGTAGACATTAGTTATATAAGTTGATGGGTGAACTAGTAAAACATAAAGAGCACTCAATATTTACATAAGGAGTTAGGAGTTATGACATCACATGTTTTATTGCTATCTTACAAGTTGCAATCACCTAGCAAGGTTAGAAAATATCAGTATTCACCCTATCAAAAAGTATATTGTGTATGACCATCTTGTATGCATTTCCATTTTTCTTCTTTTATGTCCTCTATGCTTTTGTTTAGAGCAAGATGCTTGCTGCAGACCTCTAGTTATGTGAGAATTTGTCATTTTTGTGTTCATAGAAATTACTATTTTGAACAATTACACTCATGTTAGGCGTTTATTGTTTATTTGATATTCCCAATTGCTGTTTCTAACAACAATTCTTCTAGGCCAGCTCTTACAAGGCCCTTTGCAGATGAATGCCTGAACAAATGTGTTAGTGCTGTTCTAAGAAAGTTCAACATGGTGGAGGATAAACATGCGCAGATGGTACATTCAGTTTCAACTTTACTACATATTAACTTAAATAGTAATCATATTATTTAAAAAAAAAAAAAAAAATCTCTTCTAGTATTGGTCATTGGAGAGGATATTGATAATGTATTTAATAGCTCTAGTCTTGTAGGTATATACAGATACTTTTCTGATTTCCCTCAAGCACATGGAACTGGTATCTTCTTTATCCTGGTAATTATTTCACTTCAATGTTGCTTCATTTTGTTCTAGTGTCTTTTTTGTAGATTGGGAAAATGTCTTAAATGTGCAGTTTTATGTAGGAAGATGCTTCATTATCCTGTCAATTCTCCCTCAGACTTTCACCTACTGCCGCCGTCTCCAATAACATGGTACGGCAATTATAAACTTTTTTTTTTTTTTTTTATGCTATTACTTGAATAAAATTGTTGTTCCCGCCAACAAGCAGATGGATCAGTTCCGAGATATAAGTTGTTATTTGAAAGAATCTGCTAACATCAATACCTTGTGGGCATCACTTATGATTGAAGAATGCCATCGACTTGGTTTGACGGTGAGTCTAAGTGATAAAGTAAATTTTATTTGCTTCTTAATTATTGTGTTAAAAGTTAATATCTAACTTATTTATCATACAGTATTTCTGTATAGCTCCAGGGTCACGATCCTCTCCTCTAGCCATTGCTGCCACTTGTCATCCTATGATTAATTGTATCGCGTGCTACGATGAACGGTCACTTGCATTCCATGCTATTGGTTATGCTAGAGGCTCTCGTAAACCAGCTGTTGTTATAACCTCATCCGGCACTGCAGTTTCAAATCTATTACCTGCTGTGAGTGTTAATTGTATTATTCATATATCTTACCTTTATAATCAACCTCCGTTATATGTATTATATGTAATCTGGCAGGTAGTGGAAGCTTCTCAAGATTTTTTGCCTCTTCTACTACTAACAGCAGATCGCCCTCCTGAGCTACTCGACACTGGAGCCAACCAAGCAATTAATCAAGTATGCTGTTTAATGTTTATTCCCTACATACTACATTTAGTAGGTTGGCCATTCTTTCGCTTGCTAACTTTTACTCAATTTGGTAGGTTAACCATTATGGTTCATTTGTGAGGCACTTTTTTAGTCTTCCGGCACCTACAGATGTTATCTCTACCAGAATGGTTCTTACAACCTTTGACTCTGCTGTATATCTTGCAACTTCTACACCTTGTGGGCCTGTTCACATCAACTGTCCATTTCGGGAACCTCTTGAAAGTACACCAAAAGAATGGAGTCAAAGTTGTTTAAAAGGATTAGAATCTTGGGTATCAAGTGGTGAACCATTTACAAGCTATATCCAACCTTATAGCTCTTTTTCACTTAGCAATATTCAAAGTGATGTAGCAGACGTGTTAGGTATAATCCAAGGGGCAAAACGTGGTCTACTACTAATTGGTGCGGTTTTTAAGGAGGATGATATATGGGCAGTTCTACATTTGGCTAAACACCTTCAATGGCCAGTTGTAGCTGACATTTTATCGGGTTTACGGCTGAGAAAATATAAGAATTCTATTTCCAAACTAAATGAAGGCATTCTTTTTGTTGACCACCTTGATCACTCTCTACTCTCCGCTGAAGTCAAAGAGTGGATAAAAGCAGATGTTATTCTTCAGGTATATCTTAGTGAGTATGCTGGTCAACCTCATTTGTTCATCTTTTTGATGAATTTATCTTCTCGATACAGATTGGAAGTCGGATAACAAGCAAGCGCATTTCACAGATGTTAGAAAGTTTCTTTCCGTGTTCGTATATATTGGTTGATGACCATCCTAGCCGTCATGATCCTTCACATATAATAACACATAGGATTCATAGTTCTATCACTCAGTTTACTGATATGGTGCTGAACTCCTGCATAACCCACATCGACAGAAAATGGACCAGTTTCCTGTCTTCAATAAACATGATGGTGTGAATTCTTTTTCATCTGGCTCTGATGCTTTCTATACATGGATATTTATTAATTGTTATCTTGGTTTTTCGTTTTTGTAGGTTGATTGGGAAATATCATTTTTAATAAATTCAGAAAACTCATTGACCGAACCATATGTTGCACATATAACTTCAGAAGCTTTGGACAACGGATCTACAATGTTTTTAGGAAATAGCATGCCAATACGAGATGCAGATATGTATGGGAATAGCCAGGGAGACTGCACATATGGCAATGACACATCATTAATTTCTGGATTTCCGTTTCGCTGGATACAGGTTGCAGGCAATCGAGGTGCCAGTGGTATTGATGGTTTACTCAGTACTGCTGTAGGTTTTGCTGTGGGCCACAACAAAAGAGTTAGTATCAGAATTGTTTATTTATTTATTTTTTTGCTAGATGTTAGATAAAATTGAAGTATTTGGCAATGTTGCAAAAATCGGAAAAATCGGCCGATTAATCGCCGATTCCAAGGTAATCGGCCATAGACCTTGGCGATTTAGGCTAATCGGCTAAAAAAATCGGTCTGGGAAAAAAATCGGTCAAAAATCTGCCGAATCGGTCAAAAATCGGCCGAATCGGTCAAAAATCGGCCGAATCGGTCAAAAATCGGCCGAATCGGCCAAAAATCGGCCGAATCGGTCTAATTTAAAAAAATAAAAATTTAGGCATTTTACTTAATTTGGGGATCGTTTATTTCACTTATAACGCACAATGGGCCTCATAATCAAAATTGAAGCCTTTTATTGAGGTTTGAGAACATAGAAGGCTTGAATCAGTTAAGATCTTTAGTTTGCTCTCCAAAAATTCCCAAAACATGCAGGAAATGCCAAACCGATTAATCACCGATTAATCACCGCCTTGACCGATTACAGGCTGCAGGGTGGTCGACCGCCCGGCTACCGATTCACGATTTTTGCAACATTGGTATTTGGTATTTAATGGTTTTCTAAAACCTTAAATTCAGGTAGTTTGTGTGATGGGAGATGTCTCTTTTTTGCATGATACTAATGGATTGGCACTTCTAAAACAAAGGTATCAATCCTTTTACATGAGGCATCTTTTCTGTTTATGTAGAGGGTCCCACATAGCTCATCTGTTTACTAAATTCAAGCATGCATGTTGTTTTTGTAGGATCTCTCGGAAACATGTGACAGTACTTGTGATCAATAACCACGGTGGTGCCATTTTTAGTCTTCTACCCATTGCAAACAAAGCTGAAGATAAAATATTGAATCAATATTTTTACACATCTCACAATGTTGGATTTCACAACCTATGTTCTGCGCATGGGTATGACTCCTAAGTCTTAATGCACGGTTATTATCACTCCGATCTTTTGTTGGCTTGCAGTCTTATAGATCACATTATCATCACCTACCTTCCTGTTGGTACATAGATCTTTATAAAATTTGTCACATTCATTTGAAATGTGGCGATTACGACAGTTTGTTTGCATATATATCATGATTAATTCCTTTGCTGCTTGCTAACATGATATCTGGATGATCGTCATGAAGCGTGAAACATGTACAAGTCCAAACAAAAGCTGAGCTGCAAAATGCACTAAGCAGAAGTCAACAGGATGAAGTTGACTGTGTCCTAGAAGTTGAAAGTTCCATTAATGCCAATGCAAACTTCCACCGGTTGCAATAGTCTCCTTTTGCTGTTTTGACTATGTCTTATGTAGTCATCTATATGTGTTGCTGATCTTTTTTTTTTTTTTTTTTTTTTTAACTCTCTCCAGTTATTTGAGACAATTTGCTTGTCAAGCAGCAAGTCATGCTTTATCCACCATTTCACAGTTCTCGGTTCTTGATTCGTTGTCACAAGATTCTATGCATCTTAAAGTTAGTAAATTGGAGTACTTCCAGTATAGGTTAGTGCTTGATTTCTTTTTTAGTTGGAAAGGATTTCTAAGATCAGCATATCTTTGTATCTCGAAGATGGAAGCCTATCTTATTACTAATACAAATATATTATAGACTCTACAAATTATTGTTATTGCAGGATTGGACTCTGTGCTCCACTGACCACAACTCCTGTTCGTAATGACCATTCAACACATTACAGAGAAGGCTATGTGCTAACTTTGTATCTCGAAGATGGAAGCACTGGAATAGGGGAGGTAAATGTATATTCCTTCTATCACCCGACCCATTCATCCTCTACCACTTTTACTTACTTTTGTTCTATTCGTAGAGTTCTTTCTAAGTAGTCACAGTGTGTAGGTAGCGCCACTTGGGATACACAAGGAAACTCTGGCTGATGCAGAGGAGCAACTTCAGTTTCTTACTCATGCTATTGAAGGAACTATTCTTAATTCATCTCTTCCTCTTCTAAAGGGATCGTTCTCTTCTTGGATATGGGAAAACTTAGGAATTCCGGTATGTACAAACCTTATATTACTGCCATATGTAGAATTAGTAACAGCTGAAAGGAATTTAGGCAAACTCATTAAAATAACCATATAAAAAATGATTCTTGACAATTTTTTGAGAAATTGTATATGCCAAAATAACCAACAGTTTTGCAATGTATTATTGGGGAGTGAACTCTTTTTTTTGCAGAACGTATTTCCCTTCCAACCAAATCCCAAAAATGCAAAAATATATAAATAAATAAGTCCACAAAAAAAAAAAAAAAAAAAAAAAAAAAAAAAAAAAAAGAAGAAGAAGTTGAAATTTGCAAATCCGTGTCTTTTTGCGCTATTACGGCTATATTAGTATAACACAAAATTTGATGATAATTAGTTAAAAACAGCCCACGTGTAAATTTGGCTAGTGATGCAATTTGAATTATTAACAAGAATATCGGTTAAAGAAATAAGAATGTTTGTCAGCTAAATTATTTCTAAATCTTCAATTATTTTGTGTGCATGATGTATAGCAAGATTCACTTCTTCCTAGTGTCAGATGTGGATTGGAGATGGCAATTCTTAATGCTATAGCTGCAGCACAAGGTTCCAGTATGTTAAACGTACTTCAACCATCAGCCCCTAAAGAAGAAAATGCTGCAGAGTCATTAAATGTTAAAACATGTGCCCTTATCGATTCTGATGGAACTCCTGAAGAAGTAGCTTACCTTGCAGCTACGCTCGTTGAAGAGGGATTTCCTGCAATCAAACTTAAAGTGAGAAAACAGTTTATCTGGATTTTGCTTCTTAGAGTTTTATTATGAAGAACTTATTCTAATAATAACTATTCTCACAGGTGGCACGTAGAGCCAATCCCATTGACGATGCTGCAGTTATTCAAGAAATAAGGAAGAAGGTTGGTTTCCATATTCATCTTCGCGCTGATGCAAACCAGAAATGGTCCTTTGACCAAGCACTTATGTTTGGCTCTAATGTGAAAGACTCTGCACTGCAATATATCGAGGTATCCTTTATAAATGTGTGTTTTTGTATAGTTATGTTATATGCAGGTGGTGACTAAATAGTTACTAGCCAATCTGTTGAATATTGTGGTTCAACTATGGTTTTAATAGAATTTTTAGAGTAACACGTGTTTATAATCACAACCTGCATACTCAGTCTATCAGCTTGCCAAATATCAGGAACCTGTGAATGATGAAGATGATATAATCAAGTTCTGTGAAGAAAGCGGCTTACCTGTGGCCCTGGATGAAACCATTGACAATCTTCAAGAAAATCCTCTTCAAACACTTGCTAGATTCACACACAATGGAATTGTTGCTGTTGTAAGTAGTTAATATCAAACTTTCATCTGTTTGTTAACATACCTTTAGTAGGAAAGACCAGACTCCATTAAACTCTACTTTCCAGGTAATCAAACCTAGCTTTGTTGGTGGATTTGAAAAGGCTGCATTAATTGCAAAATGGGCTCATCAGCAAGGAAAAATGGCTGTCGTCAGTGCTGCATTTGAAACTGGAATATCTTTGTCAGCATACATTCAGTTTTCTTGTTTTATTGATATGCAAAATGAAGATATACGCAAAATAATGAATAAGGAACCTCCATCACCTGTGGCTCATGGTCTTGGAACATACCGATGGCTTAAAGAAGATATAATCACTCTGCCATTGTCTATTAGTCGTGGTGCATGCAGTGGCTTCATGGAAGCATCTGTAGTTAATGCTGGTCAAACACTGGTGAACTTCAATATCAATCAGAAGTCAGTTGTCCAAAGTTTTAAATTTGAAAAAGTACACAAACATCAGTTGAAAGTGGAAGTCGAAGGTGTAACATTCTCCATCGACATGCAAGAACTTGGAGACAAGAAAAATGTAAGAAAATTTCATATGTATGCGTGAATTATTACGGAGTAGTATTTTGATGACTTTTGTTCATGCAGGATAATGTTGTTGTATTTCTTCATGGCTTCCTTGGGACGAGTGAAGACTGGATTCCAATCATGAAGGCCATGTCAACATCTTCAAGATGCATTGCATTTGACCTTCCTGGTCACGGGGGTTCAAAGATGCATGTGGATGATGAGTTGGCCCCAGGAGTTGATCTGTCAGTTAAGATAGTTGCAGAGATGCTAAACAAGCTGTTTCTTATTTTAACCACTAAAAGGGTGACAGTTGTTGGATACTCCATGGGAGCAAGGATAACTTTGTACATGGCTCTGCGATGCAGCAATATGGTACATCACTGACATATGTATCATTTATTCATTTATATAAACAATTTGTGAAGATTCTTTTTCCTGAATGTTTGAATGATTTTCTGCCTCATGTACTTTTGAAAGGTAAAAGGAGTAATCATGATATCAGGAAGTCCGGGGTTAGATGACGAGGTAAAGAGAAAGGTTCGGAGTGTTAAAGATGATTCATTAGCATGTGCACTTCTTTCATATGGCTTGGATTTGTTCATCGAGACATGGTATTCTGGAGAGCTATGGAGGAGGTAATTTACATGTTTTCAGTTACAAATTTGCTTTGGTCCATGGTTGTTCAAAATTTTGTGCAACAACTAATTATCTTCTTGCAATAATTAGTTTTTTTTTTTTTTTTTTTTTTTTTTTTTTTTTTTTTTTTTTTTTTTTTTTTTAATGTTTGGATAAGCAGATTCTGCTAAACAATAACTACTTGAGGGATAGCATGAGATTAGTTGTTTACCTCTTAACCTAATTTTAGAGGCTTTTTATTTACATTTCACTAACCGTCATGACTTTGTCTATCTTATCCTAGTTTAATATCTTAAATAATTGGAATATGTCAAATACATAAAACATCAACTATTCACACTTCATAAGTTACATCCAAACACCCTGTATATGTAAAAAGACACCAGACCGTCATGATTATTTGTAATGCTAATCTATTCATCATGCAGCTTAAGAAGTCATCCACAGTTTGACCAGATGGTTGCTAGCCGCTTAAAGCATGATGACGTGCAGGCGCTCGCGAGAGCTCTTTCTGACCTTAGTATTGGGCGACAACCGTATGTTTATTCACTCATGGATATTTTAAGGAACTTGATGATTCTTTTGATACAACTAATTACAGTTTTCTTATATAAATGTCATTTCTCATGATAGGTCATTGTGGGAAGACCTGAAGCACAATAAATCCCCCCTACTACTTATTGTTGGTGAGAAAGACGAGAAATTTAAGAAGATTGCCCAGAGAATGTGCTCAAAAATTGACGAGGGTACAGAAATAAAAGATGGTTCAGTTGAATATCCGTATACAATGGTTGAGATAGCTAACTGTGGGCATGCTGTCCATATAGAAAATCCACTCCCTGTAATCCGAGAAATAAGAAAGTTTCTTACCCGACTAGAGGTGCTTGATTCATAAATATAGTCAGTTTTCATGACTATTATCATACTCTGCAATTACATGAGTATTTGTACTAGTTTTAAAATATCTATACCTGAATTATGTGAATTTGTTTGATTTTGTGAGAACTTTACCCAGTTTGATTCTATGTGGTGATGGGTTCAAGCCCGTGGAATAATCGGCCAAAACGTTGGAAACCATGGTTACCCAAAAGAATTTGTTTCTTGCCGGTTACCATGCACCTAGACCCACCACATCTCTTTATTTGGTGCATTGAGCAATTACTCTAACTTCCAATTTAATAGCAATTACTCTTAACTTACAATTTAATAGTATATAGACTACAAAGGAATTGGTAACTGCAGTAATGTAGTTAATAGTGTTTGTTACCTAGAAACTCAGGAAAATCAAAAGGTCGTTCACTCTTTCATGAATTGTCTTTTTTTGTTGCCAAAATTTATTTTCTTGGAAATCCAAAAGGTCTATTGACCAAAAGAACTCATGGGATTTGAAGCCCAATGGCCTCTTGAGTTACAAAATGAGTATATAAATACATGAATCTGCCTTACATTATCAGCAATCACTTGAAATTTACCAAGCACTTGCTTCATACTTGAATTATTAATTATCATGTCATCGCAATCATCAGCAACTCACGTTTCATCCTACTTCAAGTATCATGTCAAATTCGATGACAAAACAATTGAGACCATTGTCACTAAT
This sequence comes from Artemisia argyi, assembly GCA_030686995.1. Lineage (NCBI taxonomy): Eukaryota > Viridiplantae > Streptophyta > Magnoliopsida > Asterales > Asteraceae > Artemisia > Artemisia argyi. The sequence continues at coordinate 41,379,243 of CM060682.1, read as the reverse complement.
GAGTGTGCTGTTGCCGACGCATGGGCGAAGGAAATACTTGTGGCTCATGCTGACAACCCAAAGGTCGTGGTGGGCTTTCACGTTAAATGGTATGAGTGGACTTCCAATACCTGCGGCAAATGCTCCACTCTTCAACTATGCATTGACACCAAGTGTATAATCCTTCAACTCAAACACATTGATGAAATCTCACAATCTATCAAGAATTTTCTTATGAACCCCAACATTACCTTTGTGGGAGCTCATGAGGATTTCACAAAGTTTGTGGGTGATTATGGTTTGGATTGTGCTAAAAGTGAGGATATTCGGGCAGCTCTGATCAAAAAGTGGCCTAGAAGGTTTCAACGCCATGATTTGGAGTATCTTGCAAACAGTGGCGAAGCTTGGAATTTTTAAGTGGGGGGTCGGGATCTAATTTTTTTTTTCCTAAGGCTATATCTCAGGTATACCGAAATTTTCGGGGGGTCGAAACCGAATATACCGAAATTTTTCTACACGAAAACTATATACCCTTTACATCGCAAAAAAAATTTCGGGGGGTCGGGCGCCCCCGGCCCCTTAAAAGCTGCGCCACTGCTTGCAAAGGAATTAGCAGGTCTCAAGTTGGACAAGCCATGTGATACGTTCTTGACTGGTTGGGGAAACCAAGTTCTTGATATCACCTTAGTTGACTATGCATGCATCGTTGCATATGCTTCGTACAAGATTGGACACGTTCTTTTTGCTGAAACTTGAAAGTACGGACGGGTTTGCACCTCAAGTTATTACAAACGGGAATAGTTTCGTGTTTAAGTTTTTTGGTCGAAAAAAGTAAATGTTCAAGCAGTTGCTTGGATTCTGAAAGTTAAGATTGTCAACTTGTCATGTTTTATTGTTTTATATCACAAAGTTAATTAAATTATGGAATGATAATTTTATGAATTTAAAAGAGTAAGTAATACGTAATATTAAGGGTGTGTTTGGTTTGTGGAAGAGTTTGGATTAAAATTTGGATTTGGTATTGGTTTGATTAAAAATAAGAGAGAAATTGAAATTATATAATTAATGTATTAATTTTATATAATAAAAATATAATTAAAAATAGTGTGTAAAATTAAATAGAGGAGAGAGACAAAGAGAGATGAAAATGACCCACTTAATATGATGATACCTACCATTTTTGTGAGGAATGGATGTATGAGTGTCATGTTTAAATCCAATCCCCAATCTATCAAACAAACAATTATATTCATCTTTCAATCCATTCCTCAATAACGAAACCCCTAAAACAAACGCACCCTAAGTTCATAACTTCATATAGGCTATGTTTGGCACAAAGCTATTTGGAGTTTTTTTTGGACAATGAGCGGTGAAAAATGTGCTTTTTAATTTTTAGTGTTCGTTTGGCATGAGAGCTGTGGGCTTTGCTATTTTTTAGGAAAGCTCATTTTTCCAATGCTTTTTTATGAAGCTGTGAGTTTTTTTTGCTACTGCTCACAGCTACTGCTTACAGCTCACTGCTAGTGCTCACAGCTATTTTTAGCAAACATAGCCATAGTATGTGTGAAGTCAAATTTACTGATTGTTAAACCACTTTGAACTGGTCACATATGTTCTATTTTCACTTGACTTTACTCCGTAATTTAGTATCCATTTGTGACTCTTAATGCAATCAAACAAACAGTCCAAAAATTGGCCCATTTCTAACACAAAGGCACAAATGATGATCCAACATCGACTAAAAGTTGTCGATCAATTCTTAGGGCCCGTTTGGTTTGTAAATGAGTTTAGTATTTGGATTTGGATTTGAATTTAGATTTGGATTTGGTTTTGAATTTGAATTTAGATTTGAATTTGGTTTTGGATTTGAATTTAGATTTGATTTATATATTATTTGTTATATAAATAAAAATAGAATTTAATATTTAAATTTATTATTATAAAATTGACAAAGAAAAAAATTAAATTGAAATGAGTGAAGGCCCCACAAAAGATTAAAAAAGTACAATTGACATGACAATATTTTTGTAATCCTGAACCCTTGCCAAACTTTTGCAGAGACGGAATTTTTGACATTGATCCACAATTTAGGGGCCCACATGAGTGTACCAAACAACTAAAATTAACCATCAGCCTAAACCTTTTGTCAAACACTCTAAACAAAACGGGCCCTTAATTCCAATCACAATCATTGCTTTGAGACCAAGCTTGAGTCATACAGAGGATACATATATGTCTTGTCATTGCTTATCAAAAAACAACTGGTGAAAATCTATAATCCCTTTTTTTATAAGCTTTTGCTAACCGATTTAAGCAAATTCATTCACCTTAGCACGTGAAAGAAAAACCATTCACCCTTCATATATGTTTTTTTTTTAATGTAAATCCTAAGATTGAAATGTGAAATATTTGCATTGGATTAAAATAAAAGGATTCTCAAACACACATGCTCCAAAACATACATGGTAGGAGCAAAATAATAAATATTTTTAATTATTCCGGGGAGTTTTGTAATTTTCGTTTATCATCCATGAAATTTTCAGATCAAGTAGAAAAAAATGAATGGGTATGCAATTTTAAGGTCTAACGATTTTATATTTTTAGTAGTTAACCGTCCATGTCACCTTTTAAATTTACACATCATCCAAAAACGAACATGTCAATGTTAGTAACTTGGTAGGTTGCGAAACACCTAAAAGTTGTGCATCAAATAAACATATGTGAAACATGAGTTGTTTTATAAGGGAAATTCGCAAAACTGACATCGAAGATAATATTTATTTTCAACTTCATTTAATTTTGTATCATGTTGCTAAAACTATGACACTGAATCATGTTTTGTCGAGTTTGCTCTTATGCATCCATTGCACACTTATTTATCATTTTATTTAGGCTATGTTTGGCGCGGAGCTTTTTTGGAGCTTTTTTAGGTAATGAGCGGTGAGAATGAGCTTTTTTATTTTTGATGTTTGTTTGGCATGAGAGCTGTGGGCTTTGCTATTTTTTAGGAAAGCTCATTTTCCCAATGCTTCTTTATGAAGCTGTGAGCTTTTTTGGCTACTGCTCACAGCTCACAGCTACTGCTCACTGCTCCTACTCAATGCTACTGCTCACAGCTACTTTTGCCAAACATAGCCTTAATAGTTTACCACACCCCACACGTCTCATAAGTGGTTATATCTCCACGCACAAAACTCCATTCTTTACAGAAAATACATCGTCTTCACCGCGGTCTCATTCAATCATGATGACACCCACCTCGTCCATTTTCATGCAGACCGGATTCCGACAGGAGCGGAATCGAAGATGATACGACTAAATAAGGGTCTTGTGATAAAGAAACGGGACCGTTTTCACCCAACAGAGTCTACTGTGACCGCTCAATCCAATTACAAATGATTCAACATAACGGGTTTATAAAGACTGCGAAAACGTTGCGAATCTATTGCGAATGCGTGTGAAAGGGAACGCTGACAAGACAGTTGTCTACCTTTTCAATAAAACTATGGAATTTCAATTTCATCATCAACATCTAAGGGCTCGTTTGGTTTGTATACGGGTTTAGGATTAGGATTAGGGTTTGGATTTGATATTAATTGATGAGAGAGAAAAATATAATTATTAAAAATATTATTTGTTTTATAAAAATATAAAGAGTAGAAAGCAAAAAAAATATTATTATAAAACATATTAAAAAGAATGAAAGAGAGTATAAGTAAGGTAAGACCCACGTGCTTTTAATAAAAGACAAACATTTATTATTCACTAGAAGGTAACTCTTAACTTTCCCCTAAGGTTTTCTGTATGCGGAATATTTATCAACCATCCCCAATCAAAGGGCCTATTAAGAGTTACCAAACACTTACTTTTTACCATCATTCCAAAACTATTGTAAAAAACACTCAACCAAACGGGCCCTAAATGCTTATTTTTTGTTACAAATTCACTCTACAAATTTCTACTTCAACATATCACTGTTAAACTCTCCCTACCTCCCATCTTAAAATCTACTGATGATATTTACGACTACTCTATATTTACCACTTTATTAAGGTTAACGACAGAGTTCAATGAAAACCGAGAACATTGACGGCTGGTTTTCCAATTATTCAAAATTTTTGACGTTTCCAAGAGATGGTTACGGTAACAGCCAAGACATTACAAGGGTAGTACGTTGCTTCTAAAACACCAAAAAATCTGCTATAATTGTTCTCCTGGTGTCTGAAGTGTCTCAAGTGTTCTACAAGATGCATGTGCATCAAATACCTGGTCAAGCCTCGTCACATGAACCAAGTGTGTGAACTTGAACATACCATCCCTATTATAGTACATGGCTATTTATCAACCATAACCACCCTCACTACACTTTTTGCATCCATTTCCCATCTTTATCATGTCATTTCGTGTGAAGCATCGTGGATGAAATCGGAAGTTTGAGGCGAAGATGCTTCGACTACGATTGTTTCTACATGAATGTTAGTGTAGATCTTTCCATTCATGATATCGTTTTGAGACACTAATGATGTCACAATTTATAAGGAAATGCATTTTCTAAGAAAATGTCAGGTTAAAGGATGAGGCCTTGGATACAAAATTGTCGTGTCGTACATGGGGTCATATGTCCCTGCCAATTTTTTTCATCTTTTTGACACATGCACTCTTTTTCTCCAACTTATTAAAGCAACCACCTGTCACAGGGGCAGACTTATATATGTAGTATCGAGTGGTGGGGCCCCCATGGCTAGCCAAAAAAGGTACGATTTTAGTGTATTTTTTTTTTAATTTTGACTTTTTTCTAAAGTGCCTCCCACTCAAAACTCAAATAGCCCCCCACCTACACAATAAAACCCAACATTCAACACTTTAAAACCTTATAAATCCTTCATCTCTAAGTAACAATACTTGATTTATCATTTCAAATCTAGTTTTTTCTTCTACATTTTTTTGCTATTGTCAAATAATAATAATAATAATAATAATAATAATAATAATAATAATAAGTTACCCTCCACATTGTATTTTCCTGGTTCCGCCATTAACCTGTCATGTGTTTGATTTGGGTATTATATTCCAAAAACGAGTTTTTCTAACTTTATAAAACAAGTACCCAATCAACTCATTCATTATCTCCAAAATGCTTCAAGTACGATTAAATTTTACACGATTTTTTAATCTATTCTTTATAATGTAATGAAATGTAATGATTTGTAATGTAATATATTTTTATTTAATGGTAAGTATTTGTTATGGGAATGTATAAACATTATTATGTAATATGATGTGTTCTTAACATAATTTATGATAACGTTATTAGAAAGAAACACGAGATAACAAAACACATTACATTAAACATAAAACAAAAATACTACAATGCCTTTCTTAAAAAAATATAAATAAATAAATAAAATAAAAGTCTTGAAACAAACATTTGAGATTTAACATTACAACATCAAAGATTTTTAGTTATGTAGTACTTAATTTCCTTTTTCCCTTCTTCAACTCTCCTTTCGAGTCGTTGAATATCACTGTGTATTGTAAGCATATTACCGTGTAGTGTAAGAATTATTTTTCATCTTTTGCTACGTTATTCATCAATAACGCGACATACTTGTTCTCAACAAGATGAGCTTGTCTTTTTGTAGATTCCAATTCAATGTCAAATGGCTTTCTATCTAAACTACATGAAGATTTATAATTTGGCCTTAATGGTGAGGTCATTTGGAAAGAAAAGGACATGTAGATAGAATTACGGGATGGTATAACTATGGTTGAAAGTCTTTATATGTGAATGTGTATATAGAGTGTCGGGAAGGAGAAACAAAACCGTAGAACCGTAGAGTGGTTTTACTAGAATCCAATCAACCACAAACATAACCAAAGTACATAAAGCGAGTAAAAAATACAACGATATATACTGGTTCGGGATGGGGGGTTTAGACCATCCGTACGTCCAGTTGCGAATCCACGACACGATATTATTCACTCTAGTATAATCCTTTTGGCGGACTACAAACCGTTACAATTCACTCCACCAATATTCCCTAATCTTGATGCTCACAAAGAAGGAGTTACTCCCGCATTATTCCGCCCTCGGAAACCACCCAAAAAAATCTGGTGATTCGACTTAACCTACGGTCACCAAGACCACTACCAAGACTTTCCACTGGAAGTATCAAACCTCAACTAGATCCTCAATGATCTAGGCTTGGTCACCAAGACACAAGACTTCTCTTAGAAACAAATTGAATGAATAAGCGTTTGTTTAATCAACCAAGCCCAAACCTAACCGAGAGACTCGATTGTAGTAGAAAGGGTATAGAGAAGAAGACCCTCAACACAATCACAAGAGTGGATTAGGTTCTTGTGATTCTTCCTTTGCAAAGAGATGTGTTCTTTCAATAGATGTTAGTGTGAAAGATTAAGAACACAAGATAGAATTAGAGGATTAGAGAGAAAGAATAATGGCAAGGGGTGAGGAATACAAGAGGCAATGTGGGGTATTTATAGGCAATGACCTATCTTGGGAAAATTTTACCCAGACTGGCGCATCGCCCACGCGTCAACTCGCGGGCGACGCACCAGGACTGCTATAAACATTTTCCCAATTTGGGTGTTGGCCATATAAATATCTAGCCTTGCTAAACCCCCAATTGTACTTCACACATTTAAACCATAACATTAATCATTCTAAGGTTTACTAACTCAAATAGCCAATTTGTAAAATGTTTTGTGAAGTGTTTATGAGAAACCAATTATCAAAGATAGAAAGGTAGAAAAGATAATTGGGTAGGGGTAGAAGAGGTATTCCTCACATGGCATAAAAGAGAGAAGAAAATATGCCATGAGATATTCCTCTTTAGGGAAGAGTGAGTGAGGTTGGGTTAAGAATGAACCATTGTTAAGTTAGGAGTAACCAAGGTTGGGTTAGAAGGATGTGTGTAGAGAACAAACCATGGTTGGGTTAAGAGAAGAATATGCTAGAGGATATTATATTTCTTGGAGAAGAAGGTGAAATGGAAGGTTGAGATGTGTTTGTTTGAAATGGATGGTTATGATGAAGAGTGTGTAAGTGTGTAAGGGAATATAAGATGAAAGGATGGGATGTGTGTAAGGAATAAGTAAGAGTGGGATGTGATGGGGAGCCTTGTGTGTGTAGAGAACGAGATGGTTATGAGTAGTGTGTGTATTTGGAATATAAAGTTGTTGGGAGTGTAAGGAATAAGTTGCAAAGATGGGATGTGTGTAAGAGTGTAAGGAATATGTAAGAATGAGTTGATAGGGAGCCTTGTGTGTGTAGAGAAGAGTATGTGAGTGAAATGTGTGTATTTTGAATGTAAAGGTCTGTGTATGTGAGTGTGTGTGTGTGTGTGTATAAGAGAATGTGTAAGAAAAAGTGTAAAGTGGATGGGAATATTGTAAAGAGGAATATTGTGTGGGAGTGATGGAGACAAAAGTAAAAAGGTGTAAGAGGTGAAAGAGAATATTTAGAGAATGTCGGTGGTAGGATTTGGTGTAGGATTTGGAAGGGTTGGAGGTTTTGTTTTATGTGAAATATAATGGAGAAAAGATTAAGAGATAATCAAATTGTCATTAAGTAGAAAAGATTTAGACAATTATGATTATAAGTTGAGAAAATCAAAGGTTACTTATAATCTCAAGTAACTCAACGTCAAGAATCCAAAATCTCATAACTCGTGACTTTCCACGACTCGACGTACTCAACTAACACCTTGGTACAAAAAAACCAAGTGCTTTGCCTTGATGTAAAGCATATCCCATTCGGGAAAGGATGCGTTTACGCAAAGTGACCTTTGACTTAGTTTGACCAATAAGGGTGTAAACCCGTTACGTGATTAGAGAAGACGTAAGCATGGGTTATAAGTATATGAATGCTTTCACTTGATATTACGTAAAACCAGGGGTTATCACCTCTGCAACCTAAAAGAGAACAAATTGTTTGTGCCTCGAAATGTTAAGTTTCTAGAAAATAATCTCATATCTCAATAAATCAATGGGAGTCCTGTAGATCTTGAAAAAGATCAAGAAACAAATGATGCTATGCCTTCAAGCGAAACTACCCAACCGCGCTCTGAGCCTTAGCATCAAAATGTTGGTAAAGAGAGTGTTGCACATGTACTCCGCAGATTCAGTCAAGTTTCTTGTGTACCTAAAAGATATGGTTTTCTCATTGAACATAAGGAATGTGATCTAGGGGATCAAAATGAACCGGGAAACTACAAGGAAGTTGTGGCGGACCCTGAGTCCGATAAATGACGTAAAGCCGTGGATACAAAGATGCAATCCACAAAGGATAACCAGGTATAGGAACTAGTAAAACCACTACCAAATAGTAAGACTGTAGGATGCAAGTGGATCTTCAAGAAAAAGACCGACATGGATGGAAATGTAAGTACTTTCAAATATCGCCTCATGGAAAAAAGGATTCAGTCAAACTGAAGGTGTTGACTATGATGAAACCTTGTCGCCGACAGAAAGCATAAAGGAGATTAGAATACTTATATCCATAGTTGCATATTATGACTACAAGATTTTCCAAATGTATGTAAAAACAGCTTTCTTGAATGGTCATCTAAGCGAGGACGTGTACACGGTGCAACCTGAAGATTTTGTAGATCCTAAGTATCCTAATAAGGTTTGCAAGTTACTAAAATCTATTTATGGATTAAAGAAAGCTTCAAGAACCTGGAATCTCATATTTGATGAGAAAATCATAGAGTTTGGTTTTATTCAAAATAGAGATGAGTCTTGTGTATACATTAAAGCTGGTGGGAGTAACGCCATTTTCTTAATCCTGTATGTGGACGACATACTGATTATGGAAGACGATATTCTGATTATGTAAGACACTAAGTCTTTGCTATGAAAGTATTCACGATGAAAGATATAGGAGATACAACGTTTATCCTTTGAATCAAGATATAGGGAAATAAATCAAAATGATTTATTGGCCTATGTTAGAGTACGTGCATCAACAAAATCCTGAAAAGGTTTTGAATGGAAGATCGTGTAACGTTGAGCAAGTCTTAAAGTTTAACCACTGAGGATGAGATATAGTACATGAAAATTTTCCCATATGCTTCGGTTATTGGTTCGATTACAATGCTTTTGCCAAAAGCATGACAAATAGGCACCAGCAGGACCAGATAAGGTACACAGGACTGCTGTCAAGAACATACTCAGGTCTCTTAGGCATACCAAAAATGTGTTTCTTGTGTATGAGGGTTTGAGGTTGCATATCATCAATAGCACTCAATTCCATCAATTCCTCCCGAGCATCAACAAATTCCTCACACCTCTCCTCATCATCATCCAAAGGTGAAACTACTAGTGAGAATAATTTTCCTCCACACTTGTGACCAGGAATAATTTTTTTTATCACAATAGAAACATAGATTCTTTGCCCTTTTTTCCTCATATTCTTTTTGTGACAACCTCTTAAATGGCCTATTATTAACTGTGCTATTCTCACCATATGGTGTCCTTATGGGTGCAAGCAAACCCAAAGGTCTACTAACTGGTCTTGGTAGAATACCCCCATCCTTAGTATTAGCAGTCTTTCACTGGTACAAAAAGTTCTATTGCTCACGCATGGTCGATTTTGAAACGTCACACTGTAACATTTATACGTGACTAAATGTACCAGAATAAAATAAACAGCCACACTTGATCCGACTTGTGTGACCATTTCGGAATTCTATTGTCACACATAATATTTATGTGACTAGATGTAACTGGAATTTTTTTTTTGGATAATTTAGTCACTTATAATTTGGTACGTGTGACAGAAAATGAGTTTGAGACATTAATCACACTATATATATACGTATGTGACAAATATATGTCACACAATTGAATAGTGTGACCAAAATCCATATATGGTCACATGAAGTAATTGTGTATGTGTCTAAATTATATAGTCAAGTTTGTCACACATTATTTAAACATGACTAGTAATCTTTGCTGAATATTTAGCCACATATGAATGTGAAATGTGTGACAACTGAAAAGTAAGTTTGAATCGTTAGTCACGATATGCATTTAAAAGTGACAAATATATGTCACACACTTGAAGAGTATGACCAAATGTCATATATGGTCACACTAAACCATAAACATACATGATTAAGTGTAACCAAAATTTGATACATATGGTCACGTAAGTTAATATGTGTGTCTAAAGTCTAGTGTGTGTTTGCTTGCCACAACCTAATGTGTATAGTCACATTTAATTGTAGCATGATCATGTGACTATAGGCTTTACAATAGTCACACCATATCAAAAATGTGTATCTAAATCATGATTATGGCCATGTTATAAGGGTATTATATATGACCAATACATTCAAAATAGTCACATTGTGAATTTCGTGTGACTGTTATTTATAGCAAAATGTGAACTCAGTTATCATTAACCTTGATATTAGTCACATTGAGTTACACAAACAACAGAGTTGTAATAGCAGTAGTAACTATTGTAATAGCAGTAGTAACTTTTGTACAAACAACAGAGTTGTAATCTCACAAAAGGTGAATTATATAGTACTTACCAAAAGGTTTTTTACAACATAATGAAAACAGATAAGCTAAAGTACGTACCCCTGCTACCTCCAAACACCTAATTATTAGGTCGTTTTCTTCACATCATACAATGCTCTCTTATACTGAGCATGGATTCTTTCAATGAGATCTTTAACTACCTCTTTACGTTCTTCACATATGATCTTTGTAGATGTCATCAGAGCAAGTAAACTAGCAGGCAAAGGATATTCTTTTTCTGCAAGCATAAAAACATCAAGTCCACCTTGTGTTGATAAGTGATGTACATTGCAGCTATCATAAAACTTCCATGAAGTTGAGAAATGATGGCATGGTAAGTTCCAATAGATATCAGCTAGATCAGGTTTATATAACCTATGTAATTCAACCAACAAATCTTGCTTTTTTGCATCTAGCTTCTTGACTGTTTTGATTCTTTCTTGAACCAACTCCCATAATCTGTCTAAGTCTACTCTGTCAATTGTTCTTATCAAATCCTCAAACCTTTTGTACACTGCTGATCCTCCACCAGCCCTGATTATCTTCCAAGCCTTTCCAAATTTATCTCGGTAAATCTACCAGTCCATGATTGGATGTCTAGCTTGAATAGGATCAACATATAATGTTTCAGGAACAATCACCATCATCTGATCATGAGAAGAGCTGTCTTCTTTTCTTTGTGAATCATTCTTCTTCTTAGCAGGTTTGTCTTCAATGATCTTTTGTTTCTTTGATGGTGTTTCTTCTATACCCATGGGGATAAAGTTTTCAACATATTTCTTGATTCGGTAGTATAGACGTTTAATTTGTTCATATGTCATTCACCTGAGGTCAGAAGCTTTATACTCACCTTGATGCTGTATGTATATCTTCATTTCACTGATGAGCTGAGACCTTGTGGGATTTCTTTTCCTCTTCTGACTTTGACGTTGATTCATTGACTTAATTAGGTCCTTCAAAACTAATTCTTCATATCTTTCATTTATCAAATTAGCAAGTCTTTGTACTTTGTCTTCCCCATTTACAGTCTCATCTGTGTATTCTAGCCTGTAGAACTTCATCCGCATCAATAAAAGCTTGCATTTGCTCTCCATGAGCTCTTTTTTTCTCCTCTTCTTCAAGTCTGAATTTTACTTGCTCATCTGTTTCAAATTCAGACACTTTATCTCTCCTCTTCTCATCCATAAAGTTAGCTATTTCAGCTTCATCAATTCTCTTTGCAACCTCTTCATCTGTAACAACTTCAGCAGTAGAAACTTGATTTGTTGTAGTAGCAGAAACATCTTGTTGTACCACCTTAGCCATTTCTTCAACATTACTAGTAGCATCAGTTTCTCCCAAACTAGTATTAGTTTCCACTACCTGCTCTTTATTTACATCTTCCAACACCACTTCATGACCCCCCTTGTCAGCAACTAAATAATCATCATCCACATTATCATCACTATCAATCCCAATATCCATATCCACATGCATATCAGCACAAGCACCTTCAGCATTTGTTGTTTCCTCCCCTGAGACTCTGCTTTCATTCCTCACCAATTTGGGAGCATCCTCCAAACTAGTAGCCTTAGAAGAACTCACCCTGTGTGTTGTGCCCACCTTCTTCAACCTTTTGAACTGAGCTTTTCTTGACCTCTTTCGACCTTCCAAATATCGAACTCTCAGCTTCAACCTTTTGATCTTTGCACCATTTTTTGTTAAGCGCTTTTGGAGACCAAGAACATTCTCTTCTAACTGGGTACAACAGACCTTCAAATCATGTATAAGTTTCATTCTATTCTCACCAATATCCATCAATTCATGTGTTTCAGAACTACCCTCATCACTTTTGGATGTGTTACCTTCCCTAAGAGGTGAATCAACGGGTGTATACTCACTCTCATGTATGTTACCACTGGCCTACTCCACACCCATGACATCTTCACCCTTTTTTTTGTGGAAGGTTCACCATATATGGAAAAAGTGGTGTAACCTTTCCTGAAAAATCCTTGCCATTATTTTTCAGATTTGAAAATACTTTCTTTTATAGTGAGGGGGCAGCATAAGTTCCATTATGTCTTTTAAAGGTAGTCAACTGTTTTTGAATAATAAGTTGCAAAAACCTTGGATATAATAAAGAAGTACCATCATCAGCCAAGGTCTTGATCATACCCTCCAAAATCATTTTTGAAAAATTGAAAGGTTTTCCTTTAGCAAGGCATATCACTGCTGATGCCATGGTGGTACCAAACTCATTCCAACCTGTTGTTTTAGGACTCAATATTAGGGCAAATCTATCTAAAGTTGCACAAAGGTTCCATTGCTTTGTTTTTTGGACACCGTCTAATAACGGTAGTAGACACGACTAGAAAAATAGCTATTCTTGACTTCAAATGCAAGTCAAGAAGAGTCCTTATGACGCGCAAATGCGAGTCAAGGAAGGACCCGTCATAAAGCTTCATGACTCGCATTTGTGCGTCATCCTTCTATGACTCGCACTTATGACCCACGTTGCGTGTCATTACCCTTAAAATCATTTTGACTAACTTTTATGACACACTTTTCTGACATATGTTTTTGCGAGTCATTACCTTAAAATCATTTTTTTTTCTGTTTTTTAAAACCTGATTATATATATAATTACTGACAATAAACCTGATAATTGTACAAAATTAACGCATTTCATATATATCAAAAGCATGCATTACCAATTCATTACATAACAATTCAAGTCAAAATATAGACCGATAATTAGTTAAAGTTACTACAATACGCGCGATTTCTACCTAAAAATGAAATTCGACACATAAATTGCCCATTCTTCTCGAATATCGTCGAAATCTGCCTCCGTGTACTCATTGCTATCACCACCAATCTAGTCAAATAAAACAACATTTTAGAAACAGTTAATTACTACTTAAACTATTTAAAACAGTTAACTACTTACATTGTCATTTTCGAGAGCCCGAACTCCATGTTTAACTATTTCCTTCATAAACCTCAACACGAAGTACCCACATTCGGTGCATCCGGGCTGACGTGGACACTACACAAGAAACACAAATTGTATATGACATGCAACTACAGTTGATTAACAAGAATGGTCTGCACAGGGTATATGGGCTTATTTGCAGATCAGTTATAACCTGATTAATAAGGTGAAACTCAAATACCAGATTATGCACCAAAAGACCCCTACCTAACTTACCTATATTCCAAAAATTAGGACCTAAAGCAGATACGATAAGCCAATTTTGCTCCTAGATCAGCAGTGCAGATAACTAATTGCTGCAAAACAATCTGTGGTACCAGATTAGGAATTTGGCGCAAAATTTGAGCAAGACTACTCCACAGCAAACCAACTCATAGGCACTCACTTAAGCACCATTGAACTAACTAGCAAAGCCAAAATGAACTCAAATTAAGCTCAGCTTATTACTAAGCTTATTAGGGCAGATAAGAGCTCAAAACTAAAATATCTAATGCAGACTTTAAATAGCCATCAAACTGCCCTATCTTCTGATGAGAACAACTAAAATACCTTTGAATCAGTTCAATCAAACTCAGAAACTTGGCACATGAACAGTGCTTTTCAGATTATACCCAAACTAACCTATAAGCAGTCTTAAACCAAACACCCTTACACTGATCTGTATTGCAATTTTACCCTATACTAAGCTGATTAAAACTAAAAAGCACTCTACACTAGTATTACTTAGACTATTAATAAGCTAGGAGATGCAAATAAGCCATAACAAATAACTAACCTTAGAATTAACCCAGTTAAGTTTAGTCCTCTTATTAGTTCCAGCTTCTACATCATACAATGCAATTGCCCTACAAAGAATTAACCCAGTTAAGTATTACATCATACATCATAAAGATTCTATAATTTGTATTACTTACGCATCCACTATTTGCTTGAACTGATGATTGACGTCGCTAACCGATAGGGAATCAAGATAATAGCATGTACTTGTCTTCATGTTAAGCACACCTAACACCCAATGTTTTCTACAAAAAAACAAAAAACAAATTCTGTTAATTAATGTTAATTTTTATTAATTAATTTAAATGTTGTCGAAAATCTAACCCGGGATTGTACGGCAATAAGATGAGGTCATTTTTCTTCCTTGTAGATAACCTTTTTGCAATAACTCGACTTGCCTCCTCGATATTCTTGGCCCTCACTTTACGTTCATGATGCATGATCGTAGTCGGGGTCATGAAACAAACTCCATGATCTCTTTGTGACCAATTCTTGATTTGCTCATATAGGTACCTGTTAACAATTAACATACAAAGTTTACATTCAGTTAGTCTTGTTAACATACAAGTACCATTTTTTTATAAACTATATCACTTACATGATATAAGAACCAACGACAGCCCCGCTTAACTCATCCATTGAAAATAGACTGTCAAAATCATTCCAATTTAAGTACGTGTAACTGTGGTGCCCAAACAAATCGTCCTCGCATTGCACTTTTATGCAACCGACCTTTGCAAATTGTCCATCAACCATCATTGCAGTCATTTTCAATCTCATCCTTTCTTCAATTCTTTTCCTTACTCTCTTCTGACCTCTCGTCATCATTTTTTTCAACGGATTTCTTTTCTCAGTCACTTTTGCAATGGAGGCGAGAGTTTCTTGGCTTTTTCCTTCTTCAACTGCAACTGTTTTTGGCATCGTACCTGTTTTTGCATCGTCACTTCTTCTTTGTTGTCGGGTTCTCTTTTTCGCTTCTTCTTTTCTTTTTTCTTGTGAATCACACTGCCCAACTCTCTTTTTTCTTCTTCTTCTTCTTCTTTTCTTTCTTTCTTCTTTTTTCTTTCCTTCTTCTTCTTCTTTTCTTTGTTCTTTTTCTGTTTTTCTTCTTTTCTCCTTGTCGATCAGCGACCTTTTTCTCCTTCTTTTTGGCCACTATCTTGTTCTGCAAAAATATAAAAAAGTCTTACCAAACCATTTTGTTCTAATGATTAAACTGTTTTATAAAAAAGTCTTACCAAACCATAGCATGGAATGACTAGGTGACTCGGCCAGCTTAGCATGTACCCAATGGCATCTTTAACAGTCTCAACGAACTCCTCGGGAATTCGATTCGGTATCAAAGCTTCTGCTTGAACAGATGTGTCCACCGTAACATCAATGTTCCTATCTAATATATGAACAAATAAATATTAAATATGTAAGAATATATATAAATATTAAATAAGTAATTTAACTTCAAATAAATACCCAAGACAGTATGCTTCACTATGGTTCCTTTGGCGACTGTATTTGAAGGATCGTCGACCACAAGATAGCATGATTTATCCTACAAATGTACACAGTATTAATAAAACAGACAAGAATTGCAATGAATTTATAACAAATGAAGACTTACATTTGGTTCACTTGGAACCGTTCTGTTAATACAAATATCACCTAAAAACGTTATTTATATTTTACGATCTTTGCTAAGTTTTGTTAATGACAAAGTATGAAGTTTAGCTATAAGTAAATCATCACTTTAAGTGTTTAAGTCTTGTTTAACTAAGGTTTTCATTTCCTTTTAAACAAAACATTGTTTTTATTTCTTAAATTAGAAAGTGTCTTGTCACATCACATTTATTTCTTAAAATAGTAATGTCACATCTCATTTAGGGCAAGCTTTGTCCATATACATTTATGGTAAGAAAGAGTGTTTGACTAACCTTATACTTGCTTGCAAGTCTTGTATTTGACTAGGAGTAATGTGATGTGACCTTGTTTGGTTTGGAAGATTTATTGCAAAAACCAACTGCAGCCCTGGCGGTACCCTGGGGACACACGGGCGGAACCCTCCTGAGGGGTCCGCCGTATCCGCCAGACCTGCAGAATGGTTTGCTATAAATACCAAACCATTTGTTAGTTTTGTGTAACCCCTTTAGGACATATTTTCACATACTCTCTAAACTAACTCAGTAACATTTGACTTGTGTGATTCTCTTATGTAGCAAGGGACTTCACAAGATAATTCAAGAAGTTACAAGCTTCAACTCTAAAGTTGCAAGTCTTGGTAGCTTGGTCATGTATAAGCTTTGGTAGTTTATGAGTGGTTAGTATTTTTGGCCTCAAAATACGTAGTGTGTAGGGAGTTGTTGTACCCTTGTAAAAGAACTAACGGGAGTGGTTGTACCCTTGGTAAAGAACTCGACATCTAGCTTAATGTCGGTAAAAGTGTAAGCGACGATGGGAGTGGTTGTACCCGTGTAAAAGAACTCGACATCTAGCTTAGTGTCGGTAAAAGTGTAAGAGACGTTGTAAAGGTTTTCTCCGCCGGTGAAAGGAGCTTGTTGATTAGTGCTTATAACTCTCGAGTTGGAAACCCGGGGCGTAGATGTAGGGCAAGGAAAAAGAGTCCTTGTAGCCGAACCACGATAAACAATTGTGTTGTGGTTTGATCGTTTCTTTCTTTATCTTTGCTTATTACATGTTGTTCTTTAGTTAGAATTGCTAGTTACATATAAAGCTTTTCAAAGAACTAAACAAGTAAAGATGTGTTTATGTCTTCAAACAAAAGTAAAGCTTTTCAAAGAACTAAACAAGCAAAGTTAGGTTCATCACAAGCAATGCTTTTCAAAGTATGAAACTAGTAAAGTTATAATTGTTATTCACATGAAAAGCTTTTCAAAGAATCAAACATATAACATTGTGTTTATATCTTTAACCAAACGTAAAAGTTTTTAAAGATATTCAAGTTAAAAAGGATTTAAATAGCGGTAAACTATTCAACCGCCTTCTAGTTTTCCACAATTGGCATCAAGAGCTACGTTACTCAAGATCTTTAAAATAGAATGTATTTTAAAACCTGGATCGATCCATGGATTTTGAAAATCTCAAAGAAGGGCAACCTATTTGATGAGGCGAAAAATGATCCGTTTTTAGGGGGTCATTTATGCCCGGAATTTAATTTATTTGATCAAATATTGCCCTAAATCGTTCCTTTTGTGATTTTAGGTACTTTGGGAGTTAAATCTGGAAGAGGAAGCAATTCGGACATTTTTGGAGCATAAAAGTGAAGAAAACGCCAAAGACTTAATTTTCCATGCTGGGAACAGTGTGTGACGGCGTCAAGAGTAAATTCCTGACGGCGTCAAGAGTAAAGATCGTGACGACCCAGTACAGAAATGAAGGCGTCACAAAGTAGAGCGTCAAGAGTTAAATGCGTAACGGCCTGCAAAAGTGGACAACATGATGGCGTCAGATGTAGATCAAAGCAGTCCGAGGATTATTTTGGCGGAGAGATGACGGCGTCACCCATTTGTTCTTGACGCCGTCAGCCTCTAAAATCTATATATAGTTTTCTAATTTTCATTCGTTAAGGGGAACAAGTTTGGAGAAACACTAAGGCCGAACCATATACGTATTTTACAGCTTTTTCAAGGGTTTTCAGCCCTTGAACCCTTACATGTGCTATTGAGATAAGTATTCTTTTAATTCAATCAATATGTCTATGTGTTGGTTGTCTATATCTTGTGCTTGTCTTGATTCCACTATGTTAGGCTAGATTTATCTTGTGTTTGCTTAGATCTAATGAAACCTAGATGTTGATTATGTGTTGATTACTTGTTTATGGTTGTATTGGATGAATGATTTCAATGTTAGGCTTAAGAAAACTGGCAGATCTCCAAATGGTAACATGCTTGAACGTCTTAGGAAACTGATGCGTGGGAATCGCACCTTGCTTTACCTCTCGAGGGATCTCGCGAGGCTTACAACCCCCACCAGGCAGTGTACCTGATCGTTGTAGTATAGTATAGTGACAAGTACCGGGGGATTGATCGTTCAGCTTAGGAATAGTGTCGCTAGGATTAGAAAACCTAATTAATAGTTCTAGAGGTGAGAGATGATTATTTTTGTATTTTTATATTTTTATGAAAGCAAGTAAAATCTCGGGTTTTGGAAGAGTGGGCGGAATTAGTTGCTATTCAACTAACCCAAAGCTATTATATAATTAAAATAAAATAATGAAAATGAAATTAAACTAATTAAACTAAGGTTGTGAGCAGTAATTGGAGAAATTGTGTTTACTTAGACTTCACTACTCCCTAGATATTTTTTTACATGTTAATTACTTGTTACACTTGTATGAATGACGGGTTGTATTCCTTAATACCATTCGTGGGGTGGCATACATAACTCCCCAACTCTATGAGCTCTTATCTCCTCCTACACCATGACCCATCACAACTATAGGGATTGTAAACAGTGGCTCATGCATTAAATACAACCAATAAAGACCTAGTACGCCTCGGTTCATGTTTCTTAAGACGTTCAAGCATGTTACCATTTGGAGATCTGCCAGTTTTCTTAAGCCTAACATATAAATCATTCATTCAAAACAAGAATAGACAAGTAATCAACACATAATCAACATCTAGGTTTCATTAGATCTAAGCAAACACAAGAGAGATCTAGCCTAGCATAATGGAATTGAGACAAGAACAAGAGATAAACAACCAACACATAGACATATTGATTGAATTGAAAGTACACTTATCTCAATTACAATGCAAGGTCTCAAGGGTTTGGAACCCTTGAAAAACCTGTGAAAGAGGCACCAAAATCGTCTTTAGGGTTTCACCAAAACTTCTCTCTTCTTAATGAAAAAACTAGAAAACTATATATAGGAAAAACAGTCTGACGGCGTCAAGAGTTAATTCTGACGCCGTCACCTCGCCGCCATAAACTTCCTCGGACGGCCTTGATCCACTTATGACGGCCTATGTGACGCCGTCACCACCCACGGTAAATTATTCTTGGCCACTTTGACGCCGTCACCTCTCCATCTGACGCCGTCACCACCTTCGATATTTAATTCTTCATGTCTGACGCCGTCAAGCGTTTGGTCTTGACGCGTCACCTTGTATTTCCAGCTTGGATTTTTGGTACTTTGCCGTTTTCTTCACTTTATGCTCCAAAAACGTCCAAAATAGCCTCTTTTCCAGAATTCACTCTCCAAACACCTAAAATCACAAAAGGAACGATTTAGGGCAATATTTGATCAAATAAAGTCGGATTCGGGCTTAAATGACCCCCTAAAAACGGATCATTTTTCGCCTCATCATATACCCTTACACTTGAGATTTGCTTGTCCTCAAGCAAATGAGCTTTTATTCTACTCAAAAGACAAGTTAGGGGTCATTTAACACTAATATAAAAGTAATTACAACAAATAATCGTTCCACTAAAGACCAATAGACAAGCACGGAGGTTATACACAAGCACCTCACAAATAGTGTTTAGATACTCACATCTCTCGGGTGTAATAAAGTAATATAACATTATGGAAATGGAAGATATCTCTCACTACCTGTCATAGCAAAATAGATTACCATAGGCTTGGGAAAGGATCAAACCTCCACCACATGGCGTAAGCACCTAGGATAAACTATCAAAGAGGTCTTTTAAAGGGTTATAACGTTAGGTGTAGGGATATGAATTACACGGTTTTGTTGGATAAAGGAAGTTTTACTGGTGGCGAGTTAACAATCTTGGTTAATTACATGTACAAGATGGCGTTGCTAAGCCAAGACTAGACTCGACTTAAGCTAATAAATGAAAAATAACAAAAACATAAAATAAACATAGAATAAAAACGGGATGGTAGTCCGTATGTTTTTTTCTCTTTTTTTTTCTTTTCTATTTTTTTTTCTTTTTCTTGATTTTTTCGATTTTTTTTTTTTTTTTTTTTTTTTTTTTTTTTTTTTTTTTTTTTTTTTTTTTTTTTTGCATACACAGAAGGCTAAGGCGATTTGGGTGTACATTTAAGTGGGGTGTAACAAATTCTTCCTTTAAGTAAGATGCTTAAAGTTAGAAACGAAAAGATAGGCTCGGAGGGGTGTACTAGGGGTATCGTGTACTAAAAATGAGTACAACGCTAAGGGTGTGGGAAAAATTAGTTGACTTAACTAGCCAAGTAATATGACTTAAATGGTCAAGTAATCATGATACGGGTTTAACACAAGGGTGATCCTAATGCCTCTTATCATGTAGTAAATCCTACTACACGAATGTAGTCTCACTAGCGGTCTCGGGATGCATCACTAACGCAAGTTCTAGAATCTAAATGCTACCGGTACACTCATAAGCACTAATAATAAATGCTTTTCCTATCAAATCTAAAGGTGAACCTCACATTTTTGGGTGGAAAATTTTTCTGAATATACGGTTATGTGCTAGTCATACAACCTCCTATCCATGAGACGCTTGCTATGGCTAAAGTTTCACTCCTAAATGTTGTAAAAATTTTAAATTTGGCGCTAAAATTACACTAACAAGTATTTCTCATAGTTTTATTACTCATCTACTATCAAACAAAACAAACTCAAGCGAAAGTGCATATGTAAGGTATCATCTTTTTACCCTCCCCTTACACTTAAGATGAACATTGTCCCCAATGTTCAAGTAAAGAATGTAAAAGTTAAAAAGTAAAGAGAATGAAATCAAATACTCCCCTGATTCGCTCGGTATGGATTTTAGTTGGCCAGGTTAAATCTTCTTCCAAGAAAACGAACAATCAAAGCTTCCCTTCCAGAATATAAATCATCTTCTTATCACAAATAACCTGTAAATCCTGACAAAAGTAGACAAGGCAACCTCGCGTAAAATCGGCGGCATCCTATATAAGTTACTAAATCCTAGAAAACAAAGTAAGATATAATGCTTGTGGAATGAAGTTTGCAGATTTCCTGGAGATTATAAAACTTAATAATTCACAAAAACCATAAGACTCCGTTAGAAAAACAAAACCGGTAAAATTTCCAGATTTTAACTCCTGACGCCGTCAAGAGCAAACCCTGACGCCGTCAGAATGGACCTGCAGAAATTCCTATGTTAAGTTTCCGGAAAATTTCTGGAAAAACTTTGTCCTACTTCCTGGAAAATCCTGCAAAACTTCATTATGACTCAATACAAGCATTTGACTCTAACAAATACGAATATACATGTTCATTAAATATTGTGGAGAATCATGATCGGTTTGTTTCTTAAAAACATATTTGGGGTTTCCCCTTACACTTATCTTTTGCAAAAATACCTCTAGGTTGAAGTTAAGACTAGGCTAAACAACATAATAAAGTATTTCCACTTTTTAGTAAAGAAACATGATCAACCAACAATAAAAATAAAACATGCATACGGAAGCAAATAATAATCAAACAAATAAAAATCACACAAAACATGGGTTGCCTCCCAAGAAGCGCTTTTCTTTATTTACGAGTCTTGTAGCTAGACTCAAAGTCGTGGTTACTACGTGATCTCATAATTGGTTCCACTCTCTAGGTCGTCTTCTAAACTAGTATCGCTTTCATAGTGTAAGTACTTCGGATCTTCGAATTCGAAAACATCCTGTCGATACTTAGAGCCAAGCTTACTAACATCCTTAAAGAACCCACATGATAAATCAGAAATATTTCTACACCCTCTCCTAACATCATCATCACACAAGACAAGTTGGGAGCTCATCACATCGAGTCCATCGCAATCTATTTCCCTAAGGTCTCTGCGTTTGTATGGCGTTTGGTATGAAATCCTCCTAATCCCGTCAGTGAAAGTCATGATTCCGTTCAAGTCATCCACTATCAACTTAGTGATTTCACAAAAGGGTGCTCCAAAGACGACTTGCGATAGCCTAGGGTCAACAAAGTCCTCTATGTTGTCCACAATCGTGAACTCCATAGGGAATGCCATATTTCCTACGAACACTTGGATTTCATGATCCTTACCAACCACCTTCTCTCCCTTGTAAATCATCCCCCATCTGCAGATATTGTTATAATGAAACAATGACATGAAATTCTTTGGCAAGAATACATTAATGTATATGTTTTCGAAGTACTTATGACCGATCATGCAAGGGATTTTTAGGTTATTCGGATCACGTCGTTTGATCTTTCTCAACTCTCCATCCTTTGACCCATATAGATTCCCCTCAAGGGAGGGACGATACTCATAAACCTCCTTACCATTCCTACGAAAAATCACCGTCCTAACACCATTGGTGAGTAATATACTACCATCTTTCTCGTCAAGGATTGCTCCCGATTCATTGATGAATGGCATCCCAAGGACAAGGTTGGTTATTGTTTGAT
Source organism: Artemisia argyi (assembly GCA_030686995.1). Lineage (NCBI taxonomy): Eukaryota > Viridiplantae > Streptophyta > Magnoliopsida > Asterales > Asteraceae > Artemisia > Artemisia argyi. Next base: position 41,356,608 of record CM060682.1, on the reverse strand, counting down.
TGGCGAGGGGGTCCACGTCATCAACCACGGTGAGGTTAGTTTTGTAAACAAGCTCTCCAATCTTAATTGACAAATTCTCTACTACCCTTTTGCACACAGTGTGTTCTGGGAAAGCCTTGTGATATAGGGAAAGTGGGATTACGTTGACTGGGAAGCTAGGATCTATATGACTATCAATTAAGACCTTTCCCTCAATGGTACAGGAGATTTTGAAAAGTTTAGAGCCGCTCTCCTCGGTTTGATTGCTACCTATACTAATAACATCCTCTATTCCGGCTTCTTCTATAACAGATTTACTCAAGATGGTTGGGCCTTTCTCCTGTTCCTCCGATGTCTCGCTCATTTCATCCGGTTTGTCGGATTTCTGCGCGGTGCATTGCTCGGGTGAGTTGGTAAGTTTCCTTGCAGAAGCGTGGTCAACCTTTGAGATCTCATCCTTCGCTGTCTGACTGAGTTTGTCAGCTTGTTGTTGGGTTGGATCGGATGCTGCAGCTGATATTGTGGTGATGGTGTTTACGAAGTGGATTGGTCCAGGGGGTTGATAGGTCCTTTTTCGTTAGGAGATAGATGTTTGAATAGCTTACTAGGACTTTTTATTTTTACAGGGGATGCTGGCGGACTCATGACGGTAGCAGACTTAACCTCATCAACGTGAATGGGCTTATTGCCAAAATGCTCTTTGATAGCCGTCAACAGATTACAAATCTTGTTGTTCGCGTCAGCCTGCTGTTGTTTGAATTTTGTCTCGAGTGTAGTGAGCTGCAGTTCTTGAGAAAGAATGAATTTTTTTAAATCATCTTCACAGCTTCGCCTAGGGGTACTTTGCGATGGAAAATGTTCGGACCAAATGAGTGGTGAGGAGTCATTGAATGATACACTTCGTGTTTGATACCCTCTAAAATTAGGTTTATCCTTCCATGCCTCATATGCTTCGGCAGAAGTTCGAGGGCCCTGCCCTACGTGTGATGATGTGAATTCGTTATAAGCACGTTTTGGAAGTTCCATGCAGTTGTAGGTCTCATGAGGGCCATTGCACAGTTTGCATGTAGAAGCGATTCTGCTTACTTGGCTTGAAGGCTTATGAGCTCCGTAAGATTTCATAAGAGACTTGACTCGACCTTCAAGTTCCATGATCCTACGGTCGGGAGTGCTTGAATTATTCGAAGGCAAAGATATTGCCTTGACCGTTTTGTTCAAATCACGGGGATCATTCCAACTTTCGTTGTCATAGAGAGCAAGATCTTCTATGAGTTCCCATGATTGTTCCGCACTAAGATCACGTAGCTTACCACCGGCCGATTGGTCAATGGTTCGCCTCGTGGAGATGTCGATATGGTCATAGAAGATTTGGACTTGGAGCCAAAGATCTATGCCATGATGAGGGACTTTTTGGAGTAAGTCCTTGAAACGAGTCCATGCTTCATAAAGAGATTCATTTTGACGTTGTTGAAACATCAAGATGTCATTCCTAAGTTTAGTAGTTCTCCCCGGTGGGAAAAATTGAGCAAGGAAACGAGTGGTGAGATCATCCCATGTCGTGATGGATCCCGCGGGTAAACGCTCAAGCCATTGACAAGCTTGATCCCGTAGAGAGAATTGGAATAGGCGTAAACGGGTAGTCTCTCTAGTTTCAACACCTAGGTCTATGGAATCTACGATTTTGAGGAAGTCCTTAAGGTGTTGGTTTGGATCTTCGGAACGAAGTCCATGGAATGCACATCCGCTTTGCACCAACCGGATGGTGTCGGATCGCAAGGGGGTCACATTGGCTCCGGTGAGCTCAATGGTGTTTCGGAAGCCTTGGTGGCTAGGTCGGGAATACTCTCCTAAGGTTCGGGGCCTAAGGGGTTCTAATGGTGGGTTTTGTTGTGGTGGGATGATGGGTTCAAAGATGTTACCACCTTCCATGATGTCGGATGGTAAAGAGTTACGAACAAAAGCACGAAGAAATAAGATAGACTAAAGAAGACCTAAAAATAAAAATAAAAATCTTACTAGAAAGGAATCTAGCAAGTAGACCTAATAAAAAGAAATCCTAACCTAGACAATAACTATTCCCCGGGCTGCGGCGCCAAAAACTTGATGCGTGGGAATCGCACCTTGCTTTACCTCTCGAGGGATCTCACGAGGCTTACAACCCCCACCAGGCAGTGTACCTGATCGTTGTAGTATAGTATAGTGACAAGTACCGGGGGATTGATCGTTCAGCTTAGGAATAGTGTCGCTAGGATTAGAAAACCTAATTAATAGTTCTAGAGGTGAGAGATGATTATTTTTGTATTTTTATATTTTTATGAAAGCAAGTAAAATCTCGGGTTTTGGAAGAGTGGGCGGAATTAGTTGCTATTCAACTAACCCAAAGCTATTATATAATTAAAATAAAATAATGAAAATGAAATTAAACTAATTAAACTAAGGTTGTGAGCAGTAATTGGAGAAATTGTGTTTACTTAGACTTCACTACTCCCTAGATATTTTTTTACATGTTAATTACTTGTTACACTTGTATGAATGACGGGTTGTATTCCTTAATACCATTCGTGGGGTGGCATACATAACTCCCCAACTCTATGAGCTCTTATCTCCTCCTACACCATGACCCAGCACAACTATAGGGATTGTAAACAGTGGCTCATGCATTAAATACAACCAATAAAGACCTAGTACGCCTCGGTTCATGTTTCTTAAGACGTTCAAGCATGTTACCATTTGGAGATCTGCCAGTTTTCTTAAGCCTAACATATAAATCATTCATTCAAAACAAGAATAGACAAGTAATCAACACATAATCAACATCTAGGTTTCATTAGATCTAAGCAAACACAAGAGAGATCTAGCCTAGCATAATGGAATTGAGACAAGAACAAGAGATAAACAACCAACACATAGACATATTGATTGAATTGAAAGTACACTTATCTCAATTACAATGCAAGGTCTCAAGGGTTTGGAACCCTTGAAAAACCTGTGAAAGAGGCACCAAAATCGTCTTTAGGGTTTCACCAAAACTTCTCTCTTCTTAATGAAAAAACTAGAAAACTATATATAGGAAAAACAGTCTGACGGCGTCAAGAGTTAATTCTGACGCCATCACCTCGCCGCCATAAACTTCCTCGGACGGCCTTGATCCACTTATGACGGCCTATGTGACGCCGTCACCACCCACGGTAAATTATTCTTGGCCACTTTGACGCCGTCACCTCTCCATCTGACGCCGTCACCACCTTCGATATTTAATTCTTCATGTCTGACGCCGTCAAGCGTTTGGTCTTGACGCCGTCACCTTGTATTTCCAGCTTGGATTTTTGGTACTTTGCCGTTTTCTTCACTTTATGCTCCAAAAACGTCCAAAATAGCCTCTTTTCCAGAATTCACTCTCCAAACACCTAAAATCACAAAAGGAACGATTTAGGGCAATATTTGATCAAATAAAGTCGGATTCGGGCTTAAATGACCCCCTAAAAACGGATCATTTTTCGCCTCATCAGAAACATGAACCGATGTGTACTAGGTTTTATTGGTTGTATTTAATGCATGAGTAAATTCTAATGATCCCATGTTAGGAGCTTCTTGCAGGCTCGACATAGGAGTGAAGTAGGCACTCATAGGATTGGGGAAGTAAGTACGCCACCCCATGAATGGTATTAAGGAATACAATCCATCATCCACGCAACTATAACAAGTAATTAACGTGTAAAAGATATCTAGGGAGTAGTGAAATCTAAGTAAACACATTTCTCCACTTATTGCTCACAACCTTAGTTTAAATTAGTTTTATTTTCATTTTAGTTTTTTATTTTGATTGCATTTTAGTATTGGGTTAGTTGACTAGCAACTAATTCCGCCCAAAATCCTTCAAACCTGAGATTTTACTTGCTTTTCATAAAATATAAAAAAGAATCATCCCTCATCTCTAGAACTAGTATTTAGGTTTTCTAATCCTAGCGACACTATTCCTAGCTGAACGATCAATCCCCCGGTACTTGTCATTATACTATACTACATCGATCAGGTACACTGCCTGGTGGGGGTTGTAAGCTTCTCGAGATCCCTCGAGAGGTAAAGCCTGGTGCAATTCCTACGCATCAAGTTTTTGGCGCCGCAGCCCGGGGAATAGTTATTGTCTAGGTTAGAATCTCTTTTTATTAGGTCTACTTGCTAGATTCCGTTCTAGTAAGATTTTATTTTTATTTTTAGGTTCTCTTTAGTCTATCTTTTTCTTCGTGCCTTTGTTAGTAAATTAAATTCATTGACTATTCCGTTGACCATTATGGAAAACGCGAATCTACCCCTTTCCCCTAGAGAAGTGGTTGTGTTACGTGAACAAATTGAGAGTGAGATTAGGGAACTTAGGGAGCTTAATAGGTTGATTAAGGTTGAGCTCGACCATGCATTTAGTGACCTAGCAACTGCTTTGTATTCAAATGAGGACCTAGGGCCTAATGATTTTGTGAATGTTGTTGAGGAACTTGAAGAGGGGGAAATAGATCCGAAGCTAAATGATTACTTTAATCTATACCCCACTAAGGAGGAGATTGCATATTATAACAATCTTATTGATGACCCTCGATCTCCTTTTACTAGAATCGAACCTAAGATAAAGAGAGGCGATACTAAGAATGTTAAGATACCATGTGTGATTGGGTATAGACACGTTGACAATGCTTACATTCACCAATCAACATTATGGCCTCAAATGTTTATAATGATATAGTGAAAACAAGACTTGAACCTAGAAGAGATCCCAAATACCCCGGTGGAGTTTGTAACTTTGTCGGGAGAGTTAAAGGTCTGCATGCCTTTGTTGGGAATTTCACTTTTGTCACTGACTTTATGATTGTGGAAGATCTTGCTAATGTTATTGATTGTCGATTGTCCAATGTTGTGTTTGGTAAACCGTTTGTTGAGGAGTACAAGTTAGAATATGATAAGATAGAAGGGACAATCCGATTTGCAAGCAACACCGATAGGATTACTTATAGGATGCCTAATAGAATGAAGGAATTCCGCTTTATATCCCAACTTGACAAGGATAACATTGGTGCTTTTGAGGACATCAATGAAGAGGATAAGAAGAAGGGCATGGATTATGTATGGGAAAATAGGAGTCTTTTCTACAAACATTGCATGACTCTAGGACCAAAGTATAAAGTCGATAAGGAATTTGCCCATAGGATTATAGGAGCGATTGAGAAAAAGGTGATTGGTTTCTACAAAGAACATTTACAATCAGAAGGTGAAACCAACGATGAAGTCACGTAGTAACCCATGACCTTGAGTCTAGCTACAAGACTCGTAAATAAAGAAAAGCGCTTCTTGGGAGGCAACCCATGTTTTGTGTGATTTTTATTTTGTTTGTTTGTTATTTGCTTCCGTATGCATGCTTTATTTTTATTGTTAGTAGATCATGTTTCTAAACTAAATAGTGGAAATACTTTACTTTGTTGTTTAGCCTAGTCTTAACTTCACCCAAAAGTATTTTTGCAAAAGATAAGTGTAAGGGGAAACCCCAAATATGTTTTTAAGAAACAAACCGATCATGATTCTCCACAATATTAAGTGAACATGTATATTTGTATTTGTTAGAGTCAAATGCTTGTATCGAGTCATAATGAAGTTTTGCAGGATTTTCCAGGAAGTAGGACCAAGTTTTTCCAGAAATTTTCCGGAAACTTAACATAAGAATTTATGCAGGTCACTTCTGACGGCGTCATGAGCTTGCTCTTGACAGCGTCACGTGTAAAAATCTGGAAATTTTACCGGTTTTGTTTTTCTAACGGATTCTTAAAGTATTTTGTTGAATTATTAAGTTTTATAATCTCCAGGAAATCTGCAAACTTCATTCCACAAGCATTATATCTTACTTTGCTTTCTAGGATTTAGTAACTTGTGTAGATTGCCGCCGATTTTATGCAAGGTTGCCTTGTCTGTTTTCTCAGGATTTACAGGTTATGTATGACAAGAAGATGATTTATATTCTGGAAGGGAAGCTTTGATTGTTCATTTTCTTGGAGGAAGATCTAACCTGGCCACCCTATTATCCATACCGAGTGAATCAGGGGAGTATTTGATTTCATTCTTTTTACTTTTTCACTTTTACATTCTTTACTTGAACATTGGGGACAATGTTCATCCTAAGTGTAAGGGGAGGGTAAAATGATGATACCTTACAGATACACTTTCGCTTGAGTTTGTTTGTTTGATGGTAGGTGTGTAATAAAACTATGAGAAATACTTGTTAGTGCAATTTTAGCACCAAATTTAAAATTTTTTACAACCTTTAGGAGTAAAACTTTAGCCATAGCAAGCGTCTCATGGATAGGAGATTGTATGACTAACTCATAACCGTACTATTCAAAAAAATTTTCCACCCAAATATGTGAGGTTCGCCTTTAGATTTGATAGGAAAAGCATTTACTATTAGTGCTTATGAGTGTACCGGTAGCATTTAGATTCTAGAACTTGCGTTAGTGATGCATCCCGAGACCGCTAGTGAGACTACATTCGTGTTGTAGGATTTACTACATAATAAGAGGCATTAGGATCACCCTTGTGTTAAACCCGTCTCATAATTACTTGACCATTTAAGTCATATTACTTGGCTAGTTAAGTCAACTAATTTTTCCCACACCTTAGCGTTGTACTCATTTTTAGTACACGAAACCCCTAGTACACCCCTCCGAGCCTATCTTTTCGTTTCTAACTTTAAGCATCTTACTTAAAGGAAGAATTTGTTACACCCCACTTAAATGTACACCCAAATCGCCTTAGCCTTCTGTGTATGCACTCATCTTTAGTGCATTATTGTTATTCGTTAAACCCTAAGTTAACTATCTAATTGATTACATGGTTGCTAAGTCGAGTCATATCCTTGTACATATTGTTTTGGGACGATTGGGACTCATGGGTAAAGTACTTATTTTATGAAGTAATGGGGAAGAACATCATTTATTACCCCTATATGTACGTTAATCATAGAAGTGCTCCAAGTGTTTTGATTATCTTAATTCGAGTCATTAGATTAGTTCATTGTAAAGTATGTAAAAATTCAAGTGTAAGGGGAATGTTCATTCCCTATGATGTATTATTTTGGATGGTAGGGCAAGAATGTATGCAAAAAAAAAAAAAAAAAAAAAAAAAAAAAAAAAAAAAAAAAAATCGAAAAAATAATAGAAAAAGAAAAGAAAAAATAGAAAAAGAAAAGAAAAGAAAAAAAAAAAACATACGGACTACCATCCCTTTTCATTCTATGTTTATTTAATGTTTTTGTTATTTTTCATTTATTAGCTTAAGTCGAGTCTAGTCTTGGCTTAGCAACTGATGAGGCGAAAAATGATCCGTTTTTAGGGGGTCATTTAAGCCCGAATCCGAATTTATTTGATCAAATATTGCCCTAAATCGTTCCTTTTGTGATTTTAGGTGTTTGGAGAGTGAATTCTGGAAAAGAGGCTATTTTGGACGTTTTTGGAGCATAAAGTGAAGAAAACAACAAAGTACCAAATCCAAGCTGGAATTACAAGGTGACGGCGTCAAGGATTTACTCTTGACGGCGTCAGAAAGGATGAATATTTTACCGAAGGTTGTGAAGGCGTCAGATGAAGAGATGACGGCGTCAAAGTGACCAAGATTAATTTACCGAGGGTGGTGACGGCGTCACATAGGCCGTCACGATTGGATCTAGGGCGTCCGAGGAAGTATATGGCGGCGAGTTGACGGCGTCAGATTTTACTCTTGACGCCGTCAGGACGATTTTCCTATATATAGTTTTCTAGTTTTTTCATTAAAGAGAGAGAAGTTTTGGTGAAACCCTAAAGACGATTTTGGTGCCTCTTTTACAGGTTTTTCAAGGGTTCCAAACCCTTGAGACCTTGCATTGTAATTGAGATAAGTATACTCTTAATTCAATCAATATGTCTATGTGTTGGTTGTCTATCTTTTGTTCTTATCTTAATTCTACTATGCTAGGCTAAATTTCCTTTGTGTTTGCTTAGATCTAATGAAACCTAGATGTTGATTATGTGTTGATTACTTGTCTATTCTTGTTTTGAATGAATGATATTATATGTTAGGCTTAAGAAAACTGGCAGATCTCCAAATGGTAACATGCTTGAACGTCTTAAGAAACATGAACCGAGGCGTACTAGGTCTTTATTGGTTGTATTTAATGCATGAGCCACTGTTTACAATCCCTATAGTTGTGCTGGGTCATGGTGTAGGAGGAGATAAGAGCTCATAGAGTTGGGGAGTTATGTATGCCACTCCACGAATGGTATTAAGGAATACAACCCGTCATTCATACAAGTGTAACAAGTAATTAACATGTAATAGATATCTAGGGAGTAATGAAGTCTAAGTAAACACAATTTCTCCAACCACTGCTCACAACCTTAGTTTAATATTAGTTTAATTTCATTTTCATTAGTTAATTAGTTATAAAGTAGTTTTTGGGTTAGTTGATTAGCAACTAATTCCGCCCACTCCTTCAAAACCCGAGATTTTACTTGCTTTCATAAAATATAAAAACACAAAAATAATCATCTTCCATCTCTAGAACTATTAATTAGGCTTTCTAATCCTAGCGACACTATTCCTAAGCTGAACGATCAATCCCCCGGTACTTGTCACTATACTATACTACAACGATCAGGTACACTGCCTGGTGGGGGTTGTAAGCCTCGCGAGATCCCTCGAGAGGTAAAGCAAGGTGCGATTCCCACGCATCAAGTTTTTGGCGCCGCAGCCCGGGGAATAGTTATTGTCTAGGTTAGGATTTCTTTTTATTAGGTCTACTTGCTAGATTCCTTTCTAGTAAGATTTTATTTTTATTTTTAGGTCTTCTTTAGTCTATCTTATTTCTTCGTGCTTTTGTTCGTAACTCTTTACCATCCGACATCATGGAAGGTGGTAACATCTTTGAACCCATCATCCCACCACAACAAAACCCACCATTAGAACCCCTTAGGCCCCGAACCTTAGGAGAGTATTCCCGACCTAGCCACCAAGGCTATCGAAACACCATTGAGCTCACCGGAGCCAATGTGACCCCCTTGCGATCCGACACCATCCGGTTGGTGCAAAGCGGATGTGCATTCCATGGACTTCGTTCCGAAGATCCAAACCAACACCTTAAGGACTTCCTCAAAATCGTAGATTCCATAGACCTAGGTGTTGAAACTAGAGAGACTACCCGTTTACGCCTATTCCAATTCTCTCTACGGGATCAAGCTAGTCAATGGCTTGAGCGTTTACCCGCGGGATCCATCACCACATGGGATGATCTCACCACTCGTTTCCTTGCTCAATTTTTCCCACCGGGGAGAACTACTAAACTTAGGAATGACATCTTGATGTTCCAACAACGTCAAAATGAATCTCTTTATGAAGCATGGACTCGTTTCAAGGACTTACTCCAAAAAGTCCCTCATCATGGCATAGATTTGTGGCTCCAAGTCCAAATTTTTTATGACCATATCGATATCCCCACGAGGCGAACCATTGACCAATCGGCCGGTGGTAAGCTACGTGATCTTAGTGCGGAACAATCATGGGAACTCATAGAAGATCTTGCTCTCTATGACAACGAAAGTTGGAATGATCCCCGTGATTTGAACAAAACGGTCAAGGCAATATCTTTGCCTTCGAATAATTCAAGCACTCCCGACCGTAGGATCATGGAACTTGAGGACCAAGTCAAGTTTCTCATGAAATCTTACGAAGCTCCGAAGCATTCAAGCCAAGTGAACAAAATCACTTCTTCATGCGAATTATGTAGTGGTCCCCATGACACTCGTGATTGTGTGGAACTCCCCGGAACAGCTTTTGCGGACTACGCATCCACGCGTACCGACGAAGCGGGAGATAAGTGGTACACTTTCAAGCCCGAGCCAAACACATACGGTGATTCATATAACCCCTCATGGAAAAATCACCCAAACCTTAGGTGGAAACAAAATCAACCAAATTCATCCAACCCACCTAATCGTTACCAATCAAACGGTCCACCATCCAACCGTATCTTCAACAACAATCCTTCTAACAACTATGGTAGTACCAACAATCTTGAAGGATTGATGTCGAAATTTATGGCATCTCAAGAAGCTCGCATAGCTAGGTTTGAAACCGAATTCAACCAACAACAAACGGAGATGACCAACAAAATCGACAACTTGTTGAAAGCCCTCAACAACCAAACATTAGCCACACCTAGGAAGGACACTAGGGACACCAATAGTGGAATCCAAGCTAAGGACCCCTCATCATCCAAACATGTCCACTTTGTCAATGTTGTCACTATTAAGCCGATAGATAGGGAAATAGAGGAGAGTGACAAAGATGAAGTTAGAGTAGAAGCCAATAGTGAGGATGAGAGTAGGGAAGTTGAGGTTAATAAGGATGAGGAATTAGAGGAGGTAGAACCTATAGAGGAATATTTTGATAAGTTCCCAACCAAGGAAGAACGGGAATACCATAAGTATTTATTCGATAGTCCCGAAACAACATATATCTTTGGCGATCCCCTGATCAAAATGGGAGACCCCTCTAACATTAACATCCCATGCAATATCGGGCACATGCATGTATGGAAAGCTTACATAGATCTTAGATCCCCCGTGAACATCATGTCTAGGACTTATTACAATTGGGTGATGAAGAAGCAACTCAATTTTAGGATAATGCCCGGTAAAAGTTGGATAAGTAATTTTGCGGGAAGAGTGAAGGGATTGCATGTCATTATAGGGAATCTCACCTATGAGATTGATTTTATGATAGTTGAAGACATTCGTCCGGTGATAGATGCTTGCCTAAGTCAAGTAGTATTCGGGAAGCCATTTGTTGAGGCCACTAGGATGAGTTATGATCCGACGTTAGGGATAGTTAGATTCAAGGAAGAGAATGATGAGGTTGCTTATCAAATGCCCTACAAGATTGAGCAATACTGCCTTCTCTCTAATTTCGAAAAGGAACGTAAGCAAGCGGCTTATTATAGGAATGAGGAGGATAGACGTAGAGGAGTAGAGTATGTTAGAAATAGGATGCTTGGTTTCTACAAAGAGTGCTTACAACTAGGTCCAGAATACAAAACTGGTTTAGAAGATGACCTAGAGAATGGAACCAATGATGAAATCACGTAGTAACCCACAACTTTGAGTCTAGCTACAAGACTCGTAAATAAAGAAAAGCGCTTCTTGGGAGGCAACCCATGTTTTGTGTGATTTTTAATTGTTTGATTGTTATTTGCTTCCGTATGCATGCTTTATTTTTATTGTTGGTTGATCATGTTTCTCAATTAAAATGTGGAAATACTTTATTATGTTGTTTAGCCTAGTCTTAACTTCAACCTAAAGGTATTTTTGCAAAAGATAAGTGTAAGGGGAAACCCCAAATATTTTTTTTTTTAAGAAACAACCCGATCATGATTCTCCACAATATTTAATGAACATGTGTATTCGTATTGTTAGAGTCAAATGCTTGTATTGAGTCATAATGTAGTTTTGCAGGATTTTCCAGGAAGTAGGACAAAGTTTTTCCAGAAATTTTCCGGAAACTTAACATAAAGATTTCTACAGGTTCATTCTGACGGCGTCAGGCAATTGCTCTTGACGGCGTCAGGAGTCAAAAATCTGGAAATTTTACCAGTTTTGTTTTTCTAACGGAGTCTTATAAGTTTTTGTGAATTATTAAGTTTTATAATCTCCAGGAAATCTGCAAACTTCATTCCACAAGCATTATATCTTACTTTGTTTTCTAGGATTTAGTAACTTATATAGGATGCCGCCGATTTTACGCGAGGTTGCCTTGTCTACTTTTGTTAGGATTTACAGGTTATTTGAGACAAGAAGATGATTTATATTCTGGAAGGGAAGCTTTGATTGTTCGTTTTCTTGGAGGAAGATTTAACCTGGCCAACCTAAAATCCATACCGAGCGAATCAGGGGAGTATTTGAATTCATTCTCTTTACTTTTAACTTTTACATTCTTTACTTGAACATTGGGGACAATGTTCATCTTAAGTGTAAGGGGAGGGTAAAAAGATGATACCTTACATATGCACTTTCGCTTGAGTTTGTTTTGTTTGATAGTAGATGAGTAATAAAACTATGAGAAATACTTGTTAGTGCAATTTTAGCGCCAAATTTAAAATTTTTTACAACATTTAGGAGTGAAACTTTAGCCATAGCAAGCGTCTCATGGATAGGAGGTTGTATGACTAGCACATAACCGTATATTCAGAAAAATTTTCCACCCAAAAATGTGAGGTTCGCCTTTAGTTTTGATAGGAAAAGCATTTATTATTGGTGCTTATGAGTGTACCGGTAGCATTTAGATTCTAGAACTTGCGTTAGTGATGCATCCCGAGACCGCTAGTGAGACTACATTCGTGTGGTAGGATTTACTACATGATAAGAGGCATTAGGATCACCCTTGTGTTAAACCCGTATTACGATTACTTGACCATTTAAGTCATATTACTTGGCTAGTTAAGTCAACTAATTTTTCCCACACCCTTAGCGTTGTACTCATTTTTAGTACACGATACCCCTAGTACACCCCTCCGAGCCTATCTTTTCGTTTCTAACTTTAAGCATTTTACTTAAAGGAAGAATTTGTTACACCCCACTTAAATGTACACCCAAATCGCCTTAGCCTTCCGTGTATGCGCTCATTTTTAGTGCATTATTGTTATTTGTTAAACCCTAAGTTAACTTTCTAATTGATTACATGGTTGCTAAGTCGAGTCATATCCTTGTACATATTGTTTTGGGACGATTGGGACTCATGGGTAAGTACTTATTTTATGGAGTAATGGGGAAGAACAACACTTATTACCCCCATATGTACGTTAATCTTAAAAGTGCTCCAAGTGTTTTGATTTTCTTAATTCGAGTCATTAGAATAGTTAAATGTAAAGTATGTAAAGATTCAAGTGTAAGGGGATTGCTCAAACCCCTATGATGTATTATTTTGGATGGTAGGGTAAGAGTGTATGCAAAAAAAAAAAAAAAAAAAAAAAAAAAAAAAAAAAAAATCGAAAAATCAAGAAAAAGAAAAAAAAAATAGAAAAAGAAAAGAGAAAAAACATACGGACTACCATCCTGTTTTCATTCTATGTTCATTTTATGTTTTTGTTATTTTTCATTTATTAGCTTAAGTCGAGTCTAGTCTTGGCTTAGCAACGCCATCTTGTACATGTAATTAACTAAGATTGTTAACTCGCCACCAGTAAAATTCCCTTTATCCAACAAAACCGTGTAATTCATATCCCTACACCTAACGTTATAACCCTTTAAAAGACCTCTTTGATAGTTTATCCTAGGTGCTTACGCCATGTGGTGGAGGTTTGATCCTTTCCCAAGCCTATGGTAATCTATTTTGCTATGACAGGTAGTGAGAGATATCTTCCATTTCCATAATGTTATATTACTTTATTACACCCGAGAGATGTGAGTATCTAAACACTATTTGTGAGGTGCTTGTGTATGACCTCCGTGCTTGTCTATTGGTCTTTAGTGGAACGATTATTTGTTGTAATTACTTTTATATTAGTGTTAAATGACCCCTAACTTGTCTTTTGAGTAGAATAAAAGCTCATTTGCTTGAGGACAAGCAAATCTCAAGTGTAAGGGTATATGATGAGGCGAAAAATGATCCGTTTTTAGGGGGTCATTTAAGCCCGAATCCGAATTTATTTGATCAAATATTGCCCTAAATCATTCCTTTTGTGATTTTAGGTGTTTGGAGAGTGAATTCTGGAAAAGAGGCTATTTTGGACGTTTTTGGAGCATAAAGTGAAGAAAACAACAAAGTACCAAATCCAAGCTGGAATTACAAGGTGACGGCGTCAAGGATTTACTCTTGACGGCGTCAGAAAGGATGAATATTTTACCGAAGGTTGTGAAGGCGTCAGATGAAGAGATGACGGCGTCAAAGTGACCAAGATTAATTTACCGAGGGTGGTGACGGCGTCACATAGGCCGTCACGATTGGATCTAGGGCGTCCGAGGAAGTATATGGCGGCGAGTTGACGGCGTCAGATTTTACTCTTGACGCCGTCAGGACGATTTTCCTATATATAGTTTTCTAGTTTTTTCATTAAAGAGAGAGAAGTTTTGGTGAAACCCTAAAGACGATTTTGGTGCCTCTTTTACAGGTTTTTCAAGGGTTCCAAACCCTTGAGACCTTGCATTGTAATTGAGATAAGTATACTCTTAATTCAATCAATATGTCTATGTGTTGGTTGTCTATCTTTTGTTCTTATCTTAATTCTACTATGCTAGGCTAAATTTCCTTTGTGTTTGCTTAGATCTAATGAAACCTAGATGTTGATTATGTGTTGATTACTTGTCTATTCTTGTTTTGAATGAATGATATTATATGTTAGGCTTAAGAAAACTGGCAGATCTCCAAATGGTAACATGCTTGAACGTCTTAAGAAACATGAACCGAGGCGTACTAGGTCTTTATTGGTTGTATTTAATGCATGAGCTACTGTTTACAATCCCTATAGTTGTGCTGGGTCATGGTGTAGGAGGAGATAAGAGCTCATAGAGTTGGGGAGTTATGTATGCCACTCCACGAATGGTATTAAGGAATACAACCCGTCATTCATACAAGTGTAACAAGTAATTAACATGTAATAGATATCTAGGGAGTAATGAAGTCTAAGTAAACACAATTTCTCCAACCACTGCTCACAACCTTAGTTTAATATTAGTTTAATTTCATTTTCATTAGTTAATTAGTTATAAAGTAGTTTTTGGGTTAGTTGATTAGCAACTAATTCCGCCCACTCCTTCAAAACCCGAGATTTTACTTGCTTTCATAAAATATAAAAACACAAAAATAATCATCTTCCATCTCTAGAACTATTAATTAGGCTTTCTAATCCTAGCGACACTATTCCTAAGCTGAACGATCAATCCCCCGGTACTTGTCACTATACTATACTACAACGATCAGGTACACTGCCTGGTGGGGGTTGTAAGCCTCGCGAGATCCCTCGAGAGGTAAAGCAAGGTGCGATTCCCACGCATCAGCAACGCCATATTGTACATGTAATTAACTAAGATTGTTAACTCGCCACCAGTAAAGACTGCCTTTATCCAACAAAACCGTGTATTTCATATCCCTACACCTAACGTTACAACCCTTTAAAAGACCTCTTTGATAGTTTATCCTAGGTGCTTACGCCATGTGGTGGAGGTTTGATCCTTTCCCAAGCCTATGATTGTAATTTATACTTTATTACACCCGAGAGATGTGAGTATCTAAACACTATTTGTGAGGTGCTTGTGTATGACCTCCGTGCTTGTCTTTGGTCTTTAGTGGAACGATTATTTGTTGTAATTACTTTTATATTAGTGTTAAATGAACCCTAACTTGTATTTTGATTAGAATAAAAGCGCATTTGCTTGAGAACAAGCAAATCTCAAGTGTAATGGTATATGATGAGGCGAAAAATGATCCATTTTTAGGGGGTCATTTAAGCCCGGAATTTAATTTATTTGATCAAATATTGCCCTAAATCGTTCCTTTTGTGATTTTAGGTACTTTGGGAGTGAAATCTGGAAAAAGAAGCAATTCGGACGTTTTTGGAGCATAAAAGTGAAGAAAACGCCAAAGACTTAATTTTCCATGCTGGGAACAGTGTGTGACGGCGTCAAGAGTAAATTCCTGGCGGCGTCAAGAGTAAAGATCATGACGACCCAGTACAGAAATGAAGGCGTCACAAAGTAGAGCGTCAAGAGTTAAATGTGTAACGGCCTGCAAAAGTGGACAACATGACGGCGTCAGATGTAGATCAAGGCAGTCCGAGGATTATTTTGGCGGAGAGATGACGGCGTCACCCATTTGTTCTTGACGCCGTCAGCCTCTAAAATCTATATATAGTTTTCTAATTTTCATTCGTTAAGGGGAACAAGTTTGGAGAAACACTAAGGCCGAACCATATACGTATTTTACAGCTTTTTCAAGGGTTTTCAGCCCTTGAACCCTTACATGTGCTATTGAGATAAGTATTCTTTTAATTCAATCAATATGTCTATGTGTTGGTTGTCTGTATCTTGTGCTTGTCTTGATTCCACTAGGTTAGGCTAGATTTATCTTGTGTTTGCTTAGATCTAATGAAACCTAGATGTTGATTATGTGTTGATTACTTGTTTATGGTTGTATTGGATGAATGATTTCAATGTTAGGCTTAAGAAAACTGGCAGATCTCCAAATGGTAACATGCTTGAACGTCTTAGGAAACATGAACCGATGTGTACTAGGTTTTATTGGTTGTATTTAATGCATGAGTAAATTCTAATGATCCCATGTTAGGAGCTTCTTGCAGGCTCGACATAGGAGTGAAGTAGGCACTCATAGGATTGGGGAAGTAAGTACGCCACCCCATGAATGGTATTAAGGAATACAATCCGTCATCCACGCAACTATAACAAGTAATTAACGTGTAAAAGATATCTAGGGAGTAGTGAAATCTAAGTAAACACATTTCTCCACTTATTGCTCACAACCTTAGTTTAAATTAGTTTTATTTTCATTTTAGTTTTTTATTTTGATTGCATTTTAGTATTGGGTTAGTTGACTAGCAACTAATTCCGCCCAAAATCCTTCAAACCTGAGATTTTACTTGCTTTTCATAAAATATAAAAAAGAATCATCCCTCATCTCTAGAACTAGTATTTAGGTTTTCTAATCCTAGCGACACTATTCCTAGCTGAACGATCAATCCCCCGGTACTTGTCATTATACTATACTACATCGATCAGGTACACTGCCTGGTGGGGGTTGTAAGCTTCTCGAGATCCCTCGAGAGGTAAAGCCTGGTGCAGTCCCTACACATCACTATTCAAAACTCACCGCTATTTGAAAAAGAAAACTTACTTGAATGGAAAAGTAATTTTGAAAACTATGTGAAATCAATTGATCAAGATCTTTGGCATGTTATTTATTTTGGTAATTTCAAACCAAAGAAAACAAGTTTCTGAAAACCAAGATAACTATCTTAAACTTGATAAAAATACTAAAGCTAAAACAATGCTTTATAAAGCTTTAGTACCTAATATGAAATAATGTATTTTTGCCAAACGGCTAATGACATTTGGAAATATAAGTTAAACTATCATCAAGAAATATGTCAAGTCAAAGAAGATCAATTTGATCTCACATATGAATTAGAAGTCTTAGAAATATTAATAGATAGACATTTAGTTGAGATAAATACATGTACTACTAGTTTAAATGTTTTAAATGAAGGTGTAAGTGAAGATGTTTACTCATGTCGAGCTCTTAGTGGACTTGCTTATGATTCATGGAATGACACGGATGAAGATGAAGCCAACCATCCGGTTTGTGATTCTCAACTAGATAAAACATCAAGCAAGGTACATTTTGTAACCAAACACTTTTGCTTGACAAATTTATCCTAGAGTTTTCTAAACTAGAAAATGAGTCTAAACTTTTATGCAACATGGACCTAGAAACTATCTTCTAGAATAAGTCTTAAAAATCTTCTTAGAATATCTTTGTAAAAGAAATCTTGTTAGAAGATAAAATGTCTAGAATTGAAAGTTATGTTAAAATTGATCTAGAATGTAAATTGTGTCTAGATTACAAACATAAGATTAAAAAGCAAAATGAGAAAGGAAAATTATTAGTTAAATTTGTTGAAAGCTCAAAATCTCTTGAAAGATTGTTGAGGAGTCAAAGGTTGTTTAAAGATAAAACCGGATTAGGACTTAACTCAAAGCACCATCAACTAATAAAACAAAGCAAGTAAAATTTGTCAAACCTAGAAGAGAAATTTGGAGATAATTCAATCTCTAATAGAAACTCATGATAAAAGGATTAGGATTATCATGCTCTATGCTTTTATATGATTATCTAACCTTCTTGGATACATGAGTTATTGAACTTTAAAGCATGTCGTCAAACCAAGATTTTACGCGTAGTATTTATCCTCTTGATAGCATCTCTATGCAATTTGAAAGGTACGCATTACCTCAACTAGACTTTGATTGTCTCTTGTTTCTAGCATTATGTGTAGGAATTTGTGTTATTAGTAATACTCTAAAAGTGTTTACTTGCTATTAGTAATAACTAAGATTAGACTCTATGTAACAAGGAATTTCGTCATTAGTACTAGTAGGAGATATAAGGTGTTTTGGTTCTTTAACCATCAAGAGATAAACACGAGAAACTCTTGAGTGAGTCTCACTCAACTCTTGCTTACAAGTGAGCTAACTAAGAATTTCCTAAGTGTTAAAATGTCTAACACTTTTGTGATGCTTGCAAAACAAATCTTTGTTAAACAACTTTCTCAAACACCATACTGTGAGTCTTTAATTGTGTTTTTCTTCAATCACTCCTTTATGATAATCTCACATAAAACACACAAGGTGAAATAAATCACATTAGCATACATTAGGATGTGTGAAAGAAAATGAGTTTTCAACATCTATGTCACACCCCCAAAATCGGGTCCAGTGGAAGCTTACATGTATCTGGGGTGTAACTCAATTGGTATCTCAACACAAGTACAAAAATGGTTTTCATTTCAATCATTTAGAATAAGACCGTTTAACCAAAAGTATTGAATTTACATCGTTAAAAGTAGTGCGGAAGTAGGCCCTTAAAATAGTTAAAAACGGTCCCCATATGAATATCAGAGTCTTCTATGACCATGCCATGCCCTGCCAAAACCTCCAGTAGCGTGCCATTGCTTAATACCTGAAAATACATGCTAAAGTGTCAACACGAGGTTGGTGAGTTCATAGAGTCTTGTGAAAAAGAATGTAATGCATATGAATGAAGATTTCCCAGAAAAGGCATCGTAAATCCACTCAGTTCCAAGTCCCGCCATAAGAGACTTGTAACCTGTGTGTTTACGACCCACTGCCAAATGTGATTTAGTTATGTGAACAAAAGTAATACTTGTATCTAGATTCAA
Organism: Artemisia argyi; assembly: GCA_030686995.1. Classification (NCBI taxonomy): domain Eukaryota; kingdom Viridiplantae; phylum Streptophyta; class Magnoliopsida; order Asterales; family Asteraceae; genus Artemisia; species Artemisia argyi. The sequence continues at coordinate 41,337,659 of CM060682.1, read as the reverse complement.
AGATAAATATAGCAAAACTGCTATATAAATAATTTTAACAATGAGGCCATATAAGCAATTTTGACAAAGCTGACAATGTCGCCAGGTAAACAATAATGACAATGAGGTCATATAAAATAAGTCTGACAATGTCGCCAGGTAAACAACGATGAAATTGAGGTCATATAAAATAAATCTGACAATGTCGCCAGATAAACTGTTTTGACAATCCTGACAATGTCGCCAGATAGATAAATCAGTTGAGTAGGGAAAACAGCAATATTACGTTTGACGTCACAGCCAAGTGGGGAAACCACAATATTACGTTTGACATCACAGCCAAGTGGGGAAACCACAATACGTTTGACATCACAGCCAAGTGGGGAAACCACAATATTACATTTGAAATATATGAACAATTGGTGACCATGAGGTCATATAAACAAGGGTGACAAATCCCATGAAATGCAGGTAATCAAGCATACCAAAGAAATACAGGTAATCAAACATACCAAAGAAATATAGGTAATCAAACATATCCATGAAATACAAGTAAACAAACATACCCATGTAATGCAAGTGATCAAACATATATTTAGGTAAAGCTAAAAGTATTTGAGTAATCAACCATGTAAAGCGAGTAACGCGTTTAAGTAAAACGAGCATGTATTCTCCCCCAAAGAGTTTACCAAAACAATTGAAAAAGTAGGGGCTACGACTCACCTGGTGCGATGGCTACGATGACAAAAATGGATACACTGAAATGAGGCACGATCTCTAACTGCAACTTGAAGATTTGATGAGTTTTGGAGCTAAAAACTTAATTAATCTATAGGTTTCTATTTCAAAACCTTAACATAGATCACTAATAACACTTGAAAAATACTTTGATCTTGAAAAATATGGATCCTTTCTTGTTGTTGTTCTTGGCTGATTGGGTGAAGAAGGAGAGAAAGAGGAAGATATTTTTGCTAGTTGTTTTGTATTATGAAAGTGTAAAATGAAGAATAAGATTATAATCCATTAGTTATATTATTTCAAAGACATGAAGTACATATCATAAATGAAGTAAGTAAAACTTTTCAATTGTGTAAGTGATTTGAGTGGGGGAGGCGTGTAAATGGGCAAGGGTGGAAGAATTTGTGGAACAATATTGACTTTTGGTGTTAGATTGATTAGATATTATGTGTTTAGGTGATACCGGGTACCGAGTTTGCTAGAAATAAAGTTTAACTATACCAAATAAAATGTGACAACGTTGTAAAAATTATAAAATTACATTCCTGAAGAGAATCGGGTATTAAAATAATTATCGGGTTGAAATAATGCAAACCTACGGAGTTATAAGCCCCGACCGGAAAACGTAGCAATTAATTTAAAAACACCGGGTAAATTAATAATATAATATTTATATTATTATAATGAGTATGAAAATATATTAGGATCGTAATCGGGAGTATTGGGTATACGTTCGTAGTAAAAACTGAGTGGTAACGTTAATTACAAATTAAGCATACGTAAATGGAAATAATGCATATCCATGTAGGGCCTAAAGTGCTGATGACGTTACTGATGATATATAGACTACTCCAGTCTATATGACGTATCACTACTGATGATGCATAAATTCGCAGCTAAACCTAACTGGTTACGCGAATTTGAATACCCGTAAACTGGATTTACGAAATGATGAACGACAATTGTGAATAGTAATTTTCTTCCGGGAATGAATAGTGTCATATGAATAGTAAAATTTTCGAACGCTTCTCGGAATCTCAAACTAACTCCGAAAATGATGAATAGTAAAATGGTGAATAGTAACTGATGAATAGTAACTTTCCCGAAATGAATAATGAAATTTTGACTTTTGAAAAAGGACCTGAAATTACGAGTTGTGACAATCTAGGATTTACACATCAAATGTGACACATAGTCTCATGATGTTGTACCTCTTGGACTTTTTCAAAACAAATAGAGTTCATAGTTTCTTAAGTAAGAAAACCCAAAGAGTCGAGGAATCGTTGAATATAACATTTAACGAGTAATCTCCTCCTTCTAAGATATCATCTTTGGTAGATGATAACTTAGTCGAAAGTCCAATGATGGCAAGACAATCATGGAGTAAAAGTACAAAATAACATCTTCTCACCTTGAGTCAAACATTGAATCAAGTAAAATTGACATAAGTTATAAAACTTGATTTATAGGTCATAGTTGTGTCTAAACAAATTCAACAAAAACAATTTTTGGAATTTAGAGTAAAACAACTAGTCAAACAAAATAGATATTTCAAAGTAATCAAGTGAGTATAGTGTAAATATTTGAAAGACTTTTTGATAATAAAAGCAAGCCCCAAAAGCAAGGGATTTTAACTTAAAGACATTCCTAGTTACTCTCTTGTTCTCAATGGTTAAGGTATTGATGACTTATTGTAACACCCCCAAAATTTGGTACAGCGGAAGACTCAACAAGCTTTCGGGGTGCTACGGGGATTGGTATCCAAACACAAGACATAAAAGAACGAGATAAAGTAAACATAATAAAGTACAACCACACAAGGTTTTAAAGTTTACATTATCCCAAAATCATCCAAAGTCAGGCCCAAAGAAAAATAAATATAGGTCCCCAATAGTTATCAGAGTTTTAGAAAACATAGATCCATAACCGGTGCCAAATGCCAAGCCTCCAATCCCAAGCATCCGCAGAGCATCACTTAATTACCTGAGAAAACGTGCTAAAAGTCAGCTTTCGCTGGTGAGATCATAGGTTTAGATTCTTAATTCAATATAGTGGACATATACGCAAAACGCTTGCTAGCTAGACTAGGGCTCACTCATCCAACCAAAATAATCAACCAAATCAAATCATCCCTATAGGTGCACACTATAGCTCAAATCAATCCAATCAATAGCTTACCTAGCTCAAGTCTAGGCCTCGCTCTATAATCAATCCAATAGCTTACCTAGTTCGGGGACTAGGCCTCGCTCAAAACCAAATCAATAGCTTACCTAGATCTAGTCTAGGCCTCGCTCTATAATCACATAAAGTAGCTTACCTAGTTCAAGTCTAGGCCTCGCTCTACCTAGTTCTATAAGCATAGCAAGTTTTGAAATCAAAAGCGATAATAGTCCACATAAAGCATTTGCACGTTTCTCACCCCAAGTATTGAAAACAGAGTTCAAGAAATAAAGTGGGGCTATGACTCACCTCAAGTCCAGAAATCCTCAAAAGAAACGATAGAAGAAAGACGTAAGTAAATCTCAAGCAACTCACGTAACGGCGACTACTGACTCGGCACTTCCTAACAATATCAAACCCGTTCAGAAATCATTTCCTCAAAATAAAATATTCCCATTCCCGAACGTAATCCATTTTACTTTCCAAAATGTCCATTTCTCAAATTAACTTCATATTCATTTGAAAGTTGACGTTTGGTATCCATACGAGTGGGGAGTCGACACAGCTCAAACCGAAAAACCTCAACAAAGAACAATAATAAGATAACTATAGGTCTAATGTTAGCTCGACATATTATTTAAATAATTATCGGAGCTTATTAAATCCGTCGATTTGATAATCTCCCATACTTATTTACGTAATACATCGTTCCAAAATTATACCCAACCTAAAACACATTGCACATAAATTTCTATTTGGTATATGTCGTAGTCCAATAAATTCCCTATATATATCGTCGAATCGGCCAAATTCCACGAGACATATAGTAATTCATTATCCTAAAATATATACCACATCCTATAGGCGTCGTGGGATATGATGCCCATTAATATACTCATTTTATATCGTCAAATAACTCAATCTAGAATAAGTCATTCGATAATATAAAATGTTTATATTAACCGTCAAATATCCGTGACAACACAAAGTCACAATATAAAGCCTACTTGGACTTTAAAGACCCAAAATCCGTATAACTCGATACGTTTCTAATTTATAAAATAAAATCACATTTTTAGTTATTATTTATTCGACGTATAATTCGTCATTATTTATATAGTTATTATTTATAATAATACCCCGACATTTATTACACCATTTTCATAGCGTAATAACTATTGCTTTATTATTATGTGTTTACTCGTGATTGTTTTATTATTAATATACGCATTTATATATATATATATATATATATATATATATATATATATATATACACGTTTAACGCGTCTATATACGTATATAAATGATTATATTCTTAATAATATTATAACGAGCTTTATTTTTTTAATATTGACTTTCAAAGATTTATCGAGTCATAGAATTTGGTCTCATGTCCGAGTCATGACCCTCGGCTCACAGTCCAAGTCCAAAATGATAAAATCAAACCACAATATAAATCAACTCCGTCCAACAATCCCATATCACGTGCTACAACATGAGGGTCCGACTACGGCACCCAAACTAACCTATCTCCGTCATCTAATGACCGTATCACAACGGTCCCCAAATCCATTCTCTTCAACACAACTCCAATTCAAGATATCAAATGACCAATGTCCAAATAATTCGGCCCAACAATAAGTCACAACAATATATATCCAAATAGGTACCAAAACAAAAATAATAAGACAATTATACGGGTCGACTTACCAAGTCAAACCCGGGTCAACTTGTGAGGTCATAACCAAATTAACAACCTCACCCGAGACCTTTCGGTCTCGGCTAGCTCCAAGGAGCCCTCGACCCAAACAGCCCGCGAAGGGGGGGGGGGGTTCGGCCAAGACTCCAAACCGACAACAATCAAGAATTCAGACCATCTAGGTCCAACAATCCAATCAAGCACAAACCATAACAAGAATCAAGATGAATCAAGAACCAAATCACACCTCCAAGACTCTCATCGAGTCGAGGAGGGTCACACCGAGACCTTGGGTCTCGGTCGAGCTCACATCGAGCCACAAACCCAAAACCAAACACGTATAATCATCAAATCCGAGCCAACAAGCATCAAAATCGACCCCCAAAGGATACCAAACTCGAATTTTTATAAAACCCATCTTCATTTTAAAGTTATCATCCCAAAAATGTCAAGATCCAATTCAGGTTTGACTCGAAATAGTCAAACCCGACCCAAAACTCGTATGTTCTCACCTTAAATCGAATAGAAATCAAAATAAATGTTGATATGGTGTTGTGGGAGATATGGAGGTCGGCGGTATTAAAAGAAAAAGGGGAGGGGAGGCGCGTGCTTCACTTCAATCGAACAAGAATATGGTGGAGATCGTTTTGGTGGTGGTGGTGTAGTTGGGAGGTCGGCGGTGGTGGTGTTGTTTGGGGTGGTGACCGGCGGCGACCAAGAGAAGAGAGGGAAGAAAAAGAAAATGGTAAAGTGTTAGTGTGAGGGTGGAGGGTTAGGGTTTGGGGTATTATACCCGAAATTTCCATTTTTGACCCTTAAGTTTTCTTTTTCCAATATTGGCCACAATTACTCTTATAGTTAGTGGACACTTTTTAATCGGTTTTCCCGTAACCCGATTACCCGTCCATAAAAGTATTAAATTTTCATCAAATACACACGTACACGACGTAATTGATTTCCCAATACACTTCCCGAAAATATAAATATGTACGCAAGACATAATATTAATTTTAACGGTGAACCGCGACCGTTTTGTAAAATATAAAAATTTTGTTAGGTTAACCTAGTGCCGAAGTCAAAGTAGTGCCAAAGATATCGATCTCAAAATAAATCATCACGAACGAAATGAAACAAACCATAAATAAATAACTAAATCCCATAAACATCGTACGATTAAAATCACATACCAACATTTGTAAAATATCTCGTCACAATAAATTTCCAAAATTTCCATATTTATTATTTAAATGTAATGCGGGTTTTATAAAACGGCTCCCTATTTTGCCAGTTGTCACACTTATCAAGAATGAGATTAGTAAATCCGTAGGTAAAACTAAATGTAGAGAAATGTTCGGAAGATTACTTGTTATCATAACAATTAGATCCAACATTATGTTTAGCATTTGTCTATGTGCTCGTGTTAAAGAAGATCCTTGAACAACTCTTTAGTTGAGCTTGTTTGTATACATCATAAGGTACTACACAACTAGGATTATGGTATCCCAAAAGAACGGGAATACAAACCATAGTGTATGCTAAATGGAATTACGTCGGTAATAAGTTGATAAGAAAAGCACAAGTGGTACTTGCACTTTTATACTTACTTACCCAATGATTCTCCAAAACACGTAAGGTTCTCAAATTAGTTTCGGATGTAGAAGCACATCAACAAGCTCCACTTGAACTAGCTAACTCACGTCAACAACGGAATCTATCTCATCAACATTGTTATCCCTTCAACAAAGGAAGCATCGACTTTGGTGACAATTCAATCCATTATGTTCTTAGTAGACATATTGTGATCCGTCATCATCGCCTTGGTAAGATTGTTCATTGAGAAATGTTTTAACTAAGAAAGTGTTCTACATTAACTATTCCATCAACGCTTTCACAAAATCCCTTGAATGTGAAGCATTCATAATTCCTAGGCTTAGTCAAAGACTCATAAGACCTAAAACCTTAGTTTTGAACATTAGGATAAAACCACAAAAATCAAGAGAATTCCTTTTGAGTTTTTCCCTGCAGCTCCCACGGCACCCTCAGACCATACGGGCGGAACCCATTTTTTGGTTCCGCCTGGTCCGCCAAAGCCACAGATTGTTTTATTTTTAATTTCAAAACCAAACACCCTCTTAACTTTAACATTAACTTTCAAACAGCCATCACCCTCTCAAAAACTCATATCCTTACGAATTTTAGGGCTTTCAATCCAATCTCTTCAAATCCAACTAACTTTGTAAGTATTCTAATCACAATTGCATTTTTGATTCAAGTATAACATTCTTGTTTACAATCATTAACTAGAATCTTAGGGTTTATGCATAAAACTTCTTGATTCATGAAAAACTTGGTGGCTAGTAAATTATGTTTTCCATTAGTTAAGAATTGCATCCTTTTTGTTGTTAGTTTGATTTGCCAAACACACCAAGTGCATTGTCTTTCAAAAATCGCATCCAAGACTAGAACATGATTCATCACCACATTGTTAAAACAAATGAAAAACAACATTAAAACATCACTTGCATACTATCTCTTGAATGCTAAAGGGGATACATAACTAATCTGTATTTTCGGGTACATTCAATCAAAGACACATTCAATTAGGAGAGTGTTGGTTATCTTTTATTTTTACAACAAAAATTTGCATAACAAAACAATTTGGGAATCAAAATGAGTCAAGATAACCAAGTCTCTACATTGTTTCGCATATAGGAACACATTAGAACATCCACATTGTTAAAAGTCATTAACATATAATTTTGTGTTTTCTAGGAATCAACATGCCTCCCGCAAATAAATCCGATCACAAGGAAACCCTTAAGTACATGCCCAAACATCATAGGACCAAAGGTCTCAACCCCGTTCAAGTAGAAACCTTTAAGGCATTAGAAAAACGATATGTTCACGAAGGTAGAACTATTGATCCATCCTTTCTAGAAGGAACATCTATTCGCCAAAACTTTGCCGCAATCAACTTTGATTGTCTCCTTGATATCGATGAGCCAATTTGTCCTAGGTTCATCTTGGAATTCTATGCAACCTTAAACCTCTCCACAAATGATTTTGGTAAGATATCATTAAACTTCACAACAAATCAAAAACCAAATTTCATAGATCTTAAAGACTTAGCTATCATTTTTGGTGTCCCAAATGAGGGTACTTGTCTCTACACGGATAAGTGGCCTATTTCAAGCCTTGACTCAATTGAGCGTTTTCATCCATATGACACACCTCCAGCTAGTAAGGAAACTATTAAGGAACATCTCTTTGTTAGAACCTCTACCACTAGGGTGAATCGTTCAGGGAATATTGTAGATAAGGATCCCTTTGACATGGAGCTCAATGAGCTTAAACCACAATTTAAGAAGTGGGAAGAAATCCTTAGAGCTAACGTCATAAGTACCATAGGAAATAGAGATCATATCAACACATGTCTTTGCTACATGCTCTATAGCATTTCCACCGGTCAACCCTTCAACTTAGCCTACTACCTAGCCAAAAGAATGGCCGACATACCCTTAGTTGGAACAACCGCTATTCCCTATGGAATGCTTCTTACCTGCCTCTTTAGAGCAATCTCACCCATTCCTCATAATGATAATGGAATGCGCATTGACTATTCTATCGTTCCTCACATCTTCGTTCCTTTAAGTGATAAACGAGTTTTCAAAGGTAAGGGCAAACGTACTCGATCACCTACACCATCATCATCATCATTCGGCATGAGCGAGGATGATAAACTTTCTAACTCTAAGTTACCTCCTTTAGAATACCTTCAAGCACTCCCCGCCATTGACAATGCATCCAAAAAGTTCAAGCAAACCAAAGGAATGTTCAAATGCTTTGGAAGGTACCTAAACAAGCTCAATAAGAAGATAGACCGGTTGTGAGAAGATTAAGGAGTGTTTGGCTTATGAATACTTTAGAACCGTTTATGTGTTAAACTACGTGATTTGTTTGTTTTTCACTTTCATGGTTTATTACGTTTGTCGGATTATGTTTGTATGAACTTTTATGCATAATGACAATATTTGAGGTGTTTGTCAATTTTTATGCTTTTGGTAAATTTCACTAAGTTTAGTAAATATCGCTAGCCCCCGGTCAAAGTCACATGATATGAGTATTTACATGTTCATTTATTGCATTTCCTAACCAGATATGCATTATATTTTTGATTTTAGGAGTTTTCGAAAATTTTGAAAATCGTCTCGCGGGTCAAAAACGCGAATTGCCTAATTTTTGAGCTCTGGCGGTACCCAAAATTGGGTTCCACCAGTGTATTTTCTGGGAATCCCAGAAATGGCCCAACGGACCAGGCGGTACCCTCAAATGGGTTCCGCCAGTGTATTCTGAGGGTTCCGCCAGACACCTGCAGAAAATTTTTCCATTTTTCTTAAGTCCAAAACTTGTAAAGTGTCAAACCATTATCCTAAGTAAGAAACATCTTCCATTAACTCCAATAACCATATTAGAACAACTTTCACTCACTAAAACAATTAGGAAGCCACTTCCCTCTAAAAATTCAAATTCAAACATAACCAACCCAAGGAACCCTTTTAAAGGATCCTTCAAACCATTGAAACATTTTCAACCAAATCACATCCCATGATCACAAAGTATTGAGTGCATTTGTTGGTCTTTCACTCCACCTTACTCCATTGGATTGACATGCAATGATTTGACATGTTCATGAAAACTATGTAAATCATTTGAAACCTCAATCTTTGAATGGTAAAACATCAAATCCAAACACCCATTTCAACATCTTCTTCATCCTATAAATTTGAAAGTTTTGCTACAATTCAAATCACACCATCACCATTAAAACTTCTTCTCTCAAAACATCAAAACCACAACTTTGGAATGACTAAATCCAACACATCATCCGAGTCATCAAAATCCTTCTCAAAAACTACTAGGATTAGTGTTAAACCTTGTTGCTTCAACAAAATCGTCAAGTCAAGCTCATCTTCTTCAAGTGATGCTTCGCTTAACATTTCTTCACGTATCCAAGATTTCCTTAACCTCACTACCTCAACAGAATCCCCAACACATTGTAATACCAATGTAATTACCTTTCAAGAATTGCTTAATCTTGATACTCCAACACCCTCTCCAACACATTGCTACACAAACATAGCCACCATTCTTCCAACAACTAGACCTTCAAGTGATTCATCATCACCTTCTCAACAAGCACAACGAACAAAAACTTCATCACCTCAATCACCAACACCTACACCAATGGAACTTTTCCATACACCTCCAACATCACCACTACCCTATTTGGAAACATTAGAAGACCTATCACCCAAATCATCAAGTCCACCATCCTTGTCACTCTTTGACACCATAGCTCAAATGGAAACCCAACAACAACCTAGTGAGCCACTAGATGATGAACCCCATCAACAATCATTAGTAGAACGGTTGGCTTACCGTTATGCTAGACCATCCATTTTTCCAAATGATCAAGGTCATACCCACTCACGATCATTTGTGTTTCACCCAATTTACAAAGACCTTCATGGCAATCCTTCCGGCGAACCAAGCTTTCGCCATTTTGTTCAAAACCAACAACCACCACAACAACAACAACCATCACCACAAGAACCTTCCCAACAATTTGAATCTCTACTTTCTTCTTATAAGAAAATAGAAGCATCCATATGGGAAAAACCTCCAAACCTTAATAATGAGATTGACACTCATTTAAACCACCTTCATGCCTTCAAACGTATGGTTGAGTCTCAAATCAACCATATTATGGTTTTACAAACAACACTTTACTCAACAAATGAAGGAAGCAAAAACACTACACAACCATCCACCTTTGCTCCTTCAAGTTCAAACCATCCACCACCAATATATCAAACCACTCTTCCACCAAACTTTCCCCGCCATGATTGCAATCATTGCGAAAGAACCGCTCACATTAGTGAAGGGTGTCGAAGGGAAATTCGTGAGCTATCCGGAGAAATGAGGTTTATACTTAACCACATTTTGGATCTTATACAATCCTCATCTCACACACCTCAACCTTAGAGTCTCCAAAATGAAACAAAACCGTTTCTTTTGGAAAATGTTTCCCATTTAAACCAACAAACCAAAACCGTGTCATCCTTTCAACCTTTAAAATAAAGCCCACTACAACCCTCTAACCCACATTTTCATCCTTAAACAACCATAGCCTTGTTTTTGGAAATGTTTCTCATTAAGGAAAATGATGATTTCCTTGTAGCTTTTTTATGTTCTTAGTCTATTTTTAGTTTTTCTTTATTTTTAGAAGTAGGATGGTGTAATCCAAATTTCTTGTCTTTGACTTTTTAAGAGTCAAAATTTTACATGAAATGAATTTCATTCTACTACAAGGTTTTCATTGTTTGTTGACCATTTGGGTATAATAAGTGAACTATACCTTGCTATGGTACCATACATATATCTTGTATTTTTGAAACTAACCTTTCTTTTTGTAGGATCATTATCCATGTTTTCCTTCCTTGATACTCCATTTAGGGGAGTAATATTCAAGGGGGAGCATGAGTGGTGTATTATTTCACTTCACAACTTTAGTTGTGTTTTAAACATGAAATGCTTTCATGACTTGTCTTGTGCGACAACTAACCTTTTTCTTGTAGGTTCAAAATCCATGTCTCCTCTCTTGGCACTCCATTTAGGGGGAGTATCGTCCAAGGGGGAGCAAGTGCTTACTTCCGCTTCGCTACTCTTATTTTTGTTTCGACAAAAAGGGGGAGAATTTATATAAACTCGTGCTTATCACCTCATCTTTTCAAAAACAAGTTTTTATACTAACTTTATAAGACTTAACACTAAAACTAGTGACTTACTTATAAATAAAGTTTATGTTTTGTCATCAACAAAAAAGGGGAGATTGTTAATACAAATATCGCCTAAAAACGTTATTTATATTTTACGATCTTTGCTAAGTTTTGTTAATGACAAAGTATGAAGTTTAGCTATAAGTAAATCATCACTTTAAGTGTTTAAGTCTTGTTTAACTAAGGTTTACATTTCCTTTTAAACAAAACATTGTTTTCATTTCTTAAATTAGAAAGTGTCTTGTCACATCACATTTATTTCTTAAAATAGTAATGTCACATCACATTTAGGGCAAGATTTGTCCATATACATTTATGGTAAGAAAGAGTGTTTGACTAACCTTATGCTTGCTTGCAAGTCTTGTGTTTGACTAGGAGTAATGTGATGTGACCTTGTTTGGTTTGGAAGATTTACTGCAAAAATCAACTGCAACCCTGGCAGTACCCTGGGGATACACGGGCGAAACCCTCCTGAGGGGTCCGCTGTATCCGCCAGACCTGCAGAATGGTTTTCTATAAATACCAAACCATTTGTTAGTTTTGTGTAACCCCTTTAGGACATATTTTCACATACTCTCTAAACTAACTCAGTAACATTTGACTTGTGTGATTCTCTTATGTAGCAAGGGACTTCACAAGATCATTTAAGAAGTTACAAGCTTCAACTCTAAAGTTGCAAGTCTTGGTAGCTTGGTCATGTATAAGCTTTGGTAGTTTATACTTCATTTGTGTCATGTATGTAGAAGTGAGTGGTTAGTATTTTAGGCCTCAAAATACGTGGTGTGTAGGGAGTTGTTGTACCCTTGTAAAAGAACTAACGAGAGTGGTTGTACCCTTGGTAAAGAACTCGACATCTAGCTTAGTGTCGGTAAAAGTGTAAGCGACGATGGGAGTGGTTGTACCCGTGTAAAAGAACTCGACATCTAGCTTAGTGTCGGTAAAAGTGTAAGCGACGTTGTAAAGGTTTTCTCCGCCGGTGAAAGTAGCTTGTTGATTAGTGTTTATAACTCTCGAGTTGGAAACTCGGGGCGTGGATGTAGGGCAAGGAAAAAGAGTCCTTGTAGCTGAACCACGATAAACAATCGTGTTGTGGTTTGATCGTTTCTTTCTTTATCTTTGCTTATTACATGTTGTTCTTTAGTTAGAATTACTAGTTACATATAAAGCTTTTCAAAGAACTAAACAAGTAAAGATGTGTTTATATCTTCAAACAAAAGTAAAGCTTTTCAAAGAACTAAACAAGCAAAGTTAGGTTCATCACAAGCAATGCTTTTCAAAGTATGAAACTAGTAAAGTTATAATTGTTATTCACATGAAAAGCTTTTCAAAGAATCAAACATATAACATTGTGTTTATATCTTTAACCAAACGTAAAAGTTTTTAAAGATATTCAAGTTAAAAAGGATTTAAAAAGCGGTAAGCTATTCAAGCCCCCTTCTAGTTTTCCACACGTTCTACAACTTTAGATAGATTTGCCCTATTATTGAGCTTTAAGTTATTAGAAAACAGATTCTTACTATCATTTATATTGCTCCCTTAGATGTGACGAACATACATATTAATTATGTAGATTCTACGACATTAGAGAGCTAATCGTGCATGAATGAAATCATATTAAACTTATAATAACAATGCAATGAACTACCATCCTTTCTACCCTAGCCAACAACAACATATCATTCAGCTTTGAATCTGTAACCTACCAACATCCGCCACTTTTCTTCCTTATTCTCTCAATACAAATGCAACATAATTCTTATGCCAGATATGTAAAGTTATGTTGAAATTCCAGACTCAAAGTTTTACAAACTCACTTCCTACATGTCAAAAATACATCATACATATATATAACGCAAACAGAGTGATACAAACAATCTATAAATGTTGAGTAAAGAATAAAGTCTAAGTAACATCACTCATCTTGAATGCGATAATAAAGGAGTGTGGCCTGTCATGAACAATACACACTATATCATTATCGCATTGAAGACGTCTCAATGATCAGGCCAGATCTATCTAACGATGTAGATGGGTTCCATCGCTTTAATTGGACTCCGTTTTCTAATGTTTGGTGTTTGATCTTGATTATCAGTTTTGGTTCTTTCAATAATCAAGATTAAACATCGTTAGAAAATGGGGTCCAATTAAAGCGATGGAACCCATCTACATCGTTAGATAGATCTGCCCTGATAATTGAGCTTTAAGTTCTTAGCAACCAAATTCTTACTATCACTTATATTGCTCACTTAAATGTGATGAACATACATATTAGTTATTTAGGTCCTACGACATTAGAGAGCTAATCATGAATCAATGAAATCATATTAAATTTATATCGACAATGCAATGAAAATATTTTCATTGTAACTAAATACATGAAAAAACTCTTTATGTTCTTGATATGTTTATTTTACTTCAACCTAATCATAAGATAAAATAATCTAATCCAAGCAAACCTTAATATGTCTTTTGCTCTAATTATTCACAAAAACAACACAACATGTTCTTCCTTATTCTATCACTACAAATTATACTTGATAATTATTTCTGCATTTTGACAAAGAGCAAAGATGAATCAATAATGGATGGACAACACCAGAACAAGTTTATGTTCATACTTGAAAGTGGTGTCTGTCCAGGCATCATTGATACTTCTTCCATCTTTGATACTTGGATGTTTTAGCCTAAATAATCGCACACACATCCGCTACTTTTCTTCCTTATTCTCTCAATACAAATGAAACATAATTCTTATAACAGATAGTCAACCTAATCCTAAGATAAAATAAGCTAATCCAAGCAAACCTTAATATCTCTTTTGCTCAAATGATTCGCAAAAACAACACAACATGTTCTTCCTTATTCTATCGATACAAATGCAACACAATTCTTATAATAGATAATCAACCTAAGCCTAAGAATAAAAAGCTCTAAGGGGGTATTTAGATTATATTCATTTGTGATTTTATCAGCTTTTTGAGATTTGGGATCAAAACCTAGATCCGAGTGAGTTGTAACTGTGAGTATGAGAGAAAAAGAGAGGATTATGGAAATGTGTGAAGTGTGTTTCATAAGTTTATATATATATATATATATATATATATATATATATATATATATATATATATATATATATATATATATATATATATAGGTATGGGTTAAAATAAAAAGGGCCTTATAATAAAAAAAATGTAGGAAGGATTGTGAGGGCGATATGTGTCACCCTTATGCCACATCATATAACACATGTCACCCCCCACCCCCCCCCCCCCCCCCCCCCCCCAAAAAAAAAAAAATTCCCTCCAAAAAAAAATTTTGGGGCAAAAAATATTTTTTTTCCCGCCAAAATTTTTTAGTGCATCATAATTATAAAGTTACTGCATCACAATTATAAAAGTTACTGCATCAAAGTTTTAAATTTTAGTGCATTAAGGTTATAAGTTACTGCAACATAGTTGATGCACTAAACTATTAACTATGATGCAGTAACTTATAATAAAGATGCACCAAAATTTAAAAAAGAATCGTATTTTAATTGTGATGTAGTTACATACATATATGATGCAAAAAACTTATAATAATTCAGTTTCTTTATAACCATGATGCAATAACTTTATAACCATGATGCAGTAACATTAAAACCATGAATGCAGTAACCGTGATGCAGTAAAATCATAATTGTAATGCAGTAAACGTGATGCAGTAACTTTATAACCGTGATGCAGTAAATTTATAACAGTGATGCAGTAAAATTTTTTGGCGGGAAAAAGAAAAAAAATTTTGCCCCAAAAAAATTTTTTTTTGCGGGAAATTTTTTTTTTCGGGGGGCGGGGGGCGGGGGGCGGGGGTAGGGTGACACATGTCATATGATGTGGCAAGGGGGTGACACATGTCACTCCCACAATCCTTTCTACACTTTTTATTCTAAGCCCCTTTTTAGAATAACCCCACCCTATATATATATATATATATATATATATATATATATATATATATATATATATATATATATATATATATATATATATATATATATATATATATATTACTGTAGAAGTTTAAAAGTGAAGTGTGTTTGATACTCTTGGTAGGGGTGTTCACGGGGCGGTTCGGTTGGTTGGAAGATTTTAACTATCCATCGCGGGGCGGGTAATTTATTTATATTATATACGGTTCGGTTCGGTTAACCACGGATATCTAAAAGTAAAAACTGAAACCGAATGCTTGGTTTGTCAGTTTCTCGGGTTTTTTGAACACCCCTAATGCTTGGTAGGGGGTTATAGGGGGTGAAGAATGGGAAAGGTAGTGAAAAACTATGCTTGGTAAAGCATAATGCAATAACCCATTACCCAATAGTGGGTAATGGATCATTACCCAATAAATTTGGGGGGGGGGGGGGGTTGATCTTCTTTACATTTCCCTTTCCCGACCATTAGCTTACACTTTCCTTTCCCTTTCCCAAGCTTGAACCAAGCGCACCCGGCCTTTAGTGTATTTTGTATTTAAAAAGTCGCCCATGTTAATTAGCCATTATCACCGGTCATGCATGGTTTCCATTACACTATAAGCGACTACAACCCAATGCACATGACCCATGACCCATGTTAATTACCCATTATATTGTCGATCACTAGGAATGTATTGGTTGATAACATGACACTATAAGCCACTACAACCCAATACACATGACCCATTACCCATGTTAATTACCAATTGTCAACAGTCATGGATATGTCGTAACATGACACTCTAAGCAACTATCCACCCAATGCATATGACGCATATGATCGATGTCAAATACCCATTACTTAATGAATGTGACCAGTAATAACCTAATGTACATGACCCATGACCCATGTGAATGAGCCATTATCACCGGTCATGCATGGTTTCCATTACACTAAAAGCCACTATAACACAATGCACATGACCCATGACCCATGACCCATGTTAATTACCAATTGTCAATAGTCATGGAGTGTCGTAACATGACACTCTAAGCAACTATCCACCCAATGCATATGACCCATATGATCGATGTCAAATACCCATTAATTAATGAATGTGACCAGTGATAACTTAATGCACATGACCCATGACCCATGTGAGTTAGCCATTATCACCGGTAATTCATGGTTTCCATTACACTAAAAGCCACTATAACCCAATGCACATGACCCATGACCCATGTTAATTACCAATTGTCAACAGTCATGGATGTGTCGTAACATGACACTCTAAGCAACTATCCACCAAATGCATATGACCCATATGATCGATGTCAAATACCCATTAATTAATGAATGTGACCAGTGATAACCTAATGCACATGACCCATGACCCATATGAATTAGCCATTATCACTGGTCATGCATGGGTTGTACCGGCTTGGTAGGTGTATACCATTTGTTACAGACACTAAGAAGCAAGTATCCAGGGACCTCCCGATCATATGTTATCCGGGATCGAGAAAGTTTGAACTCGGATTGAGCTTAACTCGAAAAGCTCGATTTGTCTGTAAAAATGTGTTTTATTACAAAAATTAAATTTGAAATATAACCTAAGAATTGAATTTGGTTCGACTTCAGCTCGAAAAGCTTGATACATTCATAAATAAGTATTTACACTCAGTACACTTACATATTTAAAAAAAAACACATATTTTATATCACTTACAAGCTCGAGAACTCAGCAATAACTCGAGTCGAACTTATATAAGGTTGAGCTCAACTCATTAAAAATTTCGAGCTCATTTGATAGGCTTTCAATCTCCAAATTTTTAATATAGCGCTCAAGATCCCGCCCCTTAATTTTCCCCAAAATTTCAATCTCCCGCTCTGCTCATATGGCGCCCCTTTTTCACCCAAAATCAATACATTAACACTACTAGCTTAGTCAGATCTATCTTCTCTCTATTCATCTCTTCTCCTTCTCTCTAGAACCGACTCACACCACAACCACACTTCACCGCTTTATCTTGCCGTCGTTCCACCAACCATCGCTCCTCCACGCCATCACCGTCATCCAGACAAGGGAACTGTATGGGTGATATTGTTTGCTTCGGTTGTTTGGTTCGAGATAACCACCACATCTACCACCATCACAGCCGAGCCACCATCACCCTCAGCTCACCTATCCTACTCTGTTCATGGGTATGCTCAAACACATATTGAATTTATATTTTGTTAAATGTGTAATCGAATATAAAATGATTTATATTGATTTTTCTGGATTAAAACTAGCCTAAAACATGTTTTTGATTATAAATTCGTGTGGTGGTAATCGTTGCAGGTATACTTATTAAGACGAATTAGTTTTCCTGTTTATTGGAATGGAGACAATTGACGTGTTCTAAGAGGCCACTGTTTTGCTCGTAAAGGGAGTCTTGATTGGTTTCCACTCCGGGAGGATGTTGCTGAACAGTTGGAGTTTGCTTATCGTAGTCGCGTAAGTGATCTATCAAAAGATTAACATAACATCTGTTATACAGGAAATTAAATCAAATATGGTTGCTTTTTGTCAAACTGTTTCATTTGTACCAGATGTGAGTGATTTGCTTGCTTGGTAATATGTTTGACATTTATTCGTTCCAGGTAATTTGGCACAGCAGAACACTTCAACCATCTGGATTATTCGTTCCAGGTATATGCAAGGGTCTACCCCGGTATGTTGGTTTTTGATGCTAAACTTATATTTGGGACATCTAATTTTGTCGTCTTTTATGTTAGCATTACGCACGTTACTTGTTGCTTGCAGGGGCTACATCCTGTTTTCACGGGTGAGGATGATACATGGGATGCCTGGCTAAAAATTCCCTTATCTGGATTTTCTGGCACACTTCATTTTCGGGGGACTGGAATTAAATTGAGGCGTGGGTATGCTCCATCTCAGTCACCAAAAGCCAACCCATGTACTACCTCCGTCCCTAAATAAGTGTCCACTATTGACTTTTTAAGTCTTCTCTTTTTAACTTATTTTATTTGTGTTATGTAATACTTGATACAAAATATATGAACGAATTTGGTCTTAAATGTATTTTCATTGGTACAATTTTCATCAAGTATTAAATAAAACAAATTAAATAATTCAAAGTCAAAGTTGGAACAAAAAGACTTTCAAAGTTAATAGTGGACATTTATTTAGGGATGGAGGGAGTATATTTTTACGGTTTCATGGTTGGCAGATATGATATTATATTATGCAGCATTATTCGTGCCTTGGTTTCTTACAGTTCATAGCATCTGTTTATAGGATGACTTGCTTTTCAGCAGATAGACTAAGAAATGGATGATTATTATTCACAGGTAAAACTAATGGCGTAGTGTATTGTGGATCAAAGGAAGGGAAAACAAAGACGGAGAATCTCCAGATGTTGAGATTAGTTCATTGGCAGATAAACTTGTAAATTTTACTTCAAATTCTATTATCATGCTTATATACCTGCAACATTGACTGTGTACTAGCCGCACTAACTTTTAATACCAACATTTCTAATTTTATTTTTTGCAGAAAGAAGTTGATGAAATGATCAAGTAAGGAACCTTGAATGTTGATGATGGCAATGATGCAATTGTATATATATTTGTATCATTTATATGCATTCGAGTTTTATTCAATTTGAAATACAATTGTGCATATATTTGCTTCATTTGTATACATTCTGTTTTATATATATACTAGCAGTTGTAACTCTGCTCCAGCAGTACAAACGTAGTACTAGCAGTACTAACTTAGTACTAGCAGTACTAACATTATCGGACACTCTTTGTTTAATTCGATGTGTGTCTAAATATTACAAAATGCCACACAAACTAAAAATTCATGTGACCATTGGATGAACATTAGTCACACAAAGCACACATGTCTGCACTTTAAACATCATATGGTCACACTTATTAACACTTTTGGCCACTGTTTGCTTAATTGTATGTGACTAAATACCCAAAACAAAGATGCTTTGTGTGACTAAATATTACAAAAGGCCACACAAACATAAAATTAATGTGGCCATTGGATGATCAATAGTCACACAAAATACACATTTCTTCCTTTTAAACAGCATATGGTCATACTTATTAACACTTTTGGCCACTTGATACTTAATTGTATGTGACTAAATACCCAAAACAAAGATGCTTTGTGTGACTAAATATTACAAAAGTCCACACAAACATAAAATTAATGTGGCCATTGAATGATCAATAGTCACACAAAATACACATTTCTTCACTTTAAAGAGCATATGGTCACACTTATTAACACTTTTGGCCACTTGATGCTCAATTGTATGTGACTAAATACCCAAAACAAAGATGCTTTGTGTGACTAAATATTACAAAAGGCCACACAAACTAAAAATTCATGTGACCGTGGGATGAACAATAGTCACACAAAATACATATTTGTTCACTTTAAAGAGCGTATGGTCACACTTATTAACACTTTTGGCCACTTTGTTTTAAATTGTATGTGACTAACTCCAAAAAAGCAACACCTACTGTGTGACTAAATCATCACAAACGTCACATTTATTGTATATTCATGTGGCCACAGGACGGGAATTAGTCACACAAAATACACATTTACTAGAAAGAATCATCTCAAATGTCACATATATTATATATTTATGTGGCCAAAAGATGAACAATAGTTACTCTCAAAAAACATTCGTGTGAATATAAGGTGTTTACGATCACGGATATTGACTAATCCAACAAAACTTGTGCCTAATTTGTCACACATATTCAGGGTTTTGGTCACTCTTTTTCGATGGAAAGGGCCACGAAATCAACAAGGTCACCATATGCCACCTACGGTCGCGGGACCTTTTGTGACACACAATGAAAAAAAAGTGTGTGACTATATGCATATTGTCACACATTTTTGGCGTGACCAATAGAACCTTTTGTACCAGTTTTTATATTAGAGTGAAAAGAATTATACTTGGTCTTGTGGCTGTAAGTGTAGCTTCTTACATTTTGGACATGGTAAAGAGATCAACCAAGGTGTGGGGCTTAAACATCCTAATGTGCATGCTAATCTCATCTTTCAAACCCCCAATGAACAAACTGATGGCAAGAGACTCAGTTAGATCCAACCTATTCAACAATTCCTCAAACTGATCTTGGTAGACTTATACTATACTAGTCTGCTTCAGATTCTTGAGTTCCACATGGGGTCTTCAAACACATTTCCAAACCTCTTCAAGATTTCCCTTTCATACATTTCCCAAGGACGACACCCATCACCATACTTTTTCAAGAACTGTTGGTGCCAAACAAAAGCCCTATCAAACAAATGCATGGCTACTAATTCTAATTTCATGTCTTCTTGGATGTTGTCAATCTTGAAGAATTGTTGGCAGCTAAACAACCAACCCTTGACATCATACCCACTAAATCTTGGAAACTCAATCTTGGACATCCTTCCATATTCGTTTGCCATGTTGCCATTTCTTCCATTGTTGCCATGATTACCAGAGCTGGTACCTTCACCATTTCTCATTTTGGTCATTTCATTAGCCATTTCTGTCATCATTCTTTGCAAATCATGAACAGTTTGTTGGAGGGACTCTATTGTAACTTCTTGAGCACTTCTTGTATCCACCATTATATCAATATCATTAAAACTCATCAACAATGGCTAATGACTATTGATTCTGTTCTGGGTTACTCAATCCAACTGCTTCTGATCAGCTTGTTCAAGATTAGAGGATTTAACCACTTTTGGGCTAATCCCGTGATCGTATAGATGATTGACACTAACTAGATGTAAACATAATAGTGAAATTAGTGGTGACTAATTTCTTTGCCGGAAATCTTTGTTTCTTGTCGGAATTACGCTAGAGAAGATGACCGGAATTCAAGAGTTTGCCAGGGTGACAAGCTCTGATACCAATTGATACACAACACTTATAGGAATCACTAAAGAATCGTATAGAAGGCAACAATAAACTTGGAATTCAATGAAGTAGAATGAATTCGAATTGGATTATTGTTGTTTTTGGCGGGAAAGTGGATGTTGGTTAAATGGTAGTTATTTGTGGAATGAAGATGATAACAGAATCAAGAAAGAGTGAGTTTTATTAATCATAAGCTAAGAAGAAACAAATTACAACAGCTAAGTATTTAAAAGGGGTTTTGGCGCCAAAGTCAGTTAAGAGTGTGTGGGTGAGTTATGGGAGAAAGTCACGTGCACCTCACACGCACAGTTATAAACTGGTCATGTGTACCTCATGTGCCAACACTACGATCACAAACACTATTACAGTATCACTAGTGTCACTTAGTATTCATGCTTCGCATGTAAAGGGATTGATGTGCATTTGCAAGCGGTTCCTCCACAAGCTGAATTGTTATATAAAAACTTCAAGGTTAATAAAGAGAGATGGAATCACGAGTAAAGGAGACGACTTTGTTGAGATATGGGAATGTTGCTACCAAATAAACAATTCCGTGAAAGTTGTTATTAGGGAAAAGTGAAAGGGAAGTTGAGTATAATCGTGTTGGTAGCAAAGACGGACCCTAAAGAGAGTGTTGTACATTATTTTTTAATGATTAGGAGTACTAAATTTACCATATAAAAGAATTTATTAAGTAAAATTTGGGGTTGCATGTGTCAAAAAAACATATTTTATAAAAAATATACACTTCGTGACCTCAAATCGGGGCGTGGCCCGTACTGCAATCGGCTCACATGTGAGTCCGTCCCTGAATGGTAGGATCATTAGAGGACATGTATATTACTACCTCCGTTCCAAATTATAAGTCCATATTGGTATTTTTTGTTGTCCCAAAATACTTGTCCACTTTTATATTCCAACCAATCAAAAGAGTGTTTAGTGGAGAAACATGATATTTGATTGGTTAATAGAGTAGTTAGTGGAAAATTCTTAAACTTTGTGCAAAGTGGAAGTGGACTTATAATTTGGTATGAAGGAAGTATATCTTATAATCTACGAAGCATGCAGAACCCGTGCTACGCACAGGCTTTTAATCTAATTGTTAATTGCGTGTATTGTTTTTGTGTATTGTCGAGTGCAGTTGTATTTTTAGTTTAGTATGTTGTATGAAACGCTTTTAGTTTGTTGTTTAAAAATATGAAAATGGTTTATATGGTTTTGGTTTTTTGGTATTTATATTTTCTGAATGGGGTTGTCGTTATTAAATTGTCTTACGCTTGATGTAATTTTCTTTGATTGTTTTGGCCTATTACGTAACCCAACAATAATTTTGTATTATATGGTTTTTGCATGGTAATACGAAGCACACTGGCTTTTTCTTATTTGTTATAGTGTAATTTGCGTTAATTATTTTTTTTATTAGGTTCGTAAGTTGTGATTGTATTACATCTGTTGTAAGTATGCTATTAGTTGTTTGGTGATTTTTATATTTATCTTTTTATAACATATTTGTATTTATTTATAAAGTTTATGATTAAAAACTAAAGTTAGCTTCATCTCATTTTATTGTACAACTAATTTTATTGAAAATTAACATTGAAGTCTAACTAATATTAATAAATTTTATCAATAAACTCAATTCCAAATAGCTAACCAAATGAATATTAATTAACACACTATTAATAATTCCTAAAACTTTTTGGACTCCACTATTATGTCTTAAACTTATTTTTTTTAATTAACAAATGGGTTCGAGCAAAAATTATGTACTTTTCCTTTTATATTCATTATTCAAGTTGCATACTTACATATATTAATCACGCTAAAATGTATCATTTAGCCATTTAAATGTTGCTTTACATATATGTTCGTGCACATTTTCTTGAATCAATTCGTACATGTGAGTTGCATCAATAGAAAATACACATAAATTACTTGTATATGAAAATGTATTAACATAATACATATATCTATATATATTGCATTAGGTTATATCATCAATTATTCTTGCAACTTTTTCAACTTCATCTCAATCCATAACCGACTTTTAATAGTACTAAATATCATGTGATCAATTTCGGCAAGCCTTGCATTTCCATCTCGATGTTATATATACTTCACATTAAATGCACCAGTTTCATTTTTCGATAAAAGTTTGAACTTTTGCTTATGTTTAAAACTCAACTTTTTTATTTGATATTATAATTTACAAATGGCTTTAAGTAAAATTATGTATTTTTTCCTTTCTATTCGTTACTCAATGTGATATTTTTAATATGTTGTATTTTGATATTATGGAAAACTCATTTAATGGGCGTAAATCTTGGTTTCTTACTAATGATTCTACATATAAAAAAAGAAAACACTTTACGATGCGCGGACCTTCTTCTTTTCAATAATAATTCAATTGCATACAATAAATTCATTCTAATATTTCTCAAAGAGCATTCGAAAGCAACTACTTACATAAACTAACCACCCTAAAAAGTATCATTTAACCATTTAAATGTTGCTTTACATACATGCTCGTGCACATTTTCTTGAATGAATTCGCAAATGTGAGCTACATAAGAAAACGCACATAAATTTCTTGTATATGAACATGCATTAACATAATACATATATCTATATATATGCTTATCTATAATAATCACCTAAATATGTATGAAACAAAGAAAATAGTTGGTATCCCAGTCTTTGGTTCCATTTATCTGAGCATGCATTATCTTGTATGAGTTTCATGGTACCTGCGTATAATAACTAAATTAAGAAAAAAAGAAGGCCGAGTTAATTACAAAGATATAAAAGATGTGTGAATCATCTCTAAAATGTTGCAAAAGAGAATTTACATACCGCTACCAACAATCAAAGATCTAAAAGATGTGTGAATCTGTACATACTAAATGTGATTTTGGCCGGTTTATATAGGCATAAATTAGGTTATATCATTAATTATTCTTGCAACCTTTCGCAACCATTGCAATTCATCTAACAGACTTTAATTCTATACTAAATGACATGTGATCAATTCGGGCAACCCTTGCACTTCATCTTCTTTCATGATTGTATAGTTATTATGAGGCTGTATTGAATTTCGAGCATTAGCTATCTTGTACTATATGCAATGGGACTCCATCTTGAGTATCTTGATTACTCCACATTAAAATGAATTCGACAAAAAAATGGAGCCTAAGATTACCCCTTCCCACTAATTATGACACATTCTCACTTTCATGTCCCTACTAACATACCAAAATTTATCTTTTCATGAATAACAACATCAAATTTTATACATATTTGTAAGATCAAAATTAAAACAAATAATTTGTGAACTTCAATTAATACCATATACTAACCATTGGTAAAGAGACCCTCAAATCCCTATCAAAAAACATAGATTAAAATAAATTCTCAAAATATTAATTTTGTCTAGTTATACTTTCCATCAATTCAACTTTGATTTTGTATTATTTCTAATGTCATGGGGTGGATACATTGCAACCTCTTAAACTGCTTAAGTGGAAGGAAAAAATTAAATAAAAGCAAGATTCAAGCTACCATTAATATTCATCAAAGCTTTGTCACACTAATTATAAACCTTGTTTACATATGATTTTCATTTTCTTGCATGCCTAATTTTTTGAAAATTCTTTCATAAATGTGGAGATATTATCCACTCCGTCTCCATCTTCCACTTTGTTTTGTTATCAACATCTTGATATACCCCGTTAGCGTCACTAACCAATTATCAATACCTGCAAGAATAACATTAATAAACTATTAACCAACCCAAAATTTTAAAATAGGTTAGCAGATCTAACCCTCGGTTCCTTCTTAGGCAACAACACATCCATTTGTCTTCCATAAACTTCAAAGTTGGACTATCAACCGACTTCACATGCAAGAAAGTTAACCATTTGCTTACCTTTGCAGGTATACCTCCTTGCGTCAATCAAATCAATATTTCTACATGAACCATTGCACGTAACATTAATATGCATAGTACACCTTCATTGGACGGAGAAATTTTACATTAACCAACTAAATTCAATTCTATAGGTGAGAAGCTACACCAAAAAGAACTTTATCACACTATAAGAAAAAATATGGAAAAACTATTGACTGAAAAAACTGATTATGTCAATATCTATTTCAAAACTATTTATCTAATTAGCAAGCTTGTTAATTCGCAAATCTTGAGCCATAAAAACAGATGGGGTACATACCAAGGTTACGGTTATTGATACCAATGAGTTCAATGCCATCAATTGCTAGCATGCGATCCATTTCATTCTCATCATGTGCCTAACAAAAAGTAGAGATCAAAAGGAAATTGGTTAGTTGGTGTTGCACTGAATTTACACACAAACAATAATAAACTAACAGCAAACATGTGATTCATACAAAATCATCAAACTACACACAAATTAAAGTTTCACACACACACACACATCATTAACAAAGACTAAATGGTGTTATTTATTGTATTCAATGATGGTGGTTGAAGGGTTTGTACATTTATTTGAAGGCAAATGAAAGGAGCAAATGATTAAATAAAAATAAAGGCTAGCAACACTTCGTATGGTTTCAATCATTTACATTTGACACACTAAATATAGCTCATATGTACTTACCACTTAAGCATGAACATTAAATCAAGGTACTTACGCATGAAGCCTCCGCATAATGAAACTCTATTTTTTGCATTTAATTTCGAGCATTAGGTAACTTGTACTCTATGCAATCTTGACGCCTACACAATAAATTAGAGGGTCTAATCTTATAGTATTATAGATAGATTTTAATTTGTATTAATAAATTGAAATTAGAAGAGCGAGTAATTTAGTAAAAAAAATTGGTAATTAGTAAATTATGAAAAGAGTGATCTCAAATTTTTTTCTATGGATGGCATTATTAATTCACCAAAGGGCTTGTGTCCTCATAGTTGTGTGAGAAGCTTCTCAACAAAAACAGTTGTGCGTTCAAAGTAATGCTTAGAATATGTGAGATATATTTGTGGTGTTAATATTGTGAGACAATTAAAAGTTGCCGTTCTAAAAAAAATACCATCATCAATTCACTATTGATAGCTTAATTGTTTGAAATGTTTTTGTTGTTTGCAGGAAATGGTGTGGAAAAGTATACAAAGATCAATCTAAAACAGCTTGAATATGAATTCAACCAACCTCCCCACTTATTTTATTCACAACATCAGTCAATCACTTCAAATGTGATTACTGGTTTTGAGTTCAACAATTACACAGAAAGAAGGAAATAACAAAACTACAATCGGTTCTCAACTTAGAGAGCAAAAATACATAGAGAGATAAGCAACTAACTAAAACCCTAATCTATAAGTCAGCTTATATAGCTGCTCCCAAAGTACTTCCTCCAGTTGTCACAAGTAGTCCTCCATCTTTAGCTTTCCTGCATAACAAGTCCCTGCAAGTATAAACACAAGAAAACAGACTACAAAACCAAATATACAAAATTACCACAAGGCCCCTGTACTTGACTTATAAACAAGTCAAAGTCAACAAGGCTTAGATTAGCCTTTTGAACATTCCCCCTTAATCTCAGCCTTGTACATGTCATATAAACCAAGACCATCACAAAGCTTTTTATGTTCTTGAGTACTTAAGCCCTTAGTAAAAACATCAGCCAAATTATCAACTGATTTAACTTTCACAGTTTTAACTACACCTGCAGCAACCTTTTCTCTCAAGAAAAACAACTCAATCTCAAAATGTTTTCTTTTCTCATGAAAAACAGGATTTGCTGCAATTTGAATAGCAGAACTATTATCACAGTGTAATGGAACAGGGAGAGATGTTTTAATATTCAATTCAGCCAGAATTTTTTGAATCCAAATAACTTCACAAGTAACAGAATTCATTGCTCTATATTCTGCTTCAGCAGAAGAGTTAGAGAGCATAGACTGTTTTTTTACTTTTCCAGGATACAAGACTTTTACCCAGAAAAACACAATAACCAGTTACAGATTTTCTAGTAACTTTACACTTTGCCCAGTCTGAGTCAAAAAATACACTTATGTCTAAGTTATTTCCTTTACAAAAGGAAATACCTTGCCCTGGTGCATTTTCAAGTACCTAAGTACTCTAAATGCCAACTTAAGATGTGACTGCATAGGTGCATGCATATACTGACTTAGAACATGAACTGCATAACTGATATCAGGTCTTGTATGAGTAAGGTAAATAAGTTTACCTACTAATTTTTGATAGTTTGTGATACCTGTTAAAGGTTCATCAACAATGACCTGATCAGGCTTAGCAGAACATTCCTTGGTCTCAATTGGTGTATCACAAGGTTTGCAAGCTAACATACCAAATTCTGCTAACAATTCTAAGCAGTATTTTCTTTGGGTTAAAAACATATTTCCATCAGAATTAAGAACTTCAATACCCAAAAAGTATTTCAGCTTTCCTAAATCTTTAATTAAAAACTTTGAACCCATAAAAGTTTTAACTTCATTTATTGCTTGAACATTGTTACCAGTGATGACAATGTCATCCACATACACAAGTAAAGCAATAAAAATTCCATTTTTATTTTTAACAAATAATGAAAAATCATTTTTACTTTGTTCAAAACCATTTTCAATTAGAACAAAAGTTAATTTCTTATTCCATTTCCTTGGTGCCTGTTTTAAACCATATAAAGATTTTTTAAGCTTGCACACCTTAGTATCATTAACATCACAATACCCCTCAGGTAAACACATATAAACATCCTCATCAAGTTCACCATATAAGAATGCATTATTCACATCCATTTGAAACACAGACCAACCATATTGCACAGCAACAGATAACAAACACCTAACAGTAACCATTTTCACAACAGGTGAAAAAGTCTCATCATAATCAACACCTTCTTTTTTATTATAACCTTTGGCAACCCATCTTGCCTTGTATCTCTCAATCTCACCATTAGATTTGTATTTAATTTTGAACACCCATTTACCTCCAATAGCTTTTCTGCCAACTAGAAGTTCAGTTATTTCATCCCATGTTTCATTCCTATTAAGAGCTTCTACTTCAAGATTCATAGCTTTAACCCATTTAGGATTAGTAGAAGCTTCTTTATAAGTCTTTGGTTCTCTTATTTTGTTAAGATTTGTTGAGAAATTATAATTTTCAGTATTCAACTTAGAATAATTGACATGTTTGTCTATATTATACTTCACTTTAGTATCAATTTTATAATCACTAAGCTTAACAGGCATCTGAGTTTTTCTATCAGACCTTCTAACATAAGTTCTAAGATTGCTCTGTTTACTTGGTGTCACAATCACAGGTTCTTTGAACAAATTATTAAACTCATTATAAAAATTTTCATCACCCTCAGACTGGTTTACATTTTCCTAAAGTGTAACATTCTCCTCTTCATCATTGGCTGCTTCTGCTGACTCACTAGGATGCACCCCCTCATCCTTTTTAGTGAGACCAGTATTTT
The DNA here is from genome assembly GCA_030686995.1 of Artemisia argyi. Taxonomy (NCBI): domain Eukaryota; kingdom Viridiplantae; phylum Streptophyta; class Magnoliopsida; order Asterales; family Asteraceae; genus Artemisia; species Artemisia argyi. Next base: position 41,308,858 of record CM060682.1, on the reverse strand, counting down.
CAGTACCTCTCAATGATAAAGGGTCTATGTCCTCACTTTTCTTAGGTTTATTATCTCTCTTTTCATCATAGGGTTCATCTGACAAATGTTCATCATCTAGAAAATGATTGAAAAAGTTTAAACTATCTGTGTTTTGAAAATGAAACTCAAAATCTTTATTTTCAGATTTGTTTTTGAAGGGAAAAACTGTTTCATAAAAAGTTACATCTCTTGAAAACAAAATTTTCTTACTTTCAAGACTGAACAATTTATACCCTTTTTTCTCAAAAGAATAACCAATGAACACAGACTTTTCAGACCTAGATGAGAACTTATCAGAATTGTTTAGCACAGTAGCAAAACAAAGACATCCAAAAACTTTTAAATGAGAGATGTTTGCTTCAATATTATACATGATTTCATAAGGTGATTTTCCAGATAAGACAGAGTTGGGTAACCTGTTAATCAGGTAAACAGCAGTTAGAACACACTCAGACCACATGTTTAAAGGAATCCCCCCCTGAAACATGAGGGCCCTAGCAACATTGAGCAAATGTCTATGCTTTCTCTCAGCTATACCATTCTGTTGAGGAGTATAAGAACAAGAAGTTTGTTGTATGATCCCATTATCTTTACAAAACTTTTCCATATTTTGATTTATAAATTCAGTTCCATTATCAGATCTAAACACTTTAACTGTTTTATCAAACTGATTTTTAATCAAATTATAGAAATGAACAATGTTTTGAAAGACTTCATATTTCCCCCTCAACAGAAACACCCAAACAGCTCTAGAGAAATCATCAACAACAGTTAAGAAGTATTTGTATCCTTCTCTGCTTTGAACCTTGTAAGGACCCCATACATCTAAGTGAACCAATTGTCCTATGACATTGGTTTTGTGATCACTTAGAGGAAATGGATCTCTAGTTTGCTTAGCCTTATGGCAGACCTCACAAGGTGCAATAGAAGAATCATTCTTGTAAGCAATTTTATGTTTAAGTATGTTAAGAACTTGGTCAGCAGGATGACCAAGTCTGTTATGCCAAATGCATTTTGACAAACAACATACTTGAATATTATTATTAATGAATTTAATACCTGTATTAAGAAAATACAACCCATCTTTGAGACTACCAGTCCCCACTTGGGTCCTGAGAATAGAATCCTGAATAGAACAAGTATCTTCATCAAAGATAACTCTATATTTGTGTTCTTTATTAAGTTTATGAACAGATAAAAGACTGACTTGGTAATCAGGAACAACCAAGACATTGTGAATAGTAATTTTATCAGTAAGTTTTAAACTTCCAATGTGAGTGACAATAGCTTTAGTTCCATTAGGATGACCAACAGTCATATTAAGTTTTGAAACTTCAACAAGATTAAACATGTTAACTATAGTGTAAGTCATATGTTGACTAGCACCAGAGTCAACAATCCAACCTATGTAGAGATTATAAGTACTTATATTTGAATTGTGATTAAAGAATCTAGAAGAACAAAAACTAACAACACAGTTCATACCTGCAACATTTGCAGGTACACAACCAGAACCAGATTTTTCAGTAATCAAAGCCATCAGCTTCTTATACTGATCATCAGTGAAAGAGTTAGATGAAACAGTAGGCTGAGCCTTATGACCTGAAACAACATTATTGCTAGCAGAAGTTTGAAAGTTATTAGGTCTCTTTTTGAAACCAACAGGGTATCCAACTAACTCAAAACACCTATCAGCAGTATGACCATTCATATTGCAATGAGTACAGACCAAGTTAGGCCTATTAAGTCTTCTATTTTGATTAGTATTATTCATATTTTTGTTCAGAGACCACTCATTAGGTTTTTTGTTAATTTTAGATGCAAATGCAGAATTATTGTTTTTAGAACCAGAAGAAGGTTGAGTACTCCTATGAGACTCATCTTTAGATAAAGTTGCAAAGGCACTTTTCACATCAGGAATTGGATCAGAGGTGAGAATAATGCTCCTGAGAGGAGCATAGACCTCATCCAATCCCATTAGAAACTGCATCAACTTTATAAGTTGATTATGTTCCTTATGTTTCTCAGAACCTTCACAAGTGCAATCAGGCAAATCCACAAGGGAGTCATATTGCCTCCACATTGCATTGAACTTAAGATAATATTCAGAGAGAGGTATGCCATTTTGAGTGAATGAATGAATCTTAAAATGCATATTGAAAATTATAGAACCATCTTCTTTACTATATGTTTCTTTTAATTCATCCCACACATTTTTGGCATTATTAGAAAAAACTTGTCCCATAAACACATCTTGAGACACACATCCAAGAATCCAAGATAAAACCACAGAATTACATCTATCCCATTGTTCTTGCAAAAAACCAGTTTCAACAGGTCTTTTAAGTGTTCCATTGATAAAACCAAGTTTATTTTTAGTATGAATAGCCAATTTTATAGCAGTTGACCAAACTTTATAGTTTTCAGTGCCTTCTAATTTAAAACTTATCAAGGGAATACCACTAGTATCACTACTATGCAAAAACAATAGGTCAAACTGATCCAGTTTGTTCAACCCTGAACCCCCTGCTTCTTCATCACCAACCACCATGATGAAGAAACAAAAAACAACAGAAAGAAAGCAAAAAACTCCTTATAACACCAGCAACCACAAATATACCCCAAACAATCAACCAACTTCTCACAAATAATCCCTTGAACCTACACTTCGTCTCATGCAATTTCTATAAAACCTATAAAAACACCCTAAAGAAAGAGTGTGAGAGGTGTTACAAAAATGCAATTCCAAGCACAGATCGATCAAGCAGATCAATAACAACCAATAAGCACAGCGGAATAGTACCAAGAACCTGAAAGAAACCAAGAACTGATCAATATTATGAATTATTTTTAGAATCAAAAGATTACAAAAAATAATTGAATCAATAATATCAATCAAATCAAGAACAATAACCACTCATGAATTAGGGTTTGATACAGTAAACCCTAATTAAGATGATAGCACCAACCAATCACTAGATCAATCAAGATCCAATGAAAAACCACTGATTAACACGTGTTAATCTCAACCAAATACCAAGAATCAAAAACTCCTAAATTTTAGAAACCCTAAAAATTGAGTTAATTCGATTAACCAATAATTGAATCCCAAACAACAAGATTCAACTAACCAAAATATGATTCACCTCAAGATCTACACAGATCCAGTAACCGATTTGAAAAGCCCCAAAAATTTTTTGAAACCCTAACTTTTGAAAATTTTTAATCAATCGATCTTTGTATCAAAGCCAACCTGGCTCTGATACCATGTGGAAAAGTATACAAAGATCAATCTAAAACAGCTTGAATATGAATTCAACCAACCTCCCCACTTATTTTATTCACAACATCAGTCAATCACTTCAAATGTAATTACTGGTTTTGAGTTCAACAATTACACAGAAAGAAGGAAATAACAAAACTACAATCGGTTCTCAACTTAGAGAGCAAAAATACATAGAGAGATAAGCAACTAACTAAAACCCTAATCTATAAGTCAGCTTATATATATGGCTGCTCCCAAAGTACTTCCTCCAGTTGTCACAAGTAGTCCTCCATCTTTAGCTTTCCTGCATAACAAGTCCCTGCAAGTATAAACACAAGAAAACAGACTACAAAACCAAATATACAAAATTACCACAAGGCCCCTGTACTTGACTTATAAACAAGTCAAAGTCAACAAGGCTTAGATTAGCCTTTTGAACAAATGGCTCTTCCTAAAAGCGAGTATGAAGAGGTTGTTTACATAGTAACCACCGTTAATGTGGGATAGCCAAGTATGTGAAAGTTTATTGCCATTTCATCCTTATATATTTCTTGTATACCCTTCGTTTTTAGTTTAGTCTTCTCTTTTTGTGTTGCCGAAGAAGTACTAACTGTTATGACTAACATAATTATTGGACATAATTACAATGCAACACTAAAAAGGAATTTGTAACAGAACCAGTGGTGTTCTAATTTACAGACATTTAAAATGAAAGAATATATTGTTACCTGGAATTTTAAAAGGTAATTTATAAGTGTATTTTATAATTACTACTTACTTATTTTAGCCCAAATTAACTATTTTGGAAATCCAAACGGTCTGTGGACCGAAAGGTAATCAAGCACTTGCCGTAACCTTTGTCTCAGCATACTACAAGTATCATGTCAAATACGATGGCAAAATATTTGTTTAGTGTCTTTAATATTAGCTAATCTTACATACATATCTTACCTCTAGGATTGCAAGAAATGGAACAACTGTTTAACAAAAAATTAATTTCTTGTATAATTAAGATATGTACTTGCCTTCGTAACTGATATGATTTAATTACTTGAAGAGGAAATGAAAAGATTATGAATAATAATAATTCAAGTTGAATGTTCATGCATAATGATATTGGATTAATTGTAGCGAGAACCAGTATGCTGGAAAACCAATGGTTAATTGATTATTGATTAATGACAAGAAACATTCATGAAGATGTCCAAAGGTCGACTTATAAGCATATAAAAATACAATTGAAATATGCATCCAAGACATCCAACTTTACCCGTAGCCATGGCTTTTCGTAGCAACATCCCATCCGTAACCTTTGACTCGACATCCTCCAAGTACCATGTCATGTACGATGGAAAAATAATTGAAACAACCGTCACTGACAAGGCCTCCATAACCGAGGAATGGGTCAATGAAATCCACTTAGCTCATGCAAACGACTCTATGGTTGTGGTAGGGCTCGATGTTGAATGGCGACCCCACCCTATTCGGTCCATGAGCAATAAATCTGCCACACTTCAACTATGCATTGACACAAAATGCTTAATCTTGCAACTCTTTTACATGGATGAAATCCCACAATCCCTCAAAAATTTCCTTTTGAACCCCAAATTTACTTTTGTTGGAGTTGAAGTTGAAGACGATATATTAAAGCTTAAGAACGAGTACGGGTTGGATTGTTCTAAGAGTGCTGATATACGCTCAGCGGCAATGAAGAAGTGGCCTGGAAGGTTTCGTAGGCCGGGTTTGAAGGATCTTGCAATGGACGTGTTGGGGCTTCACATGAAGAAGCCAAAGCATGTTTGTATGAGCAACTGGGAAGCAAAAGTGCTAAATGAAAATCAAATTGAGTATGCTTGCATTGATGCTTATGCTTCATACAAGATTGCTCACAAAATTCTTCTTGAAGATTAATATAATGGCTTTATTATAAGAAATATGCGGTCTTTTATAATATATTACGCCAGTACTATGTTTTACAGTAGCTTGCAAGAATAAAGGTGGTCTTTTTCTTTTCTTTTTTTCTTGGAATAAAAATTCTACTTATGAATTTTGGAAGTTTGGTCTATAAAGTGCATGTTAATTTTTCGTTTTGGAATGTAGAGTAGTACATATGAATATGAATGAGTAATAAATGCGATGTACAAAAAAACGGAGAAAATGTTGAGAGAGAATTTGAGATCGGGGCACATAGGAACTAGTGAGAGATACAATGGTAAGCCATTAGGAACCAACTATACCGGTGGAAAACGGAACTCATCGGCTTCGTTTATGTTTTATAACTTCCCAGATGAATGGAACATGGGAAACTTGTGGATGATCTTTAAGAAATATGGGACAGTGTTCGACATGTTTATGGTTAAAAAACGTCTACAAAATGGACAAAGATATGGTTTTGTAAGATTTAAGTTCATCACCAACGTGGAGGAACTACTGATGAAGCTTCGCCATATTAGAATGGGGAATGAGTACATGAGGGTGTTTCTAGCATTTGATAGGAGGAATAAGAGCAGTATGCCCGTGAAGGGAGAAAATGTGAACGGAGGAGGAAGAGGGGATAACGTAACAACCGGAAATTCAAAGACACATAATGGGGATCATGAGAAGGAGGCGAAAAGGGGAGGTTACAGTGACTGCAAAAGGAGTAACACTAGAGACTATAGGAGGTATGTCGACGTGGTACATGGAAAAAAGAATGAAAGGGCGAAAGAGGTGGACAGGATAGTTGAAGTGAGGGAGGAAGACATTGAAAAAGAGATGTTCAGAAGGAGTTTAGTGGGTGAAGTGAAAAGTATGTGTTTTTTGACAAATCTTCCAGAGATTTGTGAAGAGCAAGGACTTAGTAGGGTGGAGGTGAAGCTGTTAGGAGGCTTAGAATTCATGATTGTGTTTGATACGGTTGAAACTGTGGAGAATATTCTGATTGATGTCAACCATGGGATTAGGAGGTGGATTCATAAACTGAGACGATGGGACACTAATATACGATCGGCTGGAAGGTTTACATGGATTAACGTCATGGGGGTCCCTGTATCTTGCTGGACCGAGTCCGTGTTCAGGAAAATTGCAGGGGTGCATGGCAACATATTGGGAACGAGTAACTGCAGATTGGAAGGCAATCAAAATGTCATAATTGGAAGAGTCCATATATATACTATCAACAAGGGGCTAATTAATGAGTCTCTTAAAATCAAGTTTAGAGGGAATGAATTCACAGTGAACGTGGTAGAGGAGATCAGAGATGTTTCAGAATTAGTAATTCTGGAAAAAACTAAACATGAACAAGAAGAACAGGAGGATAATGCGTCCGTTCAGATGAGGGATGTAAACATGGAAGAGGGGGACGACAACCACAGAGAGGGGAGTGAAGAATCAGAAGAGGAAGGGGATGACGGTGATGAAGTAGAGGTAATTGAAAAAGTCGATACCAGGGGTGGTCGTAGTTTCCAGCCGGCGGCGAAAATGTCGGAGAAGAAAGATGAAGGGTCAAAAGTATCTATTGGAACTAGGGTTAGTGATTCTTTCGAGGGGGAGTACGCAAATTCCAATATCAATTCGGCGGGAACAAAGCTCAAAGCACCTAAACAACGTAAGAATGAAGAAAGTAACAATAGCTATAGGGAGGCTATAAACCATAACAGTGAAAAGTTGAATTTTGGGAAATTGGAGTTCAAGTCACGTGAAAAATATAACCAAGTTATGTATTGTGAAAGTCAAAGGAGATTTTTTGGTGGACCTACTGAAATTGTGAATGAAAACCCACAGGTGACTAATGGGCCGAGTCTAAAGACAAAGGTTGGAAGTATTATTGGGCTAGGTGTAAATAAAGAAAAAAATGATATTGGGCCAAATGGAGCAGCTATGGACCAGAATGTTGGCATACATAATAGCGAGATGAACCAGAACACATTTATGGAAAACTTACGAAAAGACAACGGCAGTTCAGAAAATATAAATGAAGATGTACTATGTGGTAGAGGTGAGAAGAGGGATGATTCGCCTCCGAATTTAAACAGTAGCGGTGGGGATAGATATAGAAAAAAGAGAAAAGCTAATGCGGATGGAGGGTTCGAAGGAGTAAGTAATGTGAATTTATTTACATACGGGGTGGGTAACGAAGGTAATAATAGCGGGAAAAAGAAGATTGGAAGAAAGAATGCTAAAAAGGCGATAATAGTGGAAAGAAAAATCGGGGAGATGGGTTTGGGAGAAGATAAAAATGGTGTATCAGATATATATAAATAATCTCACGAGGTGGGAAGAAATAATAGCTTGGTACAGAAGAACGAGGAGGCGGAGCGTGTGGAATCAGATGCACAAAGTTGTTCAATAAGTATGGAACAGGTTAAGGAAGTAGGGGAACTTATTGGAGTCTCATGGATGATGGCAGAAGGACTTAAAGAAAAAGAGAATGAAAGCAATGGGACTGAGGGGACACGGGAAGGCAAAGAGAATGAAAGCAACGGGAATGAGGGGACACAGGAAGGCAAAGAGAATGAAAGCAACGAGAATAAGGGGACACGAGAAGGCAAAGAGAATGAAAGCAACGGGAAGGAGGGGACACGAGAAGGCAAACAGAGTGAAAGCGACGGGAAGGTGGGGACACGAGAAGGCAATGAGGGTGGCGGACATCAGTAGAGTAGACTGGTATGTATTGTTCGTTCGCTTTCTTAATTTATAATGAAGATTGTGTCTCTTAATATTAGAGGTATTGGTGAGAGTGATAAAAAAAGGTGGGTAAATTCTATAATTAGAGAAGAACGGCCCGACATTATTGGTTTACAAGAAACAAAATGTGGTATCCTAGACGAGGCGTGGATAGAGGGGATCTGGGGTGGGAGGGGGTTCGGTTTCACACAACTCGCTGCAAACGGAAACTCGGGGGGTATTTTGCTAATTTGGGATAATAATAGTTTTACTTGTAAAGAAGCAATGGGGGACGAGAGATTCATAGCTATTAAAGGCGAATGGAAAGGGAGAGTCGGGGATGTATATTTGGTGTGTATATATGGGCCACATGTTAGTAGACAAAAGGCATCACTTTGGGATAGAGTATCGCGATTAATGGAGAGAATGGGCGGAGCATGGTGTATATTTGGGGATCTTAACGTGATTAGGTCGCACGATGACAGATTGAATTCACAGGTCAATGTGAATGAGATGAACGAGTTCAATAACTTTATTAATGACGCGAGGCTTGTGGAGATTCCAATGGGTGGGCGAAAATTTACTCGGGTTAGTGATGACGGGGTAAAATTCAGCAAACTTGATCGTTTTCTTCTAAATGACGACTTTTGTAACCTTTGGGGTAATCTTTCGGTAGTGGCTCTTGATAGGAAATTATCAGATCATTGCCCTATTGTCCTAAAAGATGTGGATTTGGATTTCGGTCCAAGGCCATTTCGATTTTTTAACGTGTGGTTAGAAGAAATTGATATCGGTCAAGTGGTGGAGGGTGCGTGGAAAAAGGAGGTTAAAAGCTTACGTCCGGATTGTCGGTTTCGGGATAAACTTAAAAACGTTAAGGAAGTGTTAAAAAAGTGGAGCAAAGAAAGATTTGGTTCGAACAAGGAGAAAATTGAATCATGTAAGAGGGAGGCAACGTGGTGGGAGTTGGAAGCGGAGAAAAGAAAGTTGAATGATAGAGAAATGTCGGCTTGGATGGAGGTGAGGCGGGAATGGGTGGAAAAGGAAAGTCAAAATGTTAGTATGCTTCGACAAAAGGCTAGAGTGAGGTGGGACATGGAAGGCGATGAAAATTCAAAATTCTTTCACTCCTTTGTAAAAAGAAGGAATAATAAAAACAATATTAGAGGTCTTGTGGTTAACGGGGTGTGGTGTGAGGAGCCGGGCTTAATAAAGAAGGAAATGGTGAGACATTATAGAGCTTTGTTTTCGGAAAGGAGGTCGACCCGACCTATTTTTTGTTGTGAAAGAATTGCAAAAATATCGGAGGAAGATGCATCTTTGTTGGAAAAAGAATTCAATGAAAAGGAGGTATGGGATGCAATTAGAGAGTGTGGGGGGGATAAAGCTCCGGGTCCGGACGGGTTCAATTTTAAATTTATTAGGAAATTTTGGGACTTGTTAAAACCGGAATTGATGAGCGCGACTAGATGGTTTTGGGAAAAAATGGAGATTTCAAGAGGGTGTAATGCATCTTTTGTAGCTATTATTCCAAAGGTGTCGGATCCGATCGGACTTGGGGATTTTCGTCCCATTAGTCTAATTGGGTGTTATTACAAAATAATTGCAAAAATGTTAGCGGAGAGAGTAAAAAACATAGTAGGAAAGGTGGTGGGAGAGGTTCAAAATGCATTTATCAAAGGAAGATTCATTTTAGATGGTATTTTGGTTGCGAATGAAACTATAGAGTTCTTAAAGAGCAAGCGGGAGAAAGGATTAATTTTTAAAGTGGATTTTGAGAAAGCTTATGATAGCATTAATTGGGAGTTTCTTCTTAATATAATGAAGAGAATGGGGTTCGGAATAAAGTGGCGCAAATGGGTAGAGAATTGCCTAAAATCAGCTTCTATGTCTGTGTTAGTGAACGGCTCACCTACGGAAGAATTTAAGTTGGAGAGAGGCGTTAGACAAGGTGACCCGCTCTCCCCATTCTTATTCATACTAGCGGCGGAAGGGTTGAATGCAATTGTGAACGAAGCGGTTGAAAAGGGCATTTTTAGGGGTCTTAGAGTTGGAAGGAATAGGGTGGTGATTTCACATCTTCAATATGCCGACGATACAATTTTTTTTGGTGAATGGAGTAGAGATAATGCTAGGTCGTTAATGTGCATTTTGAAGTGTTTTGAAGAAGTTTCAGGATTACGAGTTAACCTTAACAAAAGTAGGGTATATGGTGTAGGTGTAAATGAGTTGGAAATTGAGGAGATGGCGAGATGGATAAGATGTAGTAGAGGGGAATTACCATTCATATACTTGGGTTTGCCGATTGGTGAATGTATGAGTCAGATTAATGCTTGGAATCCCGTGATAGAAAAAGTGAAAAAACGGCTCATTGATTGGAAAGCGAAAACGATGTCGTTTGGGGGACGCCTAACATTGGTAAAATCGGTTCTAGGTAGCTTACCATTGTATTACTTTTCGATGTTCCGTGTGCCTTCAAGTGTGATAAAGCAACTTGAGAGTTTTCGAAAAAACTTCTTTTGGGGTGGGGTGGGGGAAGGGAAAAAGCTTGCATGGGTTAAATGGGACACATTACTAGCCTCAAGTGGGGATGGGGGGTTAAATATCGGGTCTTTACGGGCAAAAAATTGGGCTCTTTTAGGGAAATGGTGGTGGAGATTCAAAAAAGAGGGGAGTGCATTATGGGTTAGAGTCATAAAAAGTATTCATGGGGAGGGTGGTGGTCTCGGGGAAATTAGAGGAGGTCGGGGGGTGTTGGGTAGAGGAGGAGTGTGGCGTGATATAGTTAAGATAGGAGATGAATTGGAAGGTATAGGGATAGATTTTACATCGTCTATTAGAGGTGTGGTTGGGGATGGTAAGGATATAGGGTTTTGGGTAGATAGGTGGGTAGATGATTCAAGGTTATGTGATAGGTTTAATCGCTTGTTTCATTTAGATATGAAAAAGGATGAAAGGGTTGCGGGCAAAGGGAAATGGGTGGACAATGAATGGCGGTGGGAGTGGGATTGGGGTAGAAGTCTTAGTGGGAGGGTATGTAGGGAGTTTGATAACTTATTAGGGGTTTTGCAAAATGTGGTTATTTCTAATGATTGTAGGGATCAATGGAGATGGATGCTACAAGAAAATGGAGACTTCACAGTTAAAGCGTTAACAAGATTAGTGGAGGAAAAAGTATTACGGGTAGAGAATGGGAATCAAGAAACATTATGGAACAATTGGCTTCCTAAAAAGGTTAATATCTTCGTGTGGAGGGCTTTGAAAGGAAGATTACCGGTTCGTGAGGAGCTCGACAAAAGAGGTATTGATCTAAATACTTTGCTTTGTCCGTGTTGTGATAGTATGGTGGAAACTTGTGCCCATAGCTTGGTTACGTGTAATCTAGCTATGAGTATTTGGGAAAAAATATTTAATTGGTGGAAGATTGGGAATGTCAACGCGTATTCCATACATGAAATTTTCGCTCACAATGGGAACGTGGATATTCCTAGTTGTTCGAGACGTCTTTGGCAATCGGTTATTTGGACTTCCGGATATTTTATTTGGAAAGAGAGAAATGCTCGAGTTTTTAAATGGAAAGTGTCTAGTATAAATAAAATCGTTCAAGACATCCAACTTAAGAGCTACGAGTGGATAACAAGAAGATCGAGAAAGAAAAAGGAGTTAGTTTGGCAACAATGGTTATGGGAGCCACAGAAGATTCGGCTGCAATAAATTCTGTTATATGTTGGATCGAGATACAGTGGCTGCTGCAATCAATTTATGATGTTATCTTCAGTTTCGTTCAGTTAGTATTTCCGTTCACAGAAGATTTCGTGTTTGGTTGTCTGATGTGTCTACGTATTCAGTGTGTAATATGATGTATAGTGGGAGTGCTGTAATGATTTGTTGGTTCTGATGCAAATATAGTGTCGGCTGCAAGTGGTTCTAGTTGGTTCTGCTGCAAAAAAATTATGAGTCTGCTATAAGTGGGGTGTTTGGTTTTGCTACAAATACACAGTGTGAGTGATCTACTTTGTCTGCATATGTGACAAAAAGGCCTACAATTTAGTGTTTCTTCAATTTATGGGAGGTTCAATGTCTCCTGTATTGTCTGTCAATTTAGCTCAAAATGGTCTGCAAGTAACTCGTCTGCCTTTGAAGTCTGCAACTCAGGTTTTAAGTTTACAGCATATTAGTGTTTGGCAAATTCCTGGTTGATGTGATATTGGTGGTCCAGGTGCAAGTGGGATTTATTGCTCTTGTGTGGGCCTGTCTACAATATGCACTAGTGGCATTGTTTCAATTGGTGTGTGGTCAAAAGTGGTATAAGCCTTTGAGTTCAGTTTTGTCATGCATGTATGTTTATGTATTTATTTGTTTCTTTTGTTTGTTGGGTCCTTCTTTTTATTAATTAGCTTATTTAATTAAGGAAGGATGTCATGTATTGTACTTTGTTTTTCTCTCTTTGAGGGGTTTTTAAAGTTGTTGCCTTTCTAAAAAAAAAAATGCGATGTACACTAACTACTAGCATGGGAAAATTGATACGGCGTGCTTGGTTCAAGTGCCAAGTCAAGAAACATAAATTCGTTATAATAACTACCCAGCGGCGGACCCAGGATTTTTCAAGACGGGGGCAAATATATATTTTTTTTTTTTGATAAAATTTGTAATAAACTTTAATAAAAATGTCATAATTTTTTTTTAACACTAAAAACTAAGGTTTTTACATTTTTGACTTCAAGGTGGGGGGCAATTTGATTTTTTGGAGGGGTGCACTTTAATAAAATGGTCCTAAATTTTTTTTTTTTTACACTAAAATATGAACTTTTTCGGCGAGTCGTGGAGGGCACCGCCCCCCAAAGCTAAAGCATAGGTCCGCTCAAAGCTACCCAATATCACTTATAAAAAATCCAAACGGTTATATCGTGAATTTCAAACGTTTTGTAACTTGTTGCCAAAAGTACTATAAATTATCACCTCCCTATGGCTTTATACATCACTTCACTATTTAGCATTATTCTTCCAAATTAAATCAAGAGTACCATGGCACTTCGTGTTAGCAACGACTCAACAACCTCCAAGTATCATGTCAACTACGACAATAAAATGATCAAGACAACACTGACCAAAAGAGCTAGCGATGTTACTGAATGGGTCAATGAAACTCTCTTGGCTCATGCCAACGTTCCAAAGATGGTGGTAGGCCTAGACGTTGAATGGCGCCCCCATACGATTTCTGGCATGAGCAACAAATCAGCAACTCTTCAACTATGCATTGACACCAAGTGTCTAATCCTTCAACTCTTTTACATGGATGTAATCCCTCAATCCCTTAAGAATTTTCTTATGAATCGAAAGTTTATTTTTGTTGGAGTTGAAGTTGAACAGGATGTAGAAAAGCTTAAGAATGAGTATGGGCTGGATTGTGCTAGAAGTGCTGATATTCGGTCAGCGACTATTAATAGGTGGCCTAATATGTATTACAGGAAGCCGGGGTTGAAGCATCTTGCGAGGGATGTAGCCAGTCTTCACATGGAGAAGCCGATGCATGTTTGCAGGAGCAACTGGGATGCGCAAGTGCTTAATGATGAACAAGTGGAGTATGCATGCATTGATGCTTATGCTTCCTACAAGATTGCTCACAAGCTTTTTCTTGAATAAGTTAATGGTCTAGCTACCTGATCAACCTCGTTGAAGTGTTTTAAGTTTATGTTCAAGTGTTTTCAGTGTTATGTTCTAAGTGCTTAATAATCTTATGTAATGTTTTGATTTCACTTTGAAAGTTTGAATTTGTAAGGTGAACTTTAAACATGATGCAAATCATTTTCAAAGAAATTCCAGTTAACAATTCTAATACCTATTGTTCTTTTATTATTGCGATCGTTCACTTTCATAAATAAGTGTATTTCTTTTTAGTTGATCTGCTTATAAATATTAAATACAAACAAAAATCAAAGATGCATATAGTCGTATACTCATATAGAGTATTTTTTCATCAAAATTGCTCTTTTGACATCTTCTTAATTTTCCCAGGTACTCAATGTTGATAAGGCTTTTTTTTTTTTTTTTTTTTTTTTTTTTTTTTTTTTTTTTTTTTAAGTTTATAAACTGTCGAATAGAGGTATATTTAGAAATCAGAGGAAATTGACAAATTATATTACCAATTTCAACTATAACTAACAAATTATAATTGTGTATACTCCGTATAATAGAAACACTAAAACATACACATTAACACATTACTTATTATTTTCTTCAAAAAAAATGTAACTCATTTACGCTCTTTATTATTTATTAACGTATTTACACACATAATTAATATCTTAGACCATGGTTATTAACAATTTATCACAATCAAATTTCTCATTAAAATATTATTTTATTATTTTTCACTTTTACAACCAATATATACAACCAATTTTTCAATTTCTTTTTTCCATTTATCAACAACTCAACTTAACATAATTATAAGGAGAATAGATATCTAAATAAAAGAAAATATATGTAGCATATTATGAGGAGATATGTGGTAGATTGGACGAATTAAAAAAAAATAATAATAATAATAATAAAAAATAAAAAAAATAAAAAAAATTAGTAGAGCATTCAATTCCCTAACTTTCGTAACCCTAATTCTTTAGACAACAATCCCACACATGCACACTCTCGATCCCAAAACGCCACTCCACCGTCGTTATCCACCACCACCGAAACTCTAACTCCGGCACCGTCGTCACCGTAACAGTCATCATTCATCATCACCGTTATCAAATCAGGTATAATACAACGATTCCTTTACGTTTTGTTTATAAGTGATATCTTTACTATTGATAGCTGTTGTTATGAGAAACTTTTTATCAGTTTAGATGTTTTTTAGGAAAAGTATTTTAGCTAATATATTTGTTTGGTTAGTTGAAGTGTTAGCAAGCTAGTGCTGTATGGTTTGCGAAAAATTATTAGTATGGGCATGAAGATTGAAGCATTGTGAAATTCTGTTTAAATGATTTTATTGTTACTGTTGGTTAATATGCTATAGATTAACTAATTTAAAGGTTGTTTGGAGCCTATAGGATTGTATAGTTAGCTCGACTTGTAGTGTTGCTAGTGGGATATTGTTTCTAGTTGAAATGTATAAGCTAAACCGGCCTAACTGGTCCATATATACGGCCTGATGAAGTGTTTATGTTTGCTAGGAAGTTGTTGATGCTCCATCAAGCCTCATCACCGACATCCAAAATAGATTTCAAATCCAAGTAATCATATTTGTGAACTTATCTTGTATTTTATGTAGCTTTATGGCAATTTTGTTAGTTTCATGGCTTCAAAATTCAACCTAGCTTAGTTTGTAGTGGCTGCAAAGCAGGGGAGTATAAGATGTAATACTTACTCTGATAGTCTAATATGAGTTTAGGTGATATTGTCACTTCTTACTTAACGTTAAATGTCTTTCATGTAGCAGATAAAATATTTTAATCCTTTGACCAACATTTGTAGTTCCATTTGATTTAATATTTGTGATGCCATTTGTGCGGATTTTTAGTCTATGGCATACAAAGGTTACTTGCCTGTCTTGTTTTGTTTTTTTATGAGTTTCAGTCTGATTTAATCTTGATATCCGCCATTTTGTCGAGCAAATATTCCATTGGGGATAATCGATACCAAAAAAACCCGAAGGATAATACTAACTGCTATCCACCGGGTAATACGGCGAGTATTAATGTGGATATTATAAATGAGTGCGGGTGCACTAAAACCCACCCCAAGCCTGATGCGCTGACATCCTTATTCAAAAGTCACCCAATGAAATAGGAATAAATGAAAGTATCAAACATCGAGTCAAAGGCCTAAAAAGACAAGCTTCTTTTCTTCATCACAAAAGCCTTCAAATTCGTTAAATCTCTTCTTCTCCTTTGTTTTACTCTCTCTAAGACAATGATGACAAAAATGGGGAAATGTTATCTCTTGACAATTTGATCTTATACAATTTGCAATCACTCATCGAAGACGATTTTAAAATCAGAATGAGGTTAGTTAGGGCTTGTTATCTGTTTAATGTTCTTCTTATTCTATACTTTTATTATTAATAATAATATACTTGTGTTACTGAGCAAAGTTTGACTAGTTGTGCGGTGATTATAATGTGTTAGTAGGGGTCTAAGACACTAACTTGTGAACCATAACGTTAGCATTTAAGGTTATGATGACCTAACAAAAATTGTTTCTTCCGACCTTTTGGCCGACTATTCCCTAGGGTTTGAACACAACGCCACACTAAAGCCCTATCTTCTTTTGAGAAAGTTGGTGTGACCACATCAGAGTAGTTTCACCTAGGAGGATCTGAACATGAGACCTGTCACATTTAAATGATAATAGTCAAAATCTTTTTACCACCAGGCCACAAGTGATTTATTGTTTAATTTTTATGCTAAATGTTACTACTACTATTTTAGATTAAAAGTGTGTATGGGGTTAAGTACAAGTATCATTTGGCCCACTAATTTAGTAATATCCATTGCTAGATCTATAACGTAATACATTACAGTAGTTAATTATTTCATGGATTCATACATATAGCTTATATACTTGTCTTTTTTTGGATTTAGTAATGGAACAGGCTCATGGGACACATAAAGCATCAAAAGTAGCAGAAGAAGATGTTATTAACAACTTGCCAGACAATGTGGTAAGTCATATTCTTGATCATTTGCCAATCCAAGATGCCGTAAGGACTGATATCTTGTCGGGCAGCTGGAGGTTAAAGTGGACAACATTGCTAACCCAACTCGTTTTTGATGACAAATTCTTCGAGTATTTACCATATGAATATCATGAGAAGATTGGGAAAATTGTAAGCAGGCTTCTCCTTCATCTTAAAGGACCCATAAAAAAGTTTGTCTTCTACGTATTAGAAGAGGATGACACATTTGATGACGAGGATTTATATCATTGGATTCTCTTCCTGTCTAGAAATGGAATTGAGGAGCTCACTCTTAAACATAAGCAGTTTGGCGACCCAATTTATTTGCCAACGCAACTTTACTCTTGTATGGGGTTGAAACATTTGGAGCTTCGTACCTTTTGTTTTTACCATTTGCATATGTTTCTTGGATTTCCAAATCTATTGAGCTTACACTTGTGTGATCATGTTGAATTTGATAAGTATACATTTGGAGAGTTTATTGCTCGGTGTCCCTTACTTGAGATTTTGAGTGTCTTTGATCACAATATTATAGGCGAATTGGAACTTGCCGAAATTTCTAAACTTGGGAATCTCAAAATGTTATCTTTGTTATTGACCGGACGGGACAAAATGAGACGGGACAAAATGTTCAGAAGTTCCCGTATCTTTCAGCTTGCAGTTCTTCCAAAACTTCAAACACTTGAGTTAAATTTATGGTATCTGAAGGTAAGGCTTTTTTTTTTGAACGGCATTAGAATAAAAAAGAAGCTTAGCAAGGAGCTAAGTGAGAATTACAAGGGAGTACATAAGGCGTTTTGTGGGTTAATAAGCCACTCAAGCCAATTACAAGACACTTTCCTATGCCTATTTGAGATCCAAACAAAAGTGTAATGCTTGATGTCACTAAGGATGAGGTCTTTATTAGGTCTTTTTGAAGCAAAGATGAACTCATTCCGAAAACGCCATAAGAACCATAAGGTTGATTGAGCCACAGCATCCAACAATATAGAAACTTTGGGAGGTAAATTTGAACGTGTTGACAAGGAAAACACATCGTTGAGGTTCTCTACATGAATGTTGTTTAAGCCCCACCATTTAAGGACCTCCTTCCATATATTTAGAGCAACACCACATTTGACAAGGACATGATCTTCCGTCTCAAGATCGTCATCACATATTGGACATCGAATTGAGTGAAGATCGATGCCTCTAGAGTCCAAGTTAACTCGAGTGGGAATTCTAAGATTTTCAATCCTCCAAGAAGCTATGTTGACTTTGATCGGAACTAGCTTATTCCATCTTGTTGAATTTGTGGAAGATAAAGGAGAGGAACCCATGATAAGTTTCCTCATACCTTTAACAGAAAATCTTCTAGATGAGTCAATAAGGCACTCCCATTTATCTTGATCGGAAGTGACCTGCAAATTGCAAAGGAGGCTTTGGAGCTCAATAAGCTCATTAGTATCTGATGTGCGTAAATCCCTACTCCATGTCCATCTAAACCTTAGCCCAGGTGGATCATACTGGGAAGGAATTGTGAGCTGATTAACAATCAAACCATCTGCTGGAACAGTAGACAGAAGTGAGGCCGGAGAAGAGTTTGAGATAGGAGAACGATCACATACACGACAAAGAGGTTGGGTGTCTAGACGAAATAGTCTCGGGAAAGCCGTAGAAAGTGGGGTATCACCGACCCACTTGTCAATCCAAAACCGAGTATTTTCTCCGTTCCCAATCTTTACTTTAAATAGTGAATGAAGATCAATATCGTGGGCCCTAAGGTCCTCATTTAACTTAGCAATTCGATACCATGGACCTGATTTACTTCTAATTAATGAAGCATCCTGGAGACCATCTGAAGGTAAGGCTAAGTTGGGTTATTAAAAAAGATTGTGTCTAGGCTTTATGTATCACTAATGAATGAATGTGGCTTTCTATTTTTTTTAGATTGTGGCAGAAGCTGGTGTTGATAAGAAAGTCCCTACCTCCTTTCTATGCCTCAAGACTCTTACGTTATCACATCTAGATCTTAGTTATGATACTGTGCTATCATTTGCCTTGGAATTGATTTGTAACTCCCCAAACTTGCAGACTCTTGATTTCAAGGTGCGTATAATGCATCAAATTAGTTACTTTTTTAATTTACTTCCAGTTATGAATCTGAATACTATTTAAATTTTGCAGGCGGCTTACTGTGATAGTGTCGCACCTTTAGCACCTTGTTTTTTAGATTTAGACTGCAGCAGGATGGTGCAACTGCAGCTTCGGAATGTGGTGTTTGGTACCTTTTGCGGTTCCGAGAATGAAGTATGTTTTATAAAGTATATACTTGCTTGTTCCCCTATGCTAAAGAAGATTGCTATTCGTGTTGCTACAAAAATGAGAGGGTGTGAGCCATCTCAAAGGTTGTTAAAGCTCCACCGAGCTTCTCCAATAGCTGAAATAGAGCTACGCTAGTTTTAGTTGTTCTGTGTGAATTTTGGTTGACTTTATTGTTTCAGCAGCACTCATATATCTGTAATCTAAGTGAAACTTTTATTCAAGTATGGTGATGGCTTCTTTTCTTTTCTGTTTCATGTCTGTGTCTGTTGAATCATTGATGATTATATATTATTTATGAATGAATACAATCATGGCATCATATCTATCTCTTGAACACATTACAAATTCACAAATTAATTCGAAGAGTTTTGTTTTTTGTTGTTCACGCGTATAAAGAGCGGGAAATGTAACACATTAGTTGGGTCACTTTGAGTGTGTAGAACTCGGATATTGAAAAAAACATCTCATGATGACTTAAAATGTATACAAGTACGTGACCTGACATTACAACTCGATTGATTATTCTTGAGCACACACGATTAGGACTAGTGAAGTGCATATATAGATGCTTCATTATGCATGTTACACCAACATTTGACACGACCTTTTCTCATTCTAAAGTCCACATTTTAAAATCTTGCGAAAGTCAAATACATTAAACTATTTATATTTAAAATTTTAGATCTTTTAATTTCACATGATTAAAAAACAAAAACTCACTCTAATTATAGTTGAAGATTATGGTGTGTTTTGTTGAGAAATACCTCGTTTTTTTAAGAATTCTTTTTATATAAAAATGAAGAAACAAAAAACTGTTTAATTACAAATTTATGAGAAATCTAATACGTAGTATAATGAAAATCTCATTTCTCCAAATTGTAACTAAAAATCTGATATGTCTAGTTTACCATTCTCTACTTTTCTCTTCACTATGAAAAATGTAACACTATCTAAACGGATTTTCCAAGTTCTTAACTATTTCCTAAAGAATAAAAACTTTTCTCAAGAAAAAAAAAAATTGAAAAAGAGAGAATATTTCTATGCAGCTAAACGCAGCCTTAGGGTGTGTTTAATCGATGAAAAACATCATACTACCTCCGTCCCATAAAAACTGTCCAGTTTGACTTTTCAGAGTCAAACTGGTTCAACTTTGACCTTATCTATTTTTGTGAGTATTATATAATACATTATGAAAAATATATGAATTGATTGAGTTTTAAGTGTGTTTTTCATTTGTATAATTTTTCATCAAGTATTATATAACACATAAAAAATATTTAAGTTCAAAGTTGAATTAGTTTGACTTTGAAAAGTCAAACTGAACAGTTTTTATGAGACAGAGAGAGTATTTTTTTAGGAATATTTCTATAGAAAAAGAGAAAACTGAAACCGTTTTATTCCAACAATTAAAAAAAATAAAGTTCTCATTTTCTAAATTTTAACTTGAAAAATGAAAACCTCAATTTGCCATTATTCATTTTTTTTCTCTAAAAAAGAAAAGAAAAAAAGCTTTTCCAATCTAGTATTCATGTATCTCCTTTTAACCCTAATCACCATTGATAACATCCTCACCGTTGGTATCTCGTTAATTAAAGTATCTTTTCATCTTTTTAAAAATGAAAAACATAACTCTATGTAAATTGTTTTCAAAATTCTCTTAAGCTTCTCTACAACTAAACGATGCCTAAGTATTTTTAAAAAATTTATATCTTTTCATGTATGATGTGTTGAAAGATATTGGTTAATAAGTCAAGGGACTTATTATGACAAGTGTGATAAGTCTTCTTGTACTTATTAAGAGTTTGTTACTGAATATCAAGATGTGCTAAGTTGAGGGGCTAAAGTGGAACTTGAGTCTATATAAGCTCACATCAGATCTAGGGTTTCATTATCTCTCATTCGTGTTTCTTTGTTCTTCTCTGAGTTCTCACATACACATTGTTATTAGTTAGTTTTGATATCAGTTTGATATCTATAGTCTTGTGTCATTAGAAATCAATCTCTTCGTTTGATTTGTTAAGTTCTGAGTGATTTGAGTGAACGTGTAGTGAGGTTGATTGGTGTCTACCTAGTAGAGATCAATCTTAGTCTTTTGTATTGTATTGGTAAGCACCTGTTTAGGGACTTATCTTCTTGAATCGTTATAATAAAATTACACCAAAAGGGTGGTTGGTTGGGTGTACAAGTGTATTGTTGTGTGTTCTTTACCATTTTTACATTTTATCAGAGCTCACGGTTCTGATCTGGTGGTTTTGAGATTCTAGGGTTTCGAAGGTTTTTTGGGGGTTTTTTGCAATTGGAAGTGTTAATGGTTAATTGGGGTCGTTTTGTTAACGGCCGTGGTTGGTTTGATCTGTTCAGGTCTTGATCTGGTAGTTTTGTGGGTTTCTTGATTAGGGTTTCATAAACCCTAATTTGGAAATTTGGGGATTTGTATTCCTGGTGGTTCTTGGTCTTTTCTTGGGCCCGTTCTTGATTACATTGTCACTAGACTAAGTGAATCTAGTGATTTTGTGATCTTTTTTCCGCAGATATATCTCACTGTATGTATTCTTCTTCTTTAAGATAACACTTACTTAGTCAAGAAGGTGCAAACAGAGTGGTTAACACCTTGACCTGCCACTCAGAGTGGTACGGAAACCTGGTTTGGCCACTCTTAGTCTTCTTGGCTGGTATTTGGTTAATCTTGGGTGTGAGTTTAGATTGCTTTATTTTTTTGTTATTAGTTATAAGTTGTTTGTGTCTAAGTCGAAGGAGGATAGGATTTGGGATCTTTGGAAGTTGACTGTGGTTGAGATTGGTTGTAGTTGTCTTATTTGTTGCTTGGTTATTGTTTCTGTTAGCTATTATCTGTCTGTTTTATTTGTTTTCTGTTTATTAGCTGCTATTATTTTTCTGTTATCATGTCTGCTGCTGGTGGAAGTGTTGATCAACCTGTTTTGATTAGTAGTCTTGATGCTGGTAATCCTTTGCATATTCAGACTAATGACAATAGTGGTACTGCTTTAATTCCATTTAAACTTCTTGGAACTAAAAACTATAGGGTCTGGTATGGTGCTATGAAATTGGCTTTACAAGCTAGAAACAAATATAGTTTTGTTGATGGTACTTGTGTTAAAGAGTCTTTTATTACCAGTGATGTTTTGTCTACTCAATGGGATAGATGTAATGCCATTGTCTTAACTTGGATTATGAACTCTGTATCTCAAGTTGTTTATATGGGGTTAGTGTATTCTGAAAATGCTGCTTCTGTGTGGAAAGAGTTAAAAGAAACCTATGATAAAGTTGATGGATCTGTGATATATAATTTGCTGCAAAAAATTAATTGTGTGAAACAAGGTGGTAGTTCTGTTGCTGATTGTTATCATACGCTTAATTCTTTGTGGAAAGAGTTTGATGCTTTGACTAAGTTGCCTAAATGTACTTGTGAGTATAAATGTACTTGTGATGCTAGTAAAGAATTAGTCTTGCATCAACAGCTGATGAAGCTAATGCAATTTCTCATGGGTCTGGATGATTCTTATCAACCTGTGAGAACTTCTTTATTGACCAGGGATCCTCTCCCTGAGGTCAAAGATGCTTACACTGTTGTTTCTAGAGAGGAATCCCACAGAGGGATTCCTGAGTCCTCTAGTGTTTCTGAATCTAAACTTAATGCTTCTTCTTTTGCTGCTAAAACCTTTAACAACAATAGAAGATCATATAATAACTATAATAATAACACTAGAGGTACTAATTCTATATCCAATACAGCTAATAGAGGTCCTAATCCTAATCTTAATTGCAAAAATTGTGGAAAAATTTGACACACTATTGAGAGATGTTATGAACTAATTGGATTTCCTCCTGGTTTTGTTAAAAACAATAATCCTGTTAATAAACAGAATGGTTTTAAACAAAACTATTATGCTAATGTTGATGTTAAACATTCTGAGAACAAATCTAATACTTCATCTGCTAGCACTTCTTCTGGTTTTACTTCTGAGCAGATGAAGAAGTTTTTGTCTTTGATTAGTGAAACTCCTTCTGGAAGCATACATGCTAATATGGCAGGTAGAGCTTCTTTCTTTAATGGCAATGTTTGCTTCAATATAAATTTTTCTAAATATTTCTATGCCAATTCTAGTCTTGCTGTGAATATTATTACTTTAGGATGGATCATTGATTCTGGTGCCAATCAGCATCTTACTGTGTCTACTGTTGGTGTGACCAATGTTGTGGACATTACTAGTCTTAGAATCACTGTTGGTCATCCCAATGGGACTATGGCTACTATCAGTCATGTTGGAAATCTGAAATTGACTAATAATGTTACTCTTTATGATGTTTTAGTTGTTCCTGGATATTGTGTGAGTTTCCTATCTGTTAATAAACTTATTAGAGATAGTAAATTGTTTGTTGGTTTTGATGAGGATAAGTGTTATATTCAGAACTTGAAAAAGGAGATTGTTCTGGGGACTGGTAGTTAGTCTGAGGGTCTTTACCTGTTTGATATTGAGCCTAGTAATAATTTGGGTAAGTGCAATATGGTTGTGTCTTTTAATGTGTCTAAACTTACCTGGCATAACAGATTGGGTCACCCTGTTGACCCAGTTCTGTCTGTTCTTCAAAAGGATCTTGGTATTTCCAAGAATTCTACCATTTCTGTTTGTGAAACCTGTCGTAGGGCCAAACAGACTAGGGAACCTTTTCCCTTGTCTGATCATAAGTCTCAGAATCTTGGTGACCTGGTTCACCTTGACTTATGGGGTCCTTACAGGGTTACTAGCAGAGAAGGTTACAAGTATTTTTTGACTATTGTTGATGATTTTTCTAGAGCTGTATGAGTTTACTTAGTCAAAACTAAGGATGAAGTGTTTGGTGTTTTTTGTTCTTTCATTCATTTAATTTCAAATCAGTTTAACCTAAAAATTAAAGTTGTAAGATCTGATAATGGAACTGAGTTTGTTAATAAAAGAATGTATGATATGTTTTCTGATCTTAGTATTATTCACCAAACTTCATGTGCCCATACTCCTTAGCAAAATGGGATTGCTGAAAGAAAACATAGACACTTGCTTAATGTTGCAAGGAGTCTTATGTTTCAAGGGGGATTCCTCTAAGATTCTGGTCTGATTGTATTCTAACTGCCTAAAAATTAAAGTTGTAAGATCTGATAATGGAACTGAGTTTGTTAATAAAAGAATGTATGATATGTTTTCTGATCTTAGTATTATTCACCAAACTTCATGTGCCCATACTCCTCAGCAAAATGGGATTGCTGAAAGAAAACATAGACACTTGCTTAATGTTGCAAGGAGTCTTATGTTTCAAGGGGGATTCCTCTAAGATTTTGGTCTGATTGTATTCTAACTGCTGTGTATCTTATAAACATGCTGCCATCTTTTGTCTTAAAAGGTAAATGTCCCTATGAGTTGTTATATAAAATTAAACCTAATCTTTCCCATTTGAGGTATTTTGGTTGTCTGTGTTTTGCAACTATTTTAAATAATCATGATAAAATGTCTTATAGGTCTGAAAAATGTGTTCTGATAGGTTTTTCTACTACCAAGAAAGCATATAAACTTTTGAGTTTGGATACTAGAAATGTATTTTTTGCAAGAGATGTAAAGTTTTATTAAAACATATTTCCTTTTAAAATGAAAACTTGTGTTCTTATTGATGCAGATAATGCAAGTGAAGTAGATCATTTGTGATTTTTTGATAGTCTAAGGTCTGAAAGTCCCAATGATGAAGGGGAAGACTCACCAGTTGAGGATGGTAGTTTGCCACCTTCAAATGATGCTTTAGATAATGATACAAATACTGTTCATTTGCATCAAGAAGGTGGGCATTCTGCAACCCACTTTGGTGACCAAAACTGGTCTGAGGGCAGTCCCAATGTTCAAAATTCTAGTAATATAACAACTCAGTCTAGTATTGGTAATGAAGATGTGCAGACACCTGTTGTAAGAAGATCTAATAGAGAAACTAAAACTCCTGTTAGGTTCAATGATTATGTGATGCATTCTAAAGTTAGGTATGGTATTGAGAAGTATGTGAATTATGGTGCTCTTAGTAGAAATAATATGTGTTTTGTTTCTACTTTAAATAAGTCTGTTGAGCCTAAGAGTTATGAAGAGGCTGTTAAAAATCCTAATTGGTCTGAAGCCATGGATAGTGAGGTTGAAGCTTTAAATAGGAATAATACTTGGACTGAATGTGTTTTACCTGTTGGCAGGAAAGCCATAGGGTATAAATGGATATGAAAAATTAAGTATAAATCTACTGGTGAAGTTGATAGATACAAGGCCAGATTGGTTGCTAAAGGTTTCAATCAAAGAGAATGCTTTGATTATGATGAAACCTTTAGTCCAGTGGTTAAAATGGTTACTTTCAGATGCTTGTTAAGCAATGCTGTTAAAATGAACTGGCCTTTGTATCAGTTAGATGTGAATAATGCTTTTCTGTATGGTGATTTAGATGAGGATGTGTATATGATGTTACCTAAAGGTTTTAATGGTGGTGATGATTCTAAAGTGTGCAAACTTAATAAGTCTCTTTATGGACTTAAGCAAGCTCCAAGACAGTGGAATGCTAAACTTACCACTGCCTTGATTGAGCATGGTTTTGTTCAAAGTAAGTTTGACTATTCTCTTTATATTAAACAGAAAGATGATATATTTGTTGCCTTACTTGTGTATGTTGATGATATTGTCATAACTGGTAACAATGAGTCTGAGATTAAAATGTTTAAACATTTTTTGAGTACCAAGTTTATGATCAAAGACTTGGGAGAATTGAAATATTTTCTTGGTATTGAAGTGTTGAAAAATGATAAAGGTGTGTGTATGACACATAGGAAATATTGTTTGGAGTTGTTACATGAGTATGGTTTGTTAGCAGCTAAACCTGTTGATACTCCTTTACCTGAGAATTCTGTTTTAAGTTGTATTGAGTCTGATAATGACAAGGTTTTGAATAACATTACTAACTATCAGAAGCTTGTTGGTAAGTTGATTTATTTGACTAATACTAGACCTGATATTAGTTATGTTGTTCATTGTTTAAGTCAAGATATGCATAAGCCACTTCAGTCACATCTTAAGGCTGCTTTAAGAGTATTGAAGTATTTAAAAGGTTCTCCTGGTTCTGGTTTGCAATTTAATTGTTCTTCTGATCTTAAGCTTAGAGCATATGCTGATGCTGATTGGGCAAAATGTCCTGTTACTAGAAAGTCTGTTACTGGGTTCTGTGTTTTTCTGGGAGATTCTCTCATATCATGGAAAAGTAAAAAACAGACCACTTTGTCTAGAAGTTCAGCTGAAGCTGAATACAGAAGCCTTACTTCTACCACTTGTGAAGTTATTTGGTTAAGTAACTTGTTGAATAGTCTTGGTATTGAAGGCTTGTTGCCTGTGGATGTATATTGTGATAATAGTGCAGCTATTCAGATTGCTGCAAATCCTGTTTTTCATGAGAAAACTAAACATTTTGAGTTGGATGTGCATTTGGTAAGAGAAAAAGTGTCTGCAGGTGTTATTAAAACTATTAAAATACATACTAATTTGCAGATTGCTGATATTTTTACTAAATGCCATGGACAGAGGCAACATAATGTTTTGTACAAAAAACTTGGTCTTGTTGATATGTGTGCAGGTTCTTGTAATGGTGCTAGTGGAGGAAAGCAGGCAAAGGTTAAAGATATTGTTCAAGTTGAAGACTTCAACTTGAGGAGGGATGTTGAAAGATATTGGTTAATAAGTCAAGGGACTTATTATGACAAGTCTAATAAGTCTTCTTCTACTTATTAAGAGTTTGTTACTGAATATCAAGATGTGCTAAGTTGAGGGGCTAAAGTGGAACTTGAGTCTATATAAGCTCACATCTGATCTAGGGTTTCAGTATCTCTCATTCGTATTTCTTTCTTCTTCTCTGAGTTCTCACATACACATTGTTATTAGTTAGTTTTGATATCAGTTTGATATCTATAGTCTTGTGTCATTAGAAATCAATCTCTTCGTTTGATTTGTTAAGTTCTGAGTGATTTGAGTGAACGTGTAGTGAGGTTGATTGGTGTCTACCTAGTAGAGATCAATCTTAGTCTTTTGTATTGTATTGGTAAGCACCTGTTTAGGGACTTATCTTCTTGAATCGTTATAATAAAATTACACCAAAGGGGTGGTTGGTTGGGTATACAAGTGTATTGTTGTGTGTTCTTTACCATTTTTACATGATGCTCTAATCTTGAATAATGATGATAGACATTTTCTTCATTTTATAAGAAAGGGACAATTTTAACCTTAAGAATTATCTCTTATAACTAGGGCTGTTATAAGTTACGATCTTTACCCATGTCTTATAAAAGTCAAATTAAGGGGGTCAAACCCTCGCATTGAAAGGTGCAAAGTAGCTGAGCTTAACGGTTGGAAAAGATTATATGTTTTTTATGTGGAGTATTAGGGGTGTGTTGATATATGTATTTTCAATGTGGTTGTGAGTAATTATAGGCCTTTTGTTACTCAACTAAACTAACCCACATGGCAAAAAGATTTCTTATTTGATTTTGATATTTCCTACCTTCAAATTATTATTTTTACCTACATCTTATTTGTTTGCTGATATTCAAAGAATGGTTGTCTAAACTTATATTTTGGGTTTAGGCTTGTGTTTCATAAGTAGTTCATGTCTTAAATAATAAGCTCTTAAGTTCATGTTTAGTATTTGAATTAGCCGAGTAAAGTAAATTAATAAACTTCGATGTTGTACTAATTTTGGACAAAAAAATAGTTTGGTTTGTAGGTGGGTTTAAATTTGAATTTGGATTTAGATTTAGATTTGAGTTTGGTGTAGGTTTGAATAGAAAGAATGATAAATAGACAAATATTATTATTTAAAAAATATATGTGTTTTAGAAATTAATTGTTATATAAAATACATTTTTTAAAATAAAAAGGTAAATATGTGACATCAAATTAATTAAACATGTAGCTAAGATTTTATCAATGACAAAATGATAGTTGTTTTATCTAAAACCGGACTCATGTGAGTGATTTTGTAGATTCCCTCACAGTGGTGTATGAGTCACTGTTCAAACTCTATATACTCATAACAAACATTTTATTTTTTTGTCTAATTCTCAATCTATTAAACCAACTACCTTAAACAAACAAGCCCTAAAAGTAATTTATTACTACTTATATTATATTTGAGATATCTTTAAACAATATATTTTAAAATTTTAAGTTTAAACATTTGCTATCTCAAGACTAATGTGTAAATTTTTTTTGACATATGTCACATAAATGTATTTTTATTTTGTAACATTTATCAAATGAATTTACTTTTATTAAACGTAATTTATTGAAATTAAGAATGACTAAGGATTAGAATAAGAAAACAACACCATAAGTTATTTCTAGACAAAAATACACCGTTGGTTCCTAAACTTTTAAGAAATCATCGCCATGGACCCTAAGTTTGCAAAATTATCGTGGTGCGTCTGAAACCCATGTTTCATAGGCTTATTGCGTCCTTTGACTCGTAATTCTAAGGTCAGTGTCCATTTTGAGTTATATCATCAAGGGTATATATAATAGACCAAACATATTTTTCACCATATGTTAGTTAAATCTAGCCCAAAAACCTTTAACATTGGCCTAATTGTAGATGTTGAGACATCAGATACAAGAACTGTAGCTGAAGCGCTTGCTAGCTTACAACGTGGTGATGAATAGTAACTACAGGGAAACAACTAAGGCACATAATGATGATGTTAAAGGTTTTTGAATTAGATTTAACTAACATATGGCGAAAAATGTGTTTGGTCTATTATACCCTTGATAATATAACTCAAAATGGACGTTGACCTTAGAATTACAAGTCAAAGGACGCAATCGGCCTCAAAGACATGGTTTTTGGACGCACCACGACGATTTTGCAAACTTAGGGTACATGGCGATGTTTTCTAGAATGTTTAGGGACCAACAGTGTATTTTTTTCTTATTTCTATTCCCATTCCCTATGAACTAGGGGTGAGCAAATGGACCGGACCGACCGACAAAACCGACCGGACCGGACCGACCACATTCGGTCCGGTCTTGGTCTAGGGTTTTTCATAATTTCAATCTCGGTCCGGTTCAGTCTGGTCCGGTCCAGCTTACAAAATGGATATTTAGCCTATTTGGACCGAGACCGGACCAACCACATTCGGTCCGGTCTCGGCCTAGGTTTTTTGTCGGGTTCGGTCTCAGTCCGGTCTGGTTTTTCTCGGTCCGAACCAATCACACCCTTAACCCTCGTTAAATAAAACAGACACCCCGCTACACTTTCAACAAACAAACAAACAAACAACAAACAAGCCTTGAAATTCGTTGTTTCTCTAAGAGCATGAGGTAAGTTACTTGTGAGTTATAACTTAACATACTACCACGTCAGCGCCACATCAGCTTTAACCTTTTAACCTTAACTCACCACTTTCCACCATGGTAACATAACTCACCTATAACTCACCTTCACCTTAATTATTTTCAATTTTAACCCCAAACTTTAACAAGTATTTTATTTATTTAAAACCATAACATTAATTCGATCATATTACAATACGGAATTTAAAAAAAAAAAGAAAAAAAAAAGAAAAAAAAAACATCACACAATTATTCATTCTTGACGAGGAGGCAATCCTAATTTCTTGATGATTCGTTCCTTTTTCATATTGACCAACGCTACGAAGGTTGGATCCTTGTCGGTAGTGTCGAGCAATTCTAACTCCTTCAACCTCTGTTGTGTGGCTTGGTTTTCTGCGGTCGCCTGATACAACCTGACCGCTTCTTCACGTTTTGATTGATACTCTTTGATGAGGCGAAAAATGATCCATTTTTAGGGGGTCATTTAAGCCCGAATTCGAATTTATTTGATCAAATATTGTCCTAAATCGTTCCTTTTGTGATTTTAGGTACTTTGGGAGTGAAATTTGGAAAAGGAAGCAATTCGGACGTTTTGGAGCATAAAAGTGAAGAAAACGCCAAAGTCTTAATTTTCCATGCTGGGAACAGTAGGTGACGGCGTCAAGAGTAATTTCCTGATGGTGTCAAGAGCAAAATTCTATGACGGTCCAGAAGAGATTTGACGGCGTCATGAAGGTAGGGCGTCAAGAGTAAAAGGCATGACGGCCTGGAAATGATTAAGTCTTGACGGCATCAAATGTAGATCAAGGCAGTCCGAGAATAGTTTTGGCGGTGAGGTGACGGCGTCACAAGATTTGTCTTGACGCCGTCAGACCTCTTTTCCTATATATAGTTTTCTAATTTTTCACATTTAAAGAGAGAAGTTTTGGGAGAAACCCTAGTACGATTTTGGTGCAAACTTTACAGGTTTTTCAAGGGTTCCAAGCCCTTGATACCTTGCATGTGTAATCAAGATAAGTGTTCTTTTAACTCAACAATATGTCTATGTGTTGGTTGTCTATATCTTGTTCTTGTCTTAATTCCATCATGCTAGGCTAGATCTATCTTGTGTTTGCTTAGATCTAATGAAACCTAGATGTTAATTATGTGTTGATTACTTGTTTATACTTGTTTTGGATGAATGATTTATATGTTAGGCTTAAGAAAACTGGCAGATTTCCAATTGGTAACATGCTTGAACGTCTTAAGAAACATGAACCGACGCGCACTAGGTCTTTATTGGTTGTATTTAATGCATGAGCCACTGTTTACAATCCCTATAGTTGTGCTGGGCATGGTGTAGGAGGAGATAAGAGCTCATAGAATTGGGGAGTTATGTGTGCCAACCCATGAATGGTATTAAGGAATACGATCCGTCATCCATGCATTTATAACAAGTAATTAACATGTAAAAGATGTCTAGGGAGTAGTGAAATCTAAGTAAACACATTTTCTCCACTTACTACTCACAACTTTAGTATAATTTAGTTTGTTTTCATTTTTAATATTTTATTTTGATTGCATCTTTAGTATTGGGTTAGTTGATTTGCAACTAATTCCGCCCAAATCCTTCAAACCCGAGAATTTTAATTGCTTTCAAAAAAATATAAAAACACAAAAATAATTATCCCTCACCTTTAGAACTATTATTTAGGCTTTCTAATCCTAGCGACACTATTCCTAAGCTGAACGATCAATCCCCCGGTACTTGTCACTATACTATACTACAACGATCAGGTACACTGCCTGGTGGGGTTGTAAGCTTCTCGAGATCCCTCGAGAGGTAAAGCCTGTTGCGATTCTCACGCATCAAGTTTTTGGCGCCGCTTCCGGGGAATAGTTATTGTCTAGGTTAGAATTTCTTTTTATTAGGTCTACTTGCTAGATTCCTTTCTAGTAAGATTTTATTTTTATTTTTAGGTTTTCTTTAGTCTATCTTATTTGTTTGTGCCTTTGTTCCTAACCACCCGACATCATGGACAACGGGAACATCTTTGAACCCGTCATCCCACTACAACAAAACCCACCATTAGAACCCCTTAGGCCCCGAACCTTAGGAGATTATTCCCGACCTAGCCACCAAGGCTACCGAAACACCATTGAGCTCACCGGAGCCAATGTGTCCCCCTTGCGATCCAACACCATCCGGTTGGTGCAAAGCGGATGTGCATTCCATGGACTTCGTTCCAAAGATCCAAACCAACATCTTAAGGACTTCCTCAAAATCGTAGATTCCATAGACCTAGATGTTGAAACTAGAGAGACAACCCGATTACGCCTATTCCAATTCTCTCTACGGGATCAAGCTAGTCAATGGCTTGAGCGTTTACTCGCGGGATCCATCACCACATGGGATAACCTCACAAATCACTTCCTTACTCAATTCTTCCCACCGGGGAAGACTGCAATGCTTAGAAATGACATCCTGATGTTTGAACAGCAGCAGGGTGAAACTTTTTACGAAGCTTGGGCCCGTTTTAAGGATCTCCTCCATAAGGTCCCTCATCATGGTATAAACCGTTGGTTATTAGTCCAGATTTTCTACGACCATGTTGACTATCACACTAAGCGCACAATTGATAGGGCCGCGAGAGGTAAACTGCGTGATAAGAACGCCGAGGAGTCTTGGGCAGTTATCGAGGTGCTCGCCACTGATAATCAGGAGATGTGGGAGTTTAATCATACTGTAAAAGCGGCTATCAATGCGGTCTCAACATCTGGAGGGACCACCAAAATCCCCGATGAACTCCTATGCAAACTCGAGGCCAAGGTTGACTATTTTGAGGAAAGGCAAAGGAGGCCTTTCAGTCCTAAATAAGCCACTGTCAATTCTGTCTCAAAACCAACTTCGGCACCATTATCTGAGTCGCCCTCTAGAGAAAATGTTGAGACTTTCCAGAACTATGCCCCACCTTGTTCCCCTCCCAAGGAAATTAGCTCGGAGTTTGAAGCTAGGATGAGAGAATATATGGCAACTCACTCAGATCGGCTTGCTAGATTCGAGGAAGCAGTTTATAAGCAAAGAGAGGAGATGCAGGAGAAAATGAATGAGATGATGAGTTGATGCGTGGAAATCACAACAGGCTTTACCTCTCGAGGGATCTCGAGAAGCTTACAACCCCCACCAGGCAGTGTACCTGATCGTTGTAGTACAGTATAGTGACAAGTACCGGGGGATTGATCGTTCAGCTTAGGAATAGTGTCGCTAGGATTAGAAAGCCTAAATACTAGTTCTAAAGGTGAGGGAGGATTCTTTTTGTATTTTTAGATTTTATGAAAAGCAAGTTAAAATCTCGGGTTTGAAGGATTTGGGCGGAATTAGTTGCTAATCAACTAACCCAATACTAAGATGCAATCAAAATAAAATACTAGAAATGAAAATAAACTAAATTATACTAAAGTTGTGAGCAGTAATTAGAGAAATGTGTTTACTCAGATTTCACTACTCCCTAGACATCTTTTACACGTTAATTACTTGTTATAATTGTATGGATGACGGATCGTATTCCTTAATACCATTCATGGGGTGGCACACTTAACTCCCCAATTCTATGAGCTCTTATCTCCTCCTACACCATGCCCAGCACAACTATAGGGATTGTAAACAGTGGCTCATGCATTAAATACAACCAATAAAGACCTAGTGCGCGTCGGTTCATGTTTCTTAAGACGTTCAAGCATGTTACCAATTGGAGATCTGCCAGTTTTCTTAAGCCTAACATATAAATCATTCATCCAAGACAAGAATAAACAAGTAATCAACACATAATCAACATCTAGGTTTCATTAGATCTAAGCAAACACAAGATAGATCTAGCCTAGCATGATGGAATTAAGACAAGAACAAGATATAGACAACCAACACATAGACATGTTGATTGAATTAAAGGAACACTTATCTTGATTACACATGCAAGGTATCAAGGGGTTGGAACCCTTGAAAAACCTGTAAAGTTACACCAAAATCGTACTTAGGGTTTCTCCCCAAACTTCTCTCAAAACTTCTCTCCTTAAATGTGAAAAATTAGAAAACTATATATAGGAAAAGGGGTCTGACGGCGTCAAGACCAATTAGGTGACGCCGTCACCTCGCCGCCAAAACTAATCTCGGACTGCCTTGATCTACATTTGACGCCGTCAAGTATTAATCATTTCCAGGCCGTCATGACTTTTACTCTTGACGCCCTACCTTCATGACGCCGTCAAATCTCTTCTGGACCGTCATGGAATTTTGCTCTTGACGCCGTCAGGAAATTACTCATGACGCCGTCACCTATTGTTCCCAGCATGGAAAATTAAGACTTGGGTGTTTTCTTCACTTTTATGCTCCAAAAACGTCTGAATTGCTTCCTTTTCCAGATTTCACTCCCAAAGTACCTAAAATCACAAAAGGAACGATTTAGGGCAATATTTGATCAAATAAATTCGAATTCGGGCTTAAATGACCCCCTAAAAACGGATCATTTTTCGCCTCATCATATACCCTTACACTTGAGTTTTGCTTGTCTTCAAGCAAATGTGCTTTTATTCTACTCAAAATACAAGTTAGGGGTCATTTAACACTAATATAAAAGTAATTACAACAAATAATCATTCCACTAAAGACCAATAGACAAGCACGGAGGTCATACACTAGCACCTCACAAATAGTGTTTAGATACTCACATCTCTCGGGTGTAATAAAGTGTAAATTACAAACTGGAAACGGAATATATCTCTCACTACCTGTCATAGCAAAATAGATTACCATAGGCTTGGGAAAGGATCAAACCTCCACCACATGGCGTAAGCACCTACGATAAACTATCAAAGAGGTCTTTTAAAGGGTTGTAACGTTAGGTGTAGGGATATGAAATACATGGTTTTGTTGGATAAAGGAAGTTTTACTGGTGGCGAGTTAACAATCTTGGTTAATTACATGTACAATGTGGCGTTGCTAAGCCAAGACTAGACTCGACTTAGGCTAATAAATGAAAAATAACAAAAACATAAAATTAACATAGAATGAAAAGGGATGGTAGTCCGTATGTTTTTTCTCTTTTTCCTTTATCTATTTTTTTTTTCTTTTCTTTTTCTTGGTTTTTCGATTTTTTTTTTTTTTTTTTTTTTTTTTTTTTTTTTTTTTTTTTTTTTTGCGTACACTCTTACCCTACCATCCAAAATAATACATCATAGGGAATGAACGTTCCCCTTACACTTGAATCTTTACATACTTTACAATAAACTAAACTAATGACTTGAATTAAGAAAATTAAAACACTTGGAGCACTTTTAAGATTAACGTACATATGGGGGTAATAAATGTTGTTCTTCCCCATTACTCCATAAAATAAGTACTTACCCATGAGTCCCAATCGTCCCAAAACAATATGTACAAGGATATGACTCGACTTAGCAACCATGTAATCAATTAGAAAGTTAACTTAAGGTTTAACAAATAACAATAACGCACTAAAAATGAGCGCATACACGGAAGGCTAAGGCGATTTGGTTGTACATTTAAGTGGGGTGTAACAAATTCTTCCTTTAAGTAAAATGCTTAAAGTTAGAAACAAAAAGATAGGCTCGGAGGGGTGTACTAAGGGTATCGTGTACTAAAAATGAGTACAACGCTAAGGGTGTGGGAAAAATTAGTTGACTTAACTAGCCAAGTAATATGACTTAAATGGTCAAGTAATTATAATATGGGTTTAACACAAGGGTAATCCTAATGCCTCTTATCATGTAGTAAATCCTACTACACGAATGTAGTCTCACTAGCGGTCTCGGGATGCATCACTAACGCAAGTTCTAGAATCTAAATACTACCGGTACACTCATAAGCACTAATAGTAAATGCTTTTCCTATCAAATCTAAAGGCGAACCTCACATATTTGGGTGGAAAATTTTTCTGAATGGTACGGTTATGTGCTAGTCATACAATCTCCTATCCATGAGACGCTTGCTATGGCTAAAGTTTCACTCCTAAATGTTGTAAAAAAAATTAAATTTGGCGCTAAAATTGCACTAACAAGTGTTTCTCATAGTTTTATTACACATCTACCATTAAACAAAACAAACTCAAGCGAAAGTGCATATGTAAGGTATCATCTTTTTACCCTCCCCTTACACTTAAGATGAACATTGTCCCCAATGTTCAAGTAAAGAATGTAAAAGTGAAAAAGTAAAGAGAATGAAATCAAATACTCCCCTGATTCGCTCGGTATGAATAATAAGGTGGCCAGGTTAAATCTTCCTCCAAGAAAATGAACAATCAAAGCTTCCCTTCCAGAATATAAATCATCTTCTTGTCATACATAACCTGTAAAACCTGACAAAATAGACAAGACAACCTCGCGTAAAATCGGCGACATCCTATATAAGTTACTAAATCCTAGAAAACAAGATAAGATATAATGCTTGTGGAATGAAGTTTGCAGATCTCCTGGAGATTATAAAACTTAATAATTCACAAAAACCATAAGACTCCGTTAGAAAAACAAAACCGGTAAAATTTCCAGATTTTTACACCTGACGCCGTCAAGAGTAAACTCCTGACGCCGTCAGAATTGACCTGCAGTAATTCTTATGTTAAGTTTCCGGAAAATTTCTGGAAAAACTTGGTCCTACTTCCTGGAAAATCCTGCAAAACTTCATTATGACTCAATACAAGCATTTGACTCTAACAAATACGAATATACATGTTCATTAAATATTGTGGAGAATCATGATTGGTTTGTTTCTTAAAAACATATTTGGGGTTTCCCCTTACACTTATCTTTTGCAAAAATACTTTTAGGTGGAGTTAAGACTAGGCTAAACAACAAAGTAAAGTATTTCCACATTTTAATTGAGAAACATGATCTACCAACAATAAAAATTATGCATGCATACGGAAGCAAATAACAAACAAACAAATAAACAAACAAACAAAACATGGGTTGCCTCCCAAGAAGCGCTTTTCTTTATTTACGAGTCTTGTAGCTAGACTCAAGGTCATGGGTTACGTTTTCCTTTCCAACTTTTGTGCTAACTCAAAACATCTAACCCAATTCTCATCACACTTGTATTCCGGGCCTAGATTCATACAACCCGAATAATATGTTCTCCTCCTCTCATAATAGGCTTCATTAGTGATTCCATCTTCCTTAACCTCATAAGGTCGAATTTCATCAATCTGTAGATTCTTGATGCCCTTTAATTCTTCCTTCATGTGAGGCATCATAAAAGTGACCTTCTCTATCCCATCAGTAAACTGAGCTATCCCCTTCTCATGGTCATAATACATCTCAGTTTTCTCAACAAAAGGTTGTCCTAAAACTACTTCTCCAAGGTGTGGATCAATAATGCCTCTAACATCTTCTAGGATTACAAAGTCACATTGATAAGTAAAATTTCCTAAAAAGATGTGTACCCCATTAACTCTCCTGACAAAGTTACATAGCCTATTAGAATTGTAAGGGTCTTTTCTAGGGCTTAACCTTTCGTTCATTATCCAATTGTAATAGAGCCTAGACATGATATTCATGGGTGCTTTTAAGTCAATGTATGTATGCTCTCTAGACATGTACCCAATCATGCAAGGAATTTTTATGTTCCTGAAGTTATGCCTCCTAATCCATGGTGTCTTTCTATATTTCGAGGGGCAAGGATGTTGTAAGAGGAACTTGTGGTAACTCAATTCATCCGGGGTTGGAGCGAAGTTTGTAAACTCAATTTTCATTTGGAGAGGCTTAATGAATTTCTTAAATGTGTTAGCTTCTCTCTTTCTTCTTTTATGCGCAATAAGCCTCTTGCTAATTTCTAAACGGCGACTCTCTGATTCCATAAAGACCACACTAGTACGAACAAAAACACGAAGAAATAAGATAGACTAAAGAAAACCTAAAAATAAAAATAAAATCTTGCTAGAAAGGAATCTAGCAAGTAGACCTAATAAAAAGAATTTCTAACCTAGACAATAACTATTCCTCGGCTGCGGCGCCAAAAACTTGATGCGTGGGAATCGCAACAGGCTTTACCTCTCGAGGGATCTCGAGAAGCTTACAACCCCCACCAGGCAGTGTACCTGGTCGTTGTAGTATAGTATAGTGACAAGTACCGGGGGATTGATCGTTCAGCTTAAGAATAGTGTCGCTAGGATTAGAAAGCCTAAATACTAGTTCTAAAGGTGAGGGAGGATTCTTTTTGTATTTTTATATTTTATGAAAAGCAAGTTAAAATCTCGGGTTTGAAGGATTTGGGCGGAATTAGTTGCTAATCAACTAACCCAATACTAAGATGCAATCAAAATAAAATACTAGAAATGAAAATAAACTAAATTATACTAAAGTTGTGAGCAGTAATTGGAGAAAATGTGTTTACTTAGATTTCACTACTCCCTAGACATCTTTTACACGTTAATTACTTGTTATAATTGTATGGATGACGGATCGTATTCCTTAATACCATTCATGGGGTGGCACACTTAACTCCCCAATTCTATGAGCTCTTATCTCCTCCTACACCATGCCCAGCACAACTATAGGGATTGTAAACAGTGGCTCATGCATTAAATACAACCAATAAAGACCTAGTGCGCGTCGGTTCATGTTTCTTAAGACGTTCAAGCATGTTACCAATTGGAGATCTGCCAGTTTTCTTAAGCCTAACATATAAATCATTCATCCAAGACAAGAATAAACAAGTAATCAACACATAATCAACATCTAGGTTTCATTAGATCT
Source organism: Artemisia argyi (assembly GCA_030686995.1). NCBI lineage: Eukaryota > Viridiplantae > Streptophyta > Magnoliopsida > Asterales > Asteraceae > Artemisia > Artemisia argyi. The sequence continues at coordinate 41,270,814 of CM060682.1, read as the reverse complement.
AAGCAAACACAAGATAGATCTAGCCTAGCATGATGGAATTAAGACAAGAACAAGATATAGACAACCAACACATAGACATGTTGATTGAATTAAAGGAACACTTATCTTGATTACACATGCAAGGTATCAAGGGGTTGGAACCCTTGAAAAACCTGTAAAGTTACACCAAAATCGTACTTAGGGTTTCTCCCCAAACTTCTCTCAAAACTTCTCTCCTTAAATGTGAAAAATTAGAAAACTATATATAGGAAAATGGGTTTGACGGCGTCAAGACCAATTAGGTGACTCCGTCACCTCGCCGCTAAAACTAATCTCGGACTGCCTTGATCAACATTTGACGCCGTCAAGTATTAATCATTTCCAGGCCGTCATGACTTTTACTCTTGACGCCCTACCTTCATGACGCCGTCAAATCTCTTCTGGACCGTCATGGAATTTTGCTCTTGACGCCGTCAGGAAATTAATCTTGACGCCGTCACCTACTGTTCCCAGCATGGAAAATTAAGACTTTGGCGTTTTCTTCACTTTTATGCTCCAAAAACGTCCGAATTGCTTCCTTTTCCAGATTTCACTCCCAAAGTACCTAAAATCACAAAAGGAACGATTTAGGGCAATATTTGATCAAATAAATTCGAATTCGGGCTTAAATGACCCCCTAAAAACGGATCATTTTTTGCCTCATCATGAGTCTGTTAGAGGAGTATGCCAACCAGAAAACCCCCAAAAGAATACTACTAAGGAATGAAAGTGCCACTCCCACTACCCAATTTGTTAACTCCATCACCGTTATCCAAAAGGATAACGAGAAGGTAGAAACTCCTGCTAAACAGACCTTAGAAAAACCACCAGAATCCCAACCTTTGAGCTACTACCTAAAACATGATGTAAATAAAAACACTATAACGAATTGGATTAAGGGTGATGGGCATAACCAACCTTCCAGACAGGCTTCTGAGAAAGAGGAAGAAGTGAAAGATGAGTATGATACGCTTCCTGGAGGATCAGTATTCGAGAAGCTATTGGTACAAAAAGTGGCTACTAAGCAGTTAGCATGTGGGAACTTTGAGATACCAACGAGCATCGGGGACTTGAAATATCTTAGTGCTTTCGCCGACCAAGGATCGGAAGTAAATCTTATACCCCTAACCATTTACGTCCAACTAACATCAAAAATGCCAGCGCCTACTCATGTTAGGTTATCTCTTGTTGGACACTCGTACGTATACCCCCTAGGAATCGCAGAAGATGTATTAGTTAATGTCGCAGGATTCATGTACCCCGTTGATTTTATGATCATCGATGATAAAGGAGATGGATGCATGCCAATAATCCTTGGGGCACCATTCCTCGCCACCGCTAGGGCTGTCATTAAGTATGAAGGTAGGAAGATTGAGCTTAAATCTGGAAAAAGAAAGATTAGCTTCCCCATGACCCCGCGAAGTGAGCATGAGAATTTGAGTTGGAGAAAGATCAAAAACAACATTGGCACGACACCCATTCGTGTTCAGAATAAAATTCTTGCATGGGAGGCAAGATTCAAAAGCTATAAGAAAGCCAAAAATGAAAGAAGAAAAAGCAATAAGGTTCAGGTCGAACTCGAACATACTCGACCCACAGAAAATCATATACCATTTGAGGAAGGGAACTTGGTACTCTTGAGGCACTTGGAAACAACAATACCACCCGATAAACCAAGTCCTTGGTGGTATGGGCCATTCACAATCGAATGTATGAGCAAAGATGGGGTACCTAACTTGAGAAGCAAATTAGGTGGGATGGTGATTGCGAGTATCGACAGATTGAGGCACTACCACCATAACAGTAATGATCGCAACTACATGCAATATATCATTTCAAATGATGAGGTCACGTAGTAACCCATGACCTTGAGTCTAGCTACAAGACTCGTAAATAAAGAAAAGCGCTTCTTGGGAGGCAACCCATGTTTTGTGTGATTTTATTTGTTTGTTTGTTATTTGCTTCCGTATGCATGTTTTATTTTTATTGTTGGTAGATCATGTTTCTAACCTAAATAGTGGAAATACTTTGCTTTGTTGTTTTGGCCTAGTCTTAACTCCACCTAAAGGTATTTTTGCAAAAGATAAGTGTAAGGGGAAACCCCAAATATGTTTTTAAGAAACAAACCGATCATGATTCCACACAATATTAAATGAACATGTATATTCGTATTTGTTAAAGTCAAATGCTTGTATTGAGTCATAATGAAGTTTTGCAGGATTTTCCAGGATGTAGGACCAAGTTTTTCTAGAAATTTTCTGGAAACTAAACATAAGAATTTCTGCAGGTCACTTCTGACGGCGTCAAGAGTTTACTCTTGACGGCGTCAAGTGTAAAAATCTGGAAATTTTACCGGTTTTGTTTTTCTAACGGAGTCGTATGGTTTTTGTGAATTATTAAGTTTTATAATCTCCAGGAGATCTGCAAACTTCATTCCACAAGCACTACATTCGTGTGGTAGGATTTACTACATGATAAGAGGCATTAGGATTACCCTTGTGTTAAACCCGTATCATAATTACTTGACCATTTAAGTCATATTACTTGGCTAGTTAAGTCAACTAATTTTTCCCACACCCTTAGCGTTGTACTCATTTTTAGTACACGATACCCCTAGTACACCCCTCCGAGCCTATCTTTTCGTTTCTAACTTTAAGCATTTTACTTAAAGGAAGAATTTGTTACACCCCACTTAAATGTACAACCAAATTGCCTTAGCCTTCCGTGTATGCGCTCATTTTTAGTGCATTATTGTTATTTGTTAAACCCTAAGTTAACTTTCTAATTGATTACATGGTTGCTAAGTCGAGTCATATCCTTGTACATATTGCTTTGGGACGGTTGGGACTTATGGATAAAGTACTTATTTATGGAGTAATGGGGAAGAACATCATTTATTACCCCCATATGTACGTTAATCTTAAAAGTGCTCCAAGTGTTCTGATTTTCTTAATTCGAGTCATTAGATTAGTTAATTGTAAAGTATGTAAAGATTCAAGTGTAAGGGAAACATTCATTCCCTATGATGTATTATTTCGGATGGTAGGGCAAGAGTGTATGCAAAAAAAAAAAAAAACATACGGACTACCATCTCGTTTCATTCTATGTTCATTTTATGTTTTTGTTATTTCTCATTTATTAGCTTAAGTCGAGTCTAGTCTTGGATTAGCAACGCCATATTGTACATGTAATTAACCGAGATTGTTAACTCGCCACCAGTAAAACTTCCTTTATCCAATAAAACCGTGTATTTCATATCCCTACACCTAACGTTACAACCTTTTAAAAGACCTCATTGATAGTTTATCCTAGGTGCTTACGCCATGTGGTGGAGGTTTGATCCTTTCCCAAGCCTATGGTAATCTATTTTGCTATGACAGGTAGTGAGAGATATATTCCGTTTCCAGTTTGTAATTTACACTTTATTACACCCGAGAGATGTGAGTATCTAAACACTATTTATGAGGTGCTTGTGTATTACCTCCGTGCTTGTCTATTGGTCTTTAGTGGAACGATTATTTGTTGTAATTACTTTTATATTAGTGTTAAATGACCCCTAACTTGTATTTTGAGTAGAATAAAAGCGCATTTGCTTGAGGACAAGCAAATCTCAAGTGTAAGGGTAATGGTGAGGCGAAAAATGATCCGTTTTTAGGGGGTCATTTAAGCCCGAATTCGAATTTATTTGATCAAATATTGCCCTAAATCGTTCCTTTTGTGATTTTAGGTACTTTGGGAGTGAAATCTAGAAAAGGAAGCAATTCGGACGTTTTTGGAGCATAAAAGTGAAGAAAACGCCAAAATCTTAATTTTCCATGCTGGGAACAGTAGGTGACGGCGTCAAGAGTAATTTCCTGACGGCGTCAAGAGCAAAATTCCATGACGGTCCAGAAGAGATTTGACGGCATCATGAAGGTAGGGCATCAAGAGTAAAAGTCATGATGGCCAGGAAATGATTAAGTCTTGACAGCGTCAAATGTAGATCAAGGCAGTCCGAGAATAGTTTTGGCGGCGAGGTGACGGCGTCACAAGATTTGTCTTGATGCCGTCAGACCTCTTTTCCTATATATAGTTTTCTAACTTTTCATATTTAAAAAGAGAAGTTTTGGGAGAAACCCTAGTACGATTTTGGTGCAAACTTTGCAGGTTTTTCAACGGTTCCAAGCCCTTGATACCTTGCATGTGTAATCAAGATAAGTGTTCTTTTAACTCAATCAATATGTCTATGTGTTGGTTGTCTATATCTTGTTCTTGTCTTAATTCCATCATGCTAGGCTAGATCTATCTTGTGTTTGCTTAGATCTAATGAAACCTAGATGTTAATTATGTGTTGATTACTTGTTTATACTTGTTTTGGATGAATGATTTATATGTTAGGCTTAAGAAAACTGGCAGATCTCCAATTGGTAACATGCTTGAACGTCTTAAGAAACATGAACCGACGCGCACTAGGTCTTTATTAGTTGTATTTAATGCATGAGCCACTGCTTACAATCCCTATAGTTGTGTTGGGCATGGTATATGAGGAGATAAGAGCTCATAGAATTGGGGAGTTATGTGTGCCACCCCATGAATGGTATTAAGGAATACGATCCGTCATCCATGCATTTATAACAAGTAATTAACGTGTAAAAGATGTCTAGGGAGTAGTGAAATCTAAGTAAACACATTTTCTCCACTTACTGCTCACAACTTTAGTATAATTTAGTTTTTTTTCATTTTTAATATTTTATTTTGATTGCATCTTTAGTATTGGGTTAGTTGATTAGCAACTAATTCCGCCCAAATCCTTCAAACCCGAGAATTTTAATTGCTTTCAAAAAAATATAAAAACACAAAAATAATTATCCCTCACCTTTAGAACTAGTATTTAGGCTTTCTAATCCTAGCGACACTATTCCTAAGTTGAACAATCAATCCCTCGGTACTTGTCACTATACTATACTACAACGATCAGGTACACTGCCTAGTGGGGGTTGTAAGCTTCTCGAGATCCCTCGAGAGGTAAAGCCAGTTGCGATTCCCATGCATCACTCTTCGTGTATAATCTCCCCGAAATTGAACGAAGAAAATGAACCTCCAGCGCTAGTCGTGCCTCCGGTGCTTGTCGTTGTCTCGGATTTTTGTTTCTTGGAAGCCCGCTTTTTTCCAATGGGTCGTGGTTCTTCATCATGACCAAACAAAGCCTCGTTTGTTTGGCTTGGGACGTCGCCGGTTAAGTCAACCACCTCCGGCGCATTCCATTTTTGATGTTTACGCAACACGCTCCAAGCCTCTTCATTCGCGAACGGCGCGTTGTTGTGGTCTTGACGATACAGTTGGTTAGCCCGTGTTATGATATCCACTTCACTTTCCTCACTTTTTTGCTCGCGTTGCGCCCATTTGAAAGCAGCATTGAACTTAGTGCGATCAGGGTTAAACGTTTTCCACTTAGATTGTAGCATATCCTTGTTGCGTTCTTTTGAATTTATTCTATTGAACTCGACTCTTATCTGTTGCCATAACGTATCCTTAGATTGGGAACGCCTGACCTTCGGATCCTTTGAACATTCAACCCAACACTCGGCAAGCAATTTTTCCTCCCTTGGCGTCCAATGCAAGTTCCTCACTTTTTCAGCATCTTCTTCCTGGTCTTGTACAGGGTCTTTGGATTTTTTTTGCCGTACGTTTTCCATGACTTTTTGGTATTGCAGGAGAAGTAGGTGTTTCCGGAACTTCATATGTTTCCGTTTGGGATTTTTGTGATTGTTGAGTGAATTGAAGATTTTGGAAATTGGAATTTAAGGTGTTTTGTTGGCTTTCGCTCCAATATTGGAAAGCTTGATCTTGAGTGAAAACTTCTTGACTCGACATTCCGAACTCGTTTGGGTTACCCCAAGTCGGAGTTGATGACGAACCCTCGTTTGGGTTATTCCAATTCGGATTTGAGGAAGAACCCACGTATGGGTGATTCCACCCACCACCGAGAAGATTCGTGAACGAGTCGTTGTCATTGTTGTTGCCGCCTGACATTTTTTCGTGTGCTAATAGAAGTGTATTGTAGATTATAAAGAGTAGTGAAAGTGTGAAAAAATATTTGTGTGGGTGAATTAGTATTTGTAGGTGTAATAAAATGGGTTAGATTTTTTTTTTTTTTTTTTTTTTTTTTTTTTTTTTTTTTTTTTCAAAATATAGTCGTTTACAACGGATAAAAATTATAGGGGTTGAAATGTAATTTTTTTAATAACGCGTCTAAAAGTAGCCGTTATAAGGGTCGAAACGATTTTTTTTTAACACAGCTTCGACATTTAACGCACATTAAGGGCTTGACTCGCCGAGTTAACGCACCTCCATAACGTAGGGGCCGGTAAGTTAACACACCACATTAACTAGGTGTGTTATGGTATAACTTGGGGTGCAAGGTACACTTCAAGAACTTAACACTGTTACATGAGTATGAATGCACGTCATATCAGATGAGACCAAAAAATATCATTAACACACTGTTACATGAGATGCTGTACACATCATAACAAGGAACATGGTATTTTGAATTCTTTCATAGTTTCATTCTACCCACTCCAAGGATAGGGTGAATACTTTGATGTTAGTGGCAATACTAATAGCTACTGTTACATGAGTATGAAATGACTAGCATAGTCCAGTTGGTGACTCACTTATCAGCATTGATAGGTATATTTACCTTTAAATCATCTAATCTTTCTTATTTAGTTCAGATTTTCCTGTTACAGTCTTATCCATATTCCCCAGATCTTTTAGCACCAGCAGATTATGGGTATTAAAGTGGAAGAAGAAGAGTACAGGAAGATATTTGCATGAGTAATAATTCAAATATATGAAATGACCATTATGCCCTTCACTAAAAACAAAACAAAACAGGAAATTATGGTTGAGGGACGCATTCAGCCTCAAAATCTCACTGTTTGGACTCCAGGCGACTAAAAAAAAAGTTAAGGTGCCCTGTAATGTTTCGTCACAAGTTTAGGGACCAATGGTGTATTTTTGTCTAAATTTTAAAAAAAGGTTTGTATCTATTAGAGCATTAGGTGTTTGCTGCCTTTCAAAAAAAATTAGAGCATTAGGTGTAGTGGCTCAAGCCAAACTGGCCCATAAGCCAAACGGGCATTTATGGGTCACGTCTTGCCATCTCACCATTTTCTTTTTCGCTTATCTTATCAATCATGCATCCAAAACCCATCTCCCCATTAACTCAAGCAAAAACCTCACTTTTTGAACCCACCATACAAATTAAAACTCAAACCCAACACAAAACTGTTGGTTATTATGTGTTTAAGTGTTCCTAGATTAGGGTTAAGATAATCAATAAGGTACCGGATATTCACTTGAAATCGTGTTATCATTTACCAATAGAAACTATTCGACCCTATGCCTGGGTTACACGAATATCTCTATGGGATAAGACCAAGTGATGTTCTTGTTTTAGGTAGAAATCAAGAACAGAATTGTATTCAAGTGTTTAGGGTTTGTGTTGATAATCGTATATCCATGCAGATGTATTATGACCTCTATTTATAATAGAGAATACTCAAACCCTAGCCCATGGAATTATATATAATTAACGGCCCATTAATTATATCATAATACTTTCCATAATAGTAGGAATCAGTGGTTAAAAACAAGCAGCAGAATAAACTGATGCCATCAGCAAAATCATACTAGCATAATCCACTATCAGCAGAATCCATACGAACAGCAGAATCAGATCAGCAGAAACAGATTCATACTAGCAGAAACATATTCACACTAGCATAACCACTATTGAGTCAGGGGATTCAGTGACCAAATGGGTGTACACCCCGTACCTCCAAGCCCATTACCAGGTGTGAATTAATCCCTCGAGTGCACTAAATTTTCCAATAATCCTCCCCAAATTTAGTTCACTTCCTTTGCATGAAACATTAAACACAAAACAAAATATATGCATAAATGAAAATATCTTGAAGATTGAATTCTCATCTTAGTACATTACACGTTCAAATATTCGAGAATCAGGGTGTTCTAAGAATTGAACCCTTCAACCCATTTGAATACCTGAAGATAAAATACACATACATTTTCAAACACTTAAATAAACCTGACACTATACAAGCCATGTGTCCATATCCAATTCATAAATGTTGTAAAAGCTAAAAGTCCAAAGCTTCCTGAAGCAGCAAAACTTCAACATTTACATAGGTGGTTCCTCTTTATTCATGCTCCTGCTTAGCACTTTTTCAAAGAAAATAACCATTAAAAAGTATAGACTTCATCCTCCTTTTTCAGCAGGTTATGAGCACAACCTTGGGATGACTATAAACATGCGCTCCAGTCCACTAAATGTTCAGCTTTTCACATTGAACTCAGCTCCCAAGTTTCCTCAGGAGGGAGTTGGGTATCTTAGCATTCAGTGACTAAGTTGGACTTCAAACCCATCCCTTCAACAGACTTCAAAACCAAGTCTCTAGCCAAACCCTTCGTCAAGTGATCAGCTAAGTTTTGTTGAGATTTAACAAACTCTATAGATATCACCCCATTCATGATAAGCTCACGAATCATACTATGCCTAACACCTAAGTGTCTAGACTTCCCATTGTACATCTGGCTATAAGCCTTTGTCAATGTAGCAGCACTATCACAACGGATAGAAATAGGTGCTATAGGTTTAGGCCACAATGGAATCTCAAGAAGCAAGTTTTTCAACCATTCAGCTTCTTTGCCAGCAGCTGCTAAAGCCACAAATTTAGATTCCATGGTTGAACTGGTAATGCAAGTTTGTTTCTTGGATTCCCAAGAAATTGCACCTCCACCAAGTAGGAATACCCAGCCACTGGTAGACGAATTGTCTTCAATGTTACTGATCCAACTTGCATCAGTGTATCCTTCTAATATAGAAGGATAACCAGTATATGAGAGACTATAATCCATAGTTCTCTTCAAATACTTAAAAACCATCTGAATTGCTTGCCAGTGATGAGTACTAGGATTACTAGTATACCTGCTCAGTTTACCCACAACAAAAGCAATATCAGGCCTTGTACAAGTCATGGCATACATCAAGCAGCCAATCACCCTAGAATACCCAAGTTGAGATACAGCTTTGCCAGTATTAGGCATTAGATTCTCACTTGTATCCATAGGAGTACTCACTGGAGTACACTCAAAGTAATTAAATTTCTTTAACACCTTCTCAATGTAATGAGATTGAGATATAGAAATTTTGTTACTTTCATGTTTAATCCTAATACCAAGGATAACATCAGCCTCCCCATATCCTTCATGGAGAACTTTGATGACAAAAATTCCTTTGTAAAGTCAACTTGATTTTGGTCAGTGCCAAAAATCAGCATGTCATCAACATATAGACAAATGATGACTCCTTTACCAGATTCATAAAATTTGCTATATACACATTTGTCAGCCTGATTAAGTAAATAACCACTAGACAAAACCATTTCATCAAACTTTTGATGCCATTGCTTAGGTGCCTGTTTTAGTCCATAAAGAGACTTAATCAGTTTACACACCTTGTTTTCATTGCCAGGCATGATGAAGCCCTGAGGTTGGTTCATATAAACTTCCTCATCTAAGTCACCATTCAAGAAAGCTTTCTTCACATCCATCTGATGATTAATCAGATTGTAAATTGATGCCAAAGCAATCAGTAATCTTATGGTACTAATACGAGCCACTAGAACATAAGTATCAAAATAGTCTATTCCTGACTTTTGTCTAAAGCCCTGAATAACTAGTCTTGCCTTGAACTTTTCAATAGTTCCATATACCTTCATTTTCTTTTTGAAAATCCATTTGCTACCTAGAGGTTTGCAACCAGGTGGTAGATCAGTCAACACATAAGTGTTATTGCCCATGATAGAGTCCATCTCATCATTAATTGCTTCTTTCCAGAAAAGCAACATCCTGAGATTTCATTGCTTCTTCAAATGTTTTGGGATTATCCTCAACAATGAAGCAATAGGAGTATTGATCAGAGACCTCACTCCTTGTACCTTCAATTAAGTATAATTGAAACTCAGGTCCAAATGACTTTGGAGTCCTGACCCTATTGCTCCTTCTGAGCTCAGGTTCAGGTTGTTGTTCCACAACCTCATCAGGGGCCTAAGATGATAATTCATCAGGGACCTCTGATACACTAATGTCATCAGTTCTATTTGGAATTCTTTAACTTGGTCTAGGGAATGATGAGAATCTATTCTCATCAAATAGTGCATCCCTTGATTCAATTATTGAGTTAATTGAAACAGATTCATTATGTTCAATAACGTAGAACCTATATACCTTGGAATGCTCAGCATATCCAACAAAGATGCATTCAATGCCTCTTTCACCCAAAGTTTTCTGCTTTGGATCAGAGAGTCTTACAACAGCCCTACAACCCCAAACCCTGAGATAATTCAGGTTGGGTTTCTTTTTAGTCCAGAGTTCATAAGGGGTAACCTTGTTCCTTTTATTAGGAGCCCTATTTAGTAAATAGCAAGTTGTTAACATAGCTTCACCCCAAAACCCTTGACTCAGCCCTGAATAGGACAACATGGAATTAATCATCTCCTTTAGCACCCTGTTTTTCCTTTCAGAAATACCATTTTGCTGAGGAGTATAAGGGGCAGTCGTTTCATGGATTTGATGAGGCGAAAAATGATCCGTTTTTAGGGGGTCATTTAAGCCCGAATTCGAATTTATTTGATCAAATATTGCCCTAAATCGTTCCTTTTGTGATTTTAGGTACTTTGGGAGTGAAATTTGGAAAATGAAGCAATTCGGACGTTTTTGGAGCATAAAAGTGAAGAAAACGCCAAAGTCTTAATTTTACATGCTGGGAACAGTGCATGACGGCGTCAAGAGTAGTTCCCTGACGGCGTCAAGAGTAAAATTCCATGACGATCCAGAAGAGTTTTGACGGTGTCATGAAGGTAGGGCGTCAAGAGTAAAAGTCATAACGGCCTGGAAATGAATTGTTCTTGACGGCGTCAAATGTAGATCTAGGCAGTCCGAGGATTGTTTTGGCGGCGAGGTGACGGCGTCACTTAATTGGTCTTAACGCCGTCAGACCCCTTTTCCTATATATAGTTTTCTAGTTTTTCACATTTAAAGAGAGAAGTTTTGGGGAGAAACCCTAAGTACGATTTTGGTGTAACTTTACAGGTTTTTCAAGGGTTCCAACCCCTTGATACCTTGCATGATTAATCAAGATAAGTGTTCTTCTAATTCAATCAATATGTCTATGTGTTGGTTTTCTATATCATGTTCTTGTCTTAATTCCATCATCCTAGGCTAGATCTATCTTGTGTTTGCTTAGATCTAATGAAACCTAGATATTGATTATGTGTTGATTACTTGTTTATTCTTGTCTTGGATGAATGATTTATATGTTAGGCTTAAGAAAACTGGCAGATCTCCAATTGGTAACATGCTTGAACGTCTTAAGAAACATGAACCAACGCGCACTAGGTCTTTATTGGTTGTATTTAATGCATGAGCCACTGTTTACAATCCCTATAGTTGTGTTGGGCATGGTGTAGGAGGAGATAAGAGCTCATAGAATTGGGGAGTTATGTGTGCCACCCTATGAATGGTATTAAGGAATACGATAAGTCATCCATGCAATTATAACAAGTAATTAACGTGTAAAAGATATCTAGGGAGTAGTGAAATCTAAGTAAACACATTTTCTCCAATTACTGCTCACAACCTTAGTATAAATTAGTTTATTTTCATTTCTAGTATTTTATTTTGATTGCATCTTAGTATTGGGTTAGTTGAATAGCAACTAATTCCGCCCAAATCCTTCAAACCCGAGATTTTAATTTGCTTTCCATAAAATATAAAAACACAAAAATAATCATCTATCACCTTTAGAACTAGTATTTAGGCTTTCTAATCCTAGCGACACTATTCCTAAGCTGAACGATCAATCCCCCGGTACTTGTCACTATACTATACTACAATGATCAGGTACACTGCCTGGTGGGGGTTGTAAGCTTCTCGAGATCCCTTGAGAGGTAAAGCCTGTTGCGATTCCCACGCATCAAGTTTTTGGCGCCGCAGCCCGGGGAATAGTTATTGTCTAGGTTAGAATTTCTTTGTATTTGGTCTACTTGCTAGATTCCTTTCTAGCAAGATTTTATTTTTTATTTTTAGGTCTTCTTTAGTCTATCTTTTCTTTGTGCATTTGTTCGTAGAAACCTTTCCATTGACTCTTCGTTCACCGTTATGGAGAATGCGAATCCACCATACTACCGACCACGAAACCCATTCTACCCTAATGACATCTTGATGTTCAAACAATATCGAGATGAACCCATATATGATGCATGGACTCATTTTAAAAATTTACTCCGAATAGTCCCTCATCATAATTTCGCTTTAGCATCCCTAACCCAGACCTTTTACTATCGTGTTAACCGATATGACCAAATGTGCATTGAGGATTTTGCCAATGGGGACTTTAGGGAATTAAATGCTGAAGAAGCATGGGATGCCATAGAAGATTGTGCCCAATATTATTATAGATTAGACAACCCGACAAACAACATAACAAATCATTTGACAACAAATTTGAAGGATCATGAAACAAGTTTGTTGGGGGATGAATATACTCATGTTGAGATACCTAGTTGGATGGCACCTAATATCATAGTACAAAACAAACATATAGGTAATCTAGGTACAATGGAGGATGAGGTGGATAATCCAAGCCCACAAAGTACCCCACAAGTCCTACCATCATTTGAGGCACATACAACGCCCGTGACTTACCCGGAAGAAGTATAAGAAACTTTAGGAATTCCAATGGAGGTAGAACCCTTGGACCAAGCACCACTTGAGGATATAGGTTTGAACACTTGTAGTGATAACCTTACTCCTAGTTCTAGGGAATTTCCTAGTGTTGATGAACCGGAACCTCAATCTGTACACACCTTTCCATCCTTAGATATATTTCTAGGAGACAAAAGAGTAACCGACCCACCCATCAACCAATATTATCCGGGTAGTTTTAGGATGAAGGAAGCCATTCACTCACCCCCTTCACCTTACGTGGCATATTCACACCCTAAGGGTGTGTATCGCTACTTTCACCCACACTTAATCCTAAGTGTAGGGAGAACCTCCCCTATTTCCGTTAAATAAGGGTAGAGTTAGGCTCGTGACTCGAACAAAAACAAGCGCTTCTTGGGAGGCAACCCATGTTTTGTATGTTTTTATTTATTTGATTTTATTTGTTTCCGTATGCATGTTTTATTTTTATTGTTTGTGGCTCATGTTTCAAAGTAAATTGTGAAAATGCTTTATTTTGTTTTTAACTTCGTCTTAATTGCATATAAAGGTATTTTGCAAAAGATAAGTGTAAGGGGAAACCCAAATATGTTTTTAAGAAACAAACCGATCATGATTCTCCACAATATTAAATGAACATGTATATTCGTATTTGTTAGAGTCAAATGCTTGTATTGAGTCATAATGAAGTTTTGCAGGATTTTCCAGGAAGTAGGATCAAGTTTTTCCAGAAATTTTCCGGAAACTTAACATAAGAATTTCTACAGGTCAATTCTAACGGCGTCAGGGGTTTACTCTTGACGGCGTCAGGAGTAAAAATCTGGAAATTTTACCGGTTTTGTTTTTCTAACGGAATCTTATGGTTTTTGTGAATTATTAAGTTTTATAATCTCCAGGAGATCTGCAAACTTCATTCCACAAGCATTATATCTTATCTTGTTTTCTAGGATTTAGTAACTTATATAGGATGCCGCCGATTTTACGCGAGGTTGTCTTGTCTATTTTGTCAGGTTTTACAGGTTATGTATGACAAGAGGATGATTTATATTCTGGAAGGGAAGCTTTGATTGTTCATTTTCTTGGAGGAAGATTTAACCTGGCCATCCTATTATCTATACCGAGCGAATCAGGGGAGTATTTGATTTCATTCTCTTTACTTTTTTACTTTTACATTCTTTACTTGAACATTGGGGACAATGTTCATCTTAAGTGTAAGGGGAGGGTAAAAAGATGATACCTTACATATGCACTTTCGCTTGAGTTTGTTTTGTTTGATGGTAGATGTGTAATAAAACTATGAGAAATACTTGTTAGTGCAATTTTAGCGCCAAATTTAAAATTTTTTACAACATTTAGGAGTGAAACTTTAGCCATAGCAAGCGTCTCATGGATAGGAGATTGTATGACTAGCACATAACCGTATATTCAGAAAAATTTTCCACCCAAATATGTGAGGTTCGCCTTTAGATTTGATAGGAAAAGCATTTACTATTAGTGCTTATGAGTGTACCGGTAGCATTTAGATTCTAGAACTTGCGTTAGTGATGCATCCCAAGACCGCTAGTGAGATTACATTCGTGTTGTAGGTTTTACTACATGATAAGAGGCATTAGGATAACCCTTGTGTTAAACCCGTATTATAATTACTTGACCATGTAAGTCATATTACTTGGCTAGTTAAGTCAACTAATTTTTCCCACACCCTTAGCGTTGTACTCATTTTTAGTACACGAAACCCCTAGTACACCCCTCTGAGCCTATCTTTTCGTTTCTAACTTTAAGCATTTTACTTAAAGGAAGAATTTGTTACACCCCACTTAAATGTACAACCAAATCGCCTTAGCCTTCCGTGTATGCGCTCATTTTTAGTGCATTATTGTTATTTGTTAAACCCTAAGTTAACTTTCTAATTGATTACATGGTTGCTAAGTCGAGTCATATCCTTGTACATATTGTTTTTGGACGATTGGGACTCATGGGTAAGTACTTATTTATGGAGTAATGGGGAAGAACATCATTTATTACCCCCATATGTACGTTAATCTTAAAAGTGCTCCAAGTGTTTTGATTTTCTTAATTCGAGTCAGTAGATTAGTTTAATGTAAAGTATGTAAAGATTCAAGTGTAAGGGGAATGCTCAACCCCTATGATGTATTATTTTGGATGGTAGGGTAAGAGTGTATGCAAAAAAAAAAAAAAAAAAAAAAAAAAAAAAAAAAAAAAAAAAAAAAAAAACGCACTACCATCCCTTTTTATTCTATGTTCATTTTATGTTTTTGTTATTTCTCATTTATTAGCTTAAGTCGAGTCTAGTCTTGGCTTAGCAACGCCATCTTGTACATGTAATTAACCAAGATTGTTAACTCGCTACCAGTAAAACTTCCTTTATCCAACAAAACCGTGTATTTCATATATCCCTACACCTAACGTTACAACCCTTTAAAAGACCTCTTTGATAGTTTATCCTAGGTGCTTACGCCATGTGGTGGAGGTTTGATCCTTTCCCAAGCCTATGGTAATCTATTTTGCTATGACAGGTAGTGAGAGATATCTTCCGTTTCCATATTGTAATTTACACTTTATTACACCCGAGAGATGTGAGTATCTAAACACTATTTGTGAGGTGCTTGTGTATGACCTCCGTGCTTGTCTATTGGTCTTTAGTGGAATGATTATTTGTTGTAATTACTTTTATATTAGTGTTAAATGACCCCTAACTTGTATTTTGAGTAGAATAAAAGCGCATTTGCTTGAGGACAAGCAAATCTCAAGTGTAAGGGTATATGATGAGGCGAAAAATGATCCGTTTTTAGGGGGTCATTTATGCCCGAATTCGAATTTATTTGATCAAATATTGCCCTAAATCGTTCCTTTTGTGATTTTAGGTACTTTGGGAGTGAAATCTGGAAAAGGAAGCAATTCGGACGTTTTTGGCGCATAAAAGTGAAGAAAACGCCAAAGTCTTAATTTTCCATGCTGGGAACAGTGCATGACGGCGTCAAGAGTAGTTCCCTGACGGCATCAAGAGTAAAATTCCATGACGATCCAGAAGAGTTTTGACGGTGTCATGAAGGTAGGGCGTCAAGAATAAAAGTCATGACGGCCTGGAAATGAATTGTTCTTGACGGCATCAATGTAGATCTAGGCAGTCCGAGGATTGTTTTGGTGGCGAGGTGACGGCGTCACTTAATTGGTCTTGACGCCGTCAGACCCCTTTTCCTATATATAGTTTTCTATTTTTTCACATTTAAAGAGAGAAGTTTTGGGGAGAAACCCTAAGTACGATTTTGGTGTAACTTTACAGGTTTTTCAAGGGTTCCAACCCCTTGATACCTTGCATGATTAATCAAGATAATTGTTCTTCTAATTCAATCAATATGTCTATGTGTTGGTTGTCTATATCATGTTCTTGTCTTAATTCCATCATGCTAGGCTAGATCTATCTTGTGTTTGCTTAGATCTAAGGAAACCTAGATATTGATTATGTGTTGATTACTTGTTTATTCTTGTCTTGGATGAATGATTTATATGTTAGGCTTAAGAAAATTGGCAGATCTCCAATTGGTAACATGCTTGAACGTCTTAAGAAACATGAACCAACGCACACTAGGTCTTTGTTGGTTGTATTTAATGCATGAGCCACTGTTTACAATCCCTATAGTTGTGCTGGGCATAGTGTAGGAGGAGATAAGAGCTCATAGAATTAGGGAGTTATGTGTGCCACCCCATGAATGGTATTAAGGAATACGATCCGTCATCCATGCAATTATAACAAGTAATTAACGTGTAAAAGATATCTAGGGAGTAGTGAAATCTAAGTAAACACATTTTCTCCAATTACTGCTCACAACCTTAGTATAAATTAGTTTATTTTCATTTCTAGTATTTTATTTTGATTGCATCTTAGTATTGGGTTAGTTGAATAGCAACTAATTCCGCCCAAATCCTTCAAACCCGAGATTTTAATTTGCTTTCCATAAAATATAAAAACACAAAAATAATCATCTATCACCTTTAGAACTAGTATTTAGGCTTTCTAATCCTAGCGACACTATTCCTAAGCTGAACGATCAATCCCCTGGTACTTGTCACTATACTATACTACAATGATCAGGTACACTGCCTGGTGGGGGTTGTAAGCTTCTCGAGATCCCTTGAGAGGTAAAGCCTGTTGCGATTCCCACGCATCAGGATTATACCAACAGACTGAAAATACAAAGTATCCATGTACTCACTTCCCCTATCAGTCCTGAATCTTTTGATTAGAGACCCTTGTTGCAATTCAACTTTAGTTTTAAATACTTTAAATTTATCTAATGCTTCATCCTTAGTATGTAATAAATAAACATAACAAAATCTAGAAGCATCATCAATAAAAGTCACAAAGTATTTCTAGTTCCCCAAAGAGGGAGTAGCATGAAGATCACATAGGTCACTATGAATCAGTTCCAAAACTTTAGTTTCACGTTTTACACTTTGAAATGGTTTCTTAGTTATTTTGGTCATCATGCAAGTTTCACACTTTTCAGTGTCCATATCAAAGGCTGGAATTAACCCATCCTTAGACATATCTCGCATTCGTTTAAAGTGTACATGGCCAAGTCTTGCATGCCATATGGTTGAATCATTAAGTTTAGAGGTTGATATAAAAGCAGAATTAATATTATCATGAACAATATTAAGTCTGAACACTTGATTACACAAAAAGCCAAAACCAATAAAAACACCATGTTTAGATAAAACAAACTTATCAGATTCAATCACTTGTTTATAACCACAATTATTCAAAACACTACTAGAAACCAAGTTTTTTCTAATATCAGGAACATGTAAAACATTAAATAAAGAAACAATCTTTCCAGAACTAAACTTCAGATCAACACATCCTTTTCCATGCACCAGGGCAGTTGACTCGTTTCCCATATGAAGAATAGAACCATCATTCATTGACTTATAGGTCTTGAACCAGCTTCTATCTTTACACACATGAATTGTTGCACCAGAGTCAACCCAACAAGCAACATCATCATCCTACAAAAAATATATTTCAGATATATATGTAACATAATAAATCTCAAAAGACTTATTAATTATATTCTAACCTTTTAAAGAATTGGTGTTACCATTCCCTCCACTTGTGCCTGATCCAATGGTTTTATTGCCAATCTTAACACCTTTACAATCCTTCCTGAAGTGTCCAGTTTTACCACACTTTCAACAAGTCACTTTTGGTTTCTTGTTAAGATCAGATTTGGTGTTATCCTGATGCTTACGCTTGCCCTTGTTGTCATTGTTTCTGGAGGAGTTGTTATGCTCCACCATATTGACAACTGATGGACCAGTAGCATTGCTACTCTTTGGCTTGTCAATGTCTTGTGCTTTGAGTGAATCCTCAATGCGCAAGTGACTGTCCAACTTAACAAGAGTTAATTCCTCCTTCTTATGTTTCAGCATATGCTTAAAATCTTTCCAAGAAGGAGGTAATTTATCAATGATACAAGAGACTGAAATAGCCTCATCCATGTTCATCTTGTGTTGTGTGAATCGACCAAGTATACTAAGAAGTTCATTGTATTGTTCCATGACAGGTCTAAAATCAATCATTTTGTAATTGTTAAAATTACTTACAAGGAACTTCTTACTTGATGCATCCTCAGCCATATATTTGGCTTCCAAGGAATCCCATAGTTCTTGAGAAGTTTCAACATTCTGATAAATATCAAATAGAGAATCAGACATACTATTGAGAATTAAACCTCTGCAAACATAATCATCATTCTCCCATTTGCTTCTTGCCCTCATCTGATCCATAGTAGCATCATCTCCATAATCTTCAGGAATCTCAGTTGTCAGCACATAAACCACATTCATACTTGACAACAAAAAGTGCATATTCTTTTGCCATCTTCTGAAATCAACACCTTCAAACTTTTCCAACTTGGAAAAGTTATCAGCCATTTGTCTCATAGCAGCAGCCATTGATTATCACTAATAGTTTCTATTGATTGTTGGTTATTATGTGTTTAAGTGTTCCCAGATTAGGGTTAAGATAATCAATAAGGTACCGGATATTCACTTGAAATCGTGTTATCACTTTCCAATAAAAACTATTCGACCCTATGCCTGGGTTACACGAATATCTCTATGGGATAAGACCAAGTGATGTTCTTGTTTTAGGCACAAATCAAGAACAGAATTGTATTAGAGTGTTTAGGGTTTGTGTTGATAATCGTATATCCATGCAGATGTATTATGACCTCTATTTATAATAGAGAATACTCAAACCCTAGCCCATGCAATTATATATAATTAACGGCCCATTAATTATATCATAATACTTTCCATAATAGTAGGAATCAGTGGTTAAAAACGAGCAGCAGAATAAACTGATGCCATCAGCAGAATCATACTAGCAGCAGAATCTACTAGCAGCGGAATTCCACTAGCAGCAGAATTCTACTAGCATAATCCACTATCAGCAGAACCCATACTAACAGCAGAATCAGATCAGCAGAAACAGATTCACACTAGCATAACCGCTATTGAGTCAGAAGATTCAGTGACCAAATAGGTGTACACTCCGTACCTCCAAACCCATTACCAGGTGTGAATTAATCCCTCAAGTGCACTAAATTTTCCAACAAAAACCAATTATAGAAAGAAGAAGAACACACAGAATCTTGATTTGGCACATGTCATTTTTCCACTTGCACTTCGGCGAGGGCTGGGATGGCGCAGTAACATGCCTTTGGCTCAAACCAAATGACTACCACATAGATTTGGTGTTACTGCATCCAACACTCTTACCCAAATACGGTAATAATTATGAGAACGATATGAAAACATATGAAAAAAATGATAAATTGTAACTTTTAACACTACTTTTGGTTATCATATTGTAAGTGTGTCGGGTTTTGATTTCGTGAAGTAGTTTGAAAAAAATAATGATAAATTATAACTTTTAGCTCTCCATTGATGATTGGTTTGTAAACTCATTCCCATACCTATAACCATAGTCATTTGGGTTTCACAACGAATGTTATTTATTTATTTATTTTTATTTCCAAATTTTGTAATATATTTTTTTGTTACTTTTCTCAAAATGATAGTCCAGTAAAAAAACGGTTCCATTGATAAATAAAAGTCGCTTAAAATAACGTGTCTTATAAAAGCAACATAAAGAGAGAATAAATTAAATTGCAAACACAATGTTTAGAACTTCGAAAATGCAGCCAAAAATCTACAATAGAACACTCGTATTTTACGTTCCACTAAATTTACATATTCATTGTTAAGTAGCAGCAGATCTGAAAACAAAACAAGCCAAATTCATTTTCATTCTCATCTTCATTTACCTGAGACAATTTCACAAGCAAAATGAGGTTAGCATTTGTTATCTGTTTCTTCTTGTTTTTTATTATTTATTAAATTAAAACTTGCAAATATTATATATATATATATATATATATATATATATATATATATATATATATATATATATATATATATATATATATATATATATATATAGTGAGAATCACGTGCGGATGTTTTGTTTTAGTGCGGACGTGCGGATAGATCTAGGCCGTCCAATCCAGATCTGATCTTGACTTTTTGTAAAAAAGTCAAGATCTACGCAACTATCACGGTACCAAATCACCATTCAAACGATTTTTTTAATTTTTTTCCTTTTGAGCGATCCTTAATATTGTTATCTTCTTTCATTTTTTTATTTTTTCAGATTTTTCCGAGAGACTTTTTGTTTTTTGATTATGAGTGCTACCGTGATATTAACCATATTATGAGTTCTACCGTGATATTAACAATATTATGAATCTGATTTTGACCTTTTTTTATTACGATAGTAAAAAAGTTTATGTGATATCAAAATCTGATCCTAATCTTGACTTTTTTTTATTACGATAGTAAAAAAGTTTATGTGATAGACTGATATCAGAATCTGATTTTGACTTTTTTTATTACGATAGTAAAAAAGTTTATGTGATATCAGAATCTGATCCTGATCTTGACTTTTTTTATTACGATAGTAAAAAAGTTTATGTGAAAGCATGATAGTTACGGCGATATTAACAATTTTTATTAAGAAAAAGTTTTTACGATATTAAAAAAATTATTGTGATATTAAATTTTTTATTAAAAAAAAAAAAAGTTTTCAGAATCTGATTTTGACTTTTTTACAAAAGTCAAGATCTGATCTTGACTTTGTCAAGATCAGATCTTGACTTTTGTAAAAAAGTCAAAATCAGATTCTGATATCACAATACCTTTAACGATGAAAACGATTTTTTTTTTGAAATTTTTTTCAGCGATTCTTAATTATTTGTTGTCCTCTTTATTTTTTTAATTTTTTCAGATTTTTTTGAATTTTTTCAGAAAAAAAGCTAATACGATAGTAACGATCTTAAAAAAAGACGGGATATTTACGATATTGCCACTCCGCCTTTTTCAGATGGTTGACTAGATGGAGGGCCGAGATTCGTTCGTACCATCCGCACTAAAAGACAAAAACGTACCTGATCCTCACCCTATATATATATATATATATATATATATATATATATATATATATATATATATATGTGTGTGTGTGTGTGTGTGTGTGTGTGTGTGTGTGTGTGTGTGCGCGCGCGCGCGCGTGTGTGTGTGTGTGCGCACCTTATCTGTTTAATAATAGTTTCGATTAGCAAGTTTTTGGGTTTTTTGGTTCGTGTAGGGTCGGTCAAAGTTCTTGGTTTGGGTTGGTGAGCATTGTGTGGTCGGGGTTATGGAGTAAGTTCCATGCTTTCTACAGGGCGATTGCCCTTAATTATATGGTCTAGGTTTATTATACCTTAAGGGCATGTTTGGTACAATGGAAGAATGGGAAGAAACAGAATTAGAGCCTTTTCTTGTGTTTGTTAAGTCAGGGAATGAGAATGGAGAATCATATCTCGATTCTCTTTCCATCGTTTTGATTCTTTCTAAAATATAGAGAAACATGAAGAATGAAAATTTCTAAAGGAAGCCATTCTCCCCTTCCGTCATGATGGGAATCAGGAAGGACATTTATCAAACTATGACATAAATAGGAGTGGTCATGTGCAATGCACATGCTCTCAAAAATCAAAATCTTTTCAAAACCCTAGCACCCCAAATCTCCCCAACTTGCTGATGTTTCATCTTCTTCGTTGATGAACAAGCTCTACTTCATTGTTTCTTTCAATCCACAACTGTGTTTGTGGCTATAAACTTTTCCTTCCCCTGTTCCTACTTGCTACATGCTCCCAATCTTGGGTTTGAATCTCATCAGATCCACTACTGACTCAAAATTGCGTGTTCATGATTATCATAAATGATATGAGTATGCAGTTGCTCATTCATCCGTTATTAAAGCAAAACCTTTTTTTTCTAATGAAATTGTTTCATTTCAACCTAATTTACCTATTAATCACTTTATTATTAATTAATACTAAATGACAAGTTATTAACTGCATGTATCGCTCTGTCGAATAGTTCTTATTAATTTGTCAACAAGAATTGAAAATTAATACTACCATTATTATTCCACTTACAAGTCAATTCAATATACATATACAATATAGATGTCAGAAGTTGATAAACAATATATCTTGTATTCATCATACATATTTCTTGTATTCATTCTTTGTTTCCACCAAACAAAGGGAACTATTAATTTTTGTTAGGCTTATTCTCTTTCTTTGCATTATCATTCTTTATAGCTTTTCCATTCTCAACCATTCATCCGTACCAAACGTCCCCTAATGGCTTAATGTGTTAGATTTCACTATCTAACGTCTTCGTTTGGTCGTAAAGTTTCGGGTCTTGGTGTTATAGGTGTAGAATCAAGTTGGTTGGTAATGTTGTAATGGTATCTTTGTGATTCTAGCTTCTTGCTTAGATATATTTATTTAAATATAATAATGCCTTTCCAATTTAAAAATAAATAAATAAAATAAATGCTGCTAAAATCAATCATGAACCTTATATTAGTAATGCAGCAATGTTACTTCATTTCAAGGTTAAGGGCCATTTTACTTGTATGAATAACTACTTTTAATTGAGGTTCATTGCTTATGTAGCTACTTTTGATTTTGCTGTCCAATAGTTTTCATGACTAGAACCTTTGATCTGCACTTTTTTCACAACCTTACTCATTGCTCTACGGCTTATAACTTATGCTCGGCTTCTTTTCTATTTAGTATAATGGAACAAGTTCATGGGACACCTAAAGCATCCAAATTCGAGCCCCAAGATTTCATTAGCGGCATGCCTGATGATGTGATAACCAATATTCTGGACCGTTTGCCTATACGAGATGCTGTGAAGACTGATGTCTTGTCGAAGAAATGGAAGTTTAAGTGGACTTTGCTCACCCGTCTCATATTCGATGAGGATTTCTTAGATAATTTACCAGATAAGTTTGTTGGGAAAATTATAAGCAGACTTCTCCTTCATCTTAAAGGTCCCATAACAAAGTTTGTCTTGTACATGACACCTGAAGATAATGAATATATGATACTAGATCATGAGGATATTAGGCATTGGGTCATGTTCTTGTCTAGAAGAGGAATTAAAGAGTTCACTCTTAACTGTTTCTATGACAATCAAATTGATTTGCCAACCCAACTTTACTCTTGTATGGAGTTGAAATATTTGAAACTCCGTAACGTTTATATTTCCTCCTTACCTAGTTTTCACGGATTTCCAAATCTATTGAGCTTACACTTGACATATGTTGAAGTCTCAGAATATACAGTTGGAGAGTTTATTGCTCGGTGTCCCTTACTTGAGATTTTGAGTTACTCTGAACGAGATAATGCATGCGAATTGGGACTCAGCGGATTTTCCAAACTAGGCAATCTCAAAATTTTATCTTGGTCAGTGTGTATGGATGAGCCCTGCGAACCAAGCGATAGGATCAAAAGTTCCAGTTTTTATGAGCTTGCCGCTCTTCCAAAACTTCAAGAACTTAATTTGGACTTTGGATGTGGCGAGGTAAGTGTTAGTTGTTCATTTTTTAAGTCAAGATAAGTTTAAAAGTCTCTTTACAGAATATTGTGTCTCGAATTTATCACTAACGAATCAAAATGGCTTTAATTTTTTAGTTTGTGGCAGAAGCTGGTGTTGACAAGAAGGTCCCTGCCGTCTTTATATGCCTCAAGACTCTTAGATTATCCAGCATAATAAATTTTAGTTGTGATATTGCGGCATCATTTGTCTTGAAAATGATTTGTAACTCCCCAAATTTAGAGACTCTTAATATCACGGTGAGCAGAAAGAATGCACCAAATTAATTACTTCATATTTACTGGCATTCGTGGTTCTGAATTGCATCTAATCTTGCAGGGAGCCAATTATGGTGTCTCACCTTCAGCAGTTTGTTCTTTAGATTTAGGCTGTAACACAATGAAGCAGCTCCAGCTTCGGAGTGTGTCGTTTTCATCCTTTAGAGGTTCAGAGAATGAAGTATGTTTGATAGAGTTTATACTTGCTTCTTCCCCTTTGTTAAAGAAGTTTGTAGTTAGTGTTGATCAGTACTTTGTGAAGAGGCATGCTGAGTTTGCTTGGAGGATGGCTGGGAAGTTGTTAAATCTCCACCGAGCTTCCCCCATAGTGGAAATAGACCTTTGTTAAGCTCACTAGTTTGAACCTCTCATTGATTTTGTGTGAAATTTTGGTTACTCTTAAGGCCTTTGCAGTGTGCTGTTTTATCTGTGATTTAAGTGAAACTATTGTTCAAGTATGGTGATGGTTCTGTTCTGAATCAATGATGGTTATTAATTTCTGATTTGATTGAACCAGAGGTCCCTATTTCTTGAAGAAATTACAAATTCACACTATAAGTTTTGTTTTTTGTGTTTTGTTGTTTACAGGTATAGAGAATAGTGGGAAATGTAACACATTAGTGAGTGACATTGTGAGCTTAGAACTCCAATACTGAAAATGAAAACATATCATGAGGTCTTAACATGCACGAGGTGACATTGCCAGGGACGTCTCGTGATTTTTGATGACCCTAGGCAATAACATCAAAGAGGCCCTATCACACTTAATAAACTAAAGAGAAATTGAACATTAATGAATGCTGCATTAATGCTTGATGAAAAATATTGAATCGGCATCTCATGCACCTTTACTTTTGTAGATGTTGGCAAAAGATGGCGACCAATTGAAGGTCCCTACCGCCTTTGTCTGCCTCAAGACTAGAATTATCTGATTTGTGGATCTCCAAATTTGCAGACGCTTGAGATCCAAGTGAGTTGAATGCATATGCATCACATTAATCATCTTAAAATTTTACTGTATTATCCTGCATCTGAATGCTATGTAACCTTACTGGGTATTAATGGCATATAACCCCCATCTTTAGAACCTTGTTCTTTAGATTTAAACTGCAACAAAATGGGGCAGCTGAAGCTTCAAAGTGTGGCGCTTACGGGTTTCATGGGTTTCGAGAATGAAATATGTCTGATAAAGTTTATTCTTGCTTGTTCCCCGAATTTAAAGAGGTTTAGTATTAAGTTTAACGTTATCTATAAGTTAGATTATCTAGTTTGTGGTATTAAGAATCGTGCGACTGGAAGATATAATATCTTTTGGGAGTTTTGTCAAAAGTTGTTGAAGTTCCATCGAGCCTCCCCAATAGCCGAAATAGACATCAAGTAGTTTTAGTAGTTAGAACTTCTCTTTTATTTCTTGTTTGTGTGACTTCTGCCAATCTTTTGGAAGTACGCTCATGTAACCGAGAACTTATGATTTTACCTTATGTTTTAATTTCTAAATCAAGTACGTGTATGGAGAAATGAAGATGTAATCATTAGCTCAATATGAATTAAGGTGCTATATGTTGCTTGTTTTGTTTTCTGAATTAAGTGCAAGTGCTCATTTCCTCAGCCTTGATGTTGTTTCAACTGTTTCATTTTGTATGAACTGTGTGTAGTACAATGGTCTGACCCATGACTCTTTTGAAAATCTATTATTTATGTTGTATCATACGGAGTAAATACTTTTAATTAAACGTCAATATGATCTTTTGTGACTCTCCTTGTTATTATACTATGTCTAAAACACCCTCTTTCCAGTCATTTGAACCCTGGATTGGCAATATAGGTTAAATTCCAGCAAGAACCAGATTGCTGACATCTATATAAAAACAGAGTTACTGCAATGATTTTTCCTAAACACGATAATATCAATATATTAGATATCACGCACAACGAGTCTAACTTCAAACAAATGAATGATACGATTAGGACCGGCTCCATCAATTCCTCGTATGGGCCATTAGTTCAATGATTTTTGATATCCCTAAGTCTATGGTTAAGCTCGAATGTGAGGACTTTATCAATGATTATGTTGTCCTAAGCTACAGTTGTATAACCGTTAATACAGTAAATATATTGCTAACACTTGATACTTGATAAACAAATGGAAAGTTTGAATTAATTTACTACTCACTTCCGTCTCAAAATTATAATCCTAATTATCATTATCATTTTAGAATGTCTCAAAATAATAGTGTCACCTTTTTGTGTAAACCAATCAATAGTGAGTTTAATGGGTGTAGATGTTGTTTGATTGATCAAAGAGTGTAGTAATTCCACTTTTATTTATTATTATTTTATTTTATTTTTCATGTAGACAATAATTTTGATACGAAAGTAGTAATAACGAGCGGGGTACCCCGCGTTGCTGCGGAAATGTTGTAGTTAATCTAAACTCGAAATAAAACGATTGAAAAAAATTATTTTTGTTATTAAGGACTAAATTTGCAAAAGATCGATAACCGCAAGTACTTTTGAAATTAAAAATTAACCTGAGGTGGCGTTAAAAAAAAAAAAAAAAAAAAAAAAAAAAAAAAAAAAAAAAAAACTGTTGAACAGTGTTTTTAACGAATGAACAATAATTTTTAACGGGATCGATATATTGCAAAGTTAGTCCTTTAGGACTATCTTTGAAATTATAATGTAACCTGAGGTGCTGTTTTGTTAAATATTTAACCTCAGGGTCAAAAAAAAAAAAAAAAAAAAAAAAAAATTGTTGCTACTGTAACCGGGCTCACATATTTACTGTTACAATCACTGTAGCAAACACTGTTGCTACAGTACCACGTACTGACTTTTAGTATATATATAGAATTTATACTAAATTAATGTAATTTAAGGCTGAATTAATATTCATTAAAAGCTTTTCTATTTTAAAAGAAGTTTTGTGTCTATTACCCAAATAATAATCATGAGAATGATGTGAAAACATAAGAAAAATGATAAATAAAATGTTTAACACTACGCTCAGTTCTCGAGTTCATTTTTAGAAGGAAATGAAAGGAAATGATAAGAAACTGAAATTTTATTGTGTTCTTTAGTTTTTCTTAAACAGCAAGGAAAGGAAACACAAAGGAAATAAAAGGAAAATTCATATCATTTTCCTATAGGAATTTTCCGCCCAAATATGGGCGGATTTGGACGTAAACAATTCTACACCCGCACTTTTTAGTATATAATAACAGATATAACTTTCAATATTTATTCATATTCGACTCTTATGATAAAATGAACATATTTAACAGTGCATAAATGTAATTCTGTCTTTTTTTTTCTTTCTTTTCTTCTCAATTCGAGAACAAAACATTATTTCGTTTCCTTTCATTTCATTTCAACTCGAGAACATGAAATATAAAATCAACTTTCTTTCCTTTCTTTTTCCTTTCTTTTCTCTTCTTTACACATCATTTCTATCCTCACCTATGAAAACTTGAGAACGCAGCATACATTTTGGCTATCATATTGCAAGTGAATAGGGTTTGATGTCATGAAGTAGTTTGGAAGAAATAATGAAAGTTCATGGGAGTGAGGTGTCAAAACACCCATGTCGCTAATCAAAGGAGGAGCTATATTCGGACTAGAGGGGGTTGTGGGCTTGTGGCCTCCTAGAATTTGTCATCTTCACACTATAAAACCTTATATTTAAGCACACGTTAAATTATAAACCTTAAAAATTTATTAAATAACCATCGGTAGTGCTCATAAATTTCAAAAACTATATCTTGGCCCTTCTAGTAAAATGGGCCAAGCTCCGCCACTGATGCTAACACGATTAACTTGAAGTTTCATCATAGTTTTTCTTTTATTTGGGTTTCACAACGATTGTTTATATAATATATATATATATATATATATATATATATATATATATATATATATATATATATATATATATATATATATATATATATATAATCTCCAATTGTATATATTTTGTTGTTATTTTTCTCAAAATTGTAGTCCAAATTACAGTAAAAAAAATAGTTCCGTTGATAAATAAGTCGCTTAAAATAACGGAGCAATGCTAGACCCACTCACAAAATTCACACAAAAAATTCACTTGCTGACGTGTCAGCGGGTGATTGGTGCATTTTGTGACAGTTTCGGTATCCTCTATTTTATTAAACAAATCTACCGCTGACAGATCACCGAGTGGATTTTTTGTGTAAACTCTGTGAGTGGTCTTGCATTTTTGAAAATAAGTCACCGGGCACCGGGTCAATCGGTTCGACCGCCGGATCAACCGGTTTTTAATTTATTATTATTATTATTATTTTTCGACCGGTTCGACCACCGGGTCAACCCGGGTTTTTATTAAAAAAAGTTTTAAAAAATGAAACCCGACCGGGTTTCTAGAACCGGGTTAACCCGGGTCACTCAAAACCCAGCGGGTCTAACTGGTTAACCCGATTTTAGAAACCCGGGTTTTTTTTACCCTTTTTTTTTGTCAAAACCGATCGAACCGGTTAACTGGGTTGACCCGGGTTTCAAAACACTGAAATAATAAATTAAGGGTGTGTTTGGTATGGGTATATAAGAATGGGGTTATGGGTTTCATACCAATTAATGTTGTTTGGTTAGTGGGAGTAGGAATGAAATGGGTATATCATAATCATAGACTCATTGCTAATTTGATGTCTATGCAATTCATTCTGTGGACCACTCTCATTTTCACTACAAAATTCAAATATCTATACGCTTATTTTTACAATATTTTGTCATCCAAACATAAACAATAATGATTATATACTTGAACGGCACCTAAATTGCGAACACAATGTTTACATATTTGAAAATGAAACCAAAACCTACAATACAACACTCTTCTTAGAGCATGGGGTACGGTGGCGCCGTTGGTGGCGCCATCACCACTAGCCCAACAAAACCGACCGCGCACCGTATCGGTGGTGGCGCCGTCGGTGCTCGCGCCGTACCCACGGCTCAGCGCCATCGACTTTTTTTTTTTTTTTTTTTTTCTTCTTCTGATTTGAGCTTGTAAAAATCGTGTTTTATGAAGGCTGTGTTTGTTGTGTTGTGTTTGTGTTTTGTTTTTTTTTTTTTCTTTTTTTTCTTTTTTGGTTGTGTTTTGCAAGTCCCTTTTTTTTTTTTTTTTTTTTTTTTTTTTTTTTTTTTACATTTTTGGGCTTGGGCTTTGCTCACATTATTTGGGCTTTGGATCTTAAAGGTAAATTCACTTCTTTTTTTTTCATACAACCTTTTTTTAATTCAAGACGCTTTTTTTTTTTTTTTTTTTTTTTTTTTTTTTTTTTTTAATGTAGTTTATTTTAGTTAATATTGTGTATGTTTAATTTTATGTAAAAGAAAAAAAATTGGCCGACGGCACCAAAAATTTTGGTGCCAACGGATACCCCTGAAATGTGGTGCCGTGGGATTTCTGGTGCCATGAGAGCTTTTTGCTGACGTGGCAGCACTTTTGGTGCCACGGCTTGAAGCCATGGCACCACTGCACCCAATGCTCTTAGGTTCCCCTAAATTTAAGAAAAAAAATTATCTTTATTTACCGGAGACTATTTCACAAGCAATATAAGGTTAGGGCTTGTTATATGTTCCTTCTTTATTTTGTATTATTATTAATTGTTGAAATTAGCCTAGTTGTTGCGATTGTTACTACTATTATTATATGTGTGTAAGCACCTTATCTGATTTATAATTGTTTCGATTAGCAAGTTTTTGGGTTTTTTGGTTCGGGTTCGGGTTGGCGCAAAGTGGGTATGGTTTAGTGTCAAGTGATATGCGTTGTGGTTTGGGTCATCGTAGAATGTAGATGTTTGGTTGTGTTTATATGATAGGTAAGGCATTTTTGTGGCCATGGAAGGTTTTTTCAGGTAGCTTGGGGTTGCCATTTAGATTTGATGTTCGGGTCGATTTCGGGACATATTTGGGGTATTACAATAACTGTTTTGAGTCGTCGTGAAGATCATGATTACAGGTTGTTTTCGTAGGATCGTGTTTTAAGGATCAATATTGCATCAACATGGGGTTTAGTTGGTGGTGTTGCTACACTTTGTTGTTGTGGTCAGTTTGTAACCTATTCCATGCTTTCTACTGGGTGATTGCTCTTAGTCATATTCTTTTTGGCGGGTTTGAGGTTTAGGTTTATACCTTAATGTGTTACATTTCCATATCTAGCTCGTTGTAGGGTAATCCTTATGGTTTGGGTCATTGGGTGTTTGGTCATAAAGTTTCGAGTCTTGGTGTTATAATCTATAAGTGTAGAATCAAGTTGGTTGGTAGCGTCGTGATGGTATCATTATAATTCTAGCTTCTTGCTAGTATATTTATATAAATATAATATATTACCCTTAAAAAAATAGTAAGTTAAAAAGTTTGCTACCAAAATCACCCATGAACCTTATATTAGTAATCCAGCAATGTTACTTCATTTCAAGGTTCATTGCTTATGTAGCTACTTTTGATTTTGCTGTCAAATAGTTTTCATGACTAGAACATTTTTTATCTGCACTTTTTTTCACTACCTTACTCATTGCTCTACGGCTAATAACTTAATACTCGTCTTCTTTTCTATATAGCAGAATGGAACAAGTTCATGGGACACATAAAGCATGCAAATTTGAACCCCAAGATTTCATTAGCGGCATGCCAGATAATGTAATAACCAATATTCTGGATCATTTGCCAATACAAGATTCTGTGAAGACTGGTGCCTTGTCAAAATCCTGGAAGTTTAAGTGGACTTTGCTCACCCGTCTCATATTCGATGAGGATTTCTTTCGTTATGTACCAGATGAGGCAAATATATATGATGGGAAAATTATAAACAGACTTCTACTTCATCTTAAAGGTCCCATAACAAAGTTTGTCTTGTACATACCATATGAATTTGGTGACATGGCATTCGATTATGATGATATTGACCATTGGGTTATATTCTTGTCTAGAAGAGGAATTAAGGAAATCACTCTTAAATGTATGAACGGCTTCCTACTTGATTTGCCAACTGAACTTTACTCATGTATGGAGTTGAAACATTGGATCTCTATAACGTTTTTCTACCCCCCCCCCCCCCCTTATGCGGTTTTCACGGATTTCCAAATCTATTGAGCTTACACTTGAATTATGTTCAATTCTCAAAATATACATTTGGAATGTTTATTGCTCGGTGTCCCTTACTTGAGATTTTGAGTAACTCTGATGCCTATAATAGATGTGAACCCGGACTCATGGAAATTTCCAAACTAGGAAATCTCAAAAAGTTATCTTGGTCAGTGTGTAGGGGTGAGGAAGAACCAAAGAACATCATCAAAAGCTCCGGTTTTCATCAGCTTTCGGCTCTTCCAAAACTTGAAGAACTTAATTTTGAATTTGGATGTGGCAAGGTAAGTGTTCAAGGGTTTTTTTTTTTCTTTTTTATATAGGCAAGATAAGTGTAAGTTGGGTATTTAAACGTCCACTTTATAGAATATTGTGTCTAGAATTTATCACTAACCAAAGTAGCTTTCTATTTTTAGTTTCTGGCATAAGCTGGTTTCAACAAGAAGGTCCCTGCCACCTTTCTATGCCTCAAGACTCTTACATTATCCGACATGAATATAAGTTGTGATATTACGGCATCATTTGTCTTGAAAATGATTTGTAACTCCCCAAATTTAAAGACTCTTAATATCAGGGTGAGCAAAATGCACCAAATTAATTACTATAAATTTACTCCCAGTTGTGGTTCTGATCAAATAGTATCTAATCTTGTAGAGAGAATAAAACGATGATGTCTCACCATCAGCAGTTCGTTCTTTAGATTTAGTCTGGAACACAATGAATCAGCTATAGCTTCAGAGTGTGGTGTTTTCACAATTTAGAGGCTTAAAGAATGATGTTTGATAAAGTTTATACTTGCTTGTTCCCCTTTGTTAAAGAAGATGGTAATTAGTGTTGATCAGTGGTTTGTGATGAATGCCAAGTCTGAAAGGCTTGATATTGCATGGGGGATGGCTAGGAAGCTGTTGAAGCTCCACCGAGCTTCCCCCATAGTGGAAATAGACCTTTGTTAAGTTGACTAGTTTGAACCTCTCATCTATTTCGTGTAGTTTTGTGTGAATGTTTGGTTAATCTTATGGCTTCAGCAGGTACTGTTTTATCTGTAATCTTAATGAAACTTTTGTTCAATTATGGTGATGGTTCCTGTGTGTTTCATATCTGTGTCTTTTGAATCTTTGATGGTTAATAATGAATGAATGAAAAGAATAAAGATTCATGGTTAGTATCTCTTGAACACATTACAAATATTGATATGGCCATTTGTTTTGTTTTTGTTGTTAACAGGTATGAGAATAGTTGGAAATGTAACACATTGGTGAGGGTAGAACTCCGATACTGAAAACAAAAACATATGGTAAGGACTTATAACATGTATACGTGAGGTGACAAAAGGCGAGGACTAGTGAGTGCATGTGTAATCCAACATTGAGCAGTCAATATGATTTAAAATTAACGTGTTAATATGATTTAAAATTCCAACAGTAGCTTATACATGTCTTCTGTTTAGAATAATGGAACCGGTTCATGGGACACGTAAAGCATTCAAATGTGCACCGGAAGATCGTATTAGCTGTTTGCTATATAATGTGATAACCAATATATTCGAATGTTTGCCAACAAACGAAGCAGTGAGAACTGATATTTTGTCAAGAACATGGAGGTTTAAATGGACTTTGCTCACTCAACTCGTGTTTGATGCGTGTTTGTTTTTCAATTTACGAGGTATTGAACACGAGGGAAAAAGTAATTATAAGAGGGGAAGGTGTGGCTTGCCACCTGATACGTAGGGATCGCACCAGGCTTTACCACTCGAGGGATCTCGAGAAGCTTACAACCCCCACCAGGCAGTGTACCTGATCATTGTAGTATAGTATAGTGACAAGTACCGGGGGATTGATCGTTCAGCTAGGAATAGTGTCGCTTGGATTAGAAAACCTAAATACTAGTTCTAGAGATGAGGGATGATTCTTTTTATATTTTTATATTTTTTAGAAAGCAAGTTAAAATCTCGGGTTTGAAAGATATGAGCGGAATTAGTTGCTAGTCAACTAACCCAATACTAAATATGCAATCAAAATAAAATACTAAAAATGAAAATAAAACTAAATTAAACTAAGGTTGTGAGCAATAAGTGGAGAAATGTGTTTACTTAGATTTCACTACTCCCTAGATATCTTTTACACGTTAATTACTTGTTATAGTTGCGTGGATGACGGATTGTATTCCTTAATACCATTCATGGGGTGGCGTACTTACTTCCCCAATCCTATGAGTGCCTACTTCACTCTTATGTCGAGCCGGCTAAGAAGCTCCTAACATAGGGTCATTAGAATTTACTCATGCATTAAATACAACCAATAAAACCTAGTACACATCGGTTCATGTTTCCTAAGACGTTCAAGCATGTTACCAATTGGAGATCTGCCAGTTTTCTTAAGCCTAACATTGAAATCATTCATCCAATACAACCATAAACAAGTAATCAACACATAATCAACATCTAGGTTTCATTAGATCTAAGCAAACACAATATAAATCTAGCCTAGCATGGTGAAATCAAGACAAGCACAAGATATAGACAACCAACACATAGACATATTGATTGAATTAAAAGAATACTTATCTCAATAGCACATGTAAGCATTCAAGGGCTGAAAACCCTTGAAAAAGCTGTAAAATACGTATATGGTTCGGCCTTAGGGTTTCTCCAAAACTTGTTCCTCCTAATAAATGAAAATTAGAAAACTATATATAGATAATAGAGTCTGACGGCGTCAAGAACAACCTTGTGACGCCGTCATCTCGCCGCCAAAATAATCCTCGGACTGCCTTGATCTACATCTGACGCCGTCATGTATTCCATTTTTCCAGGCCGTCACACATTTAACTCTTGACGCTCTTCTTTGTGACGCCTTCATTTTTGTACTGGGTCGTCATGATCTTTACTCTTGACGTCGTCAAATTCTTCCTCTTGACGCCGTCACACACTATTACAAGCATGGAAAATTAAGTCTTTGGCGTTTTCTTCACTTTTATGCTCCAAAAATGTTCGAATTGCTTCCTTTTCCAGATTTCACTCCCAAAGTACCTAAAATCACAAAAGGAACGATTTAGGGCAATATTTGATCAAATAAATTCAATTCTGGGCTTAAATGACCCCCTAAAAGTGGTTCATTTTTCGCCTCATCATATACCCTACACTTGAGATTTGCTTGTCCTCAAGCAAATGCGCTTTTATTCCAGTCAAAATACAAGTTAGGGGTCATTTAACACTAATATAAAAGTAATTACAACAAATAATCGTTCCACTAAAGACTAAAGACTAAAGACAAGCACGGAGGTCATATACTAGCACCTCACAAATAGTGTTTAGATACTCACATCTCTCGGGTGTAATAAAGTATAAATTAGAATATGGAAACGGAAGATATCTCTCACTACCTGTCATAGCAAAATAGATTACCATAGGCTTGGGAAAGGATCAAACCTCCACCACATGGCGTAAGCACCTAGGATAAACTATCAAAAAGGTCTTTCAAAGGGTTGTAACGTTAGGTGTAGGGATATGAAATACACGGTTTTGTTGGATATAGGCAGTCTTTACTGGTGGCGAGCTAACAATCTTGGTTAATTACATGTACAATATGACGTTGCTAAGCCAAGACTAGACTCGACTTAAGCTAATAAATGAAAAATAACAAAAACATAAAATAAATATATAATGAAACGGGATGGTAGTCCGTTTGTTTTTTCTCTTTTCTTTTTCTATCTTTTTTTTCTTTTTCTTGATTTTTCGATTTTTTTTTTTTTTTTTTTTTTTTTTTTTTTTTTTTTTTTTTTTGCATACACTCTTACCCTACCATCCAAAATAATACATCATAGGGAATGAACATTCCCCTTACACTTGAATTTTTACATACTTTACAATAAACTAATCTAATGACTCGAATTAAGAAAACCAAAACACTTGGAGTACTTTTAAGATTAACGCACATACGGGGGTAATAATATTATGTTCTTCCTCATTACTCCATAAAACAAGTACTTTACCCATGAGTCCCAATCGTCCTAAAACAATATGTACAAAGATATGACTCGACTTAGCAACCATGTAATCAATTAAATAATTAACTTAGGGTTTAACAAATAACAATAATGCACTAAAGATGAGTGCATACACGGAAGGCTAAGGCGATTTGGGTGTACATTTAAGTGGGGTTTAACAAATTCTTCCTTTAAGTAAGATGCTTAAAGTTAGAAATGAAATGATAGGCTCGGAGGGGTGTACTAGGGGTTTCATGTACTAAAAATGAGTACAACGCTAAGGGTGTGGGACAAATTAGCTGACTTAACTAGCCAAGTAATATGACTTAAATGGTCAAGTACTTATGATACGGGTTTAACACAAGGGTGATCCTAATGCCTCTTATCATGTAGTAAATCCTACTAAACGAATCTAGTCTCACTAGCGGTC
This sequence comes from Artemisia argyi, assembly GCA_030686995.1. Lineage (NCBI taxonomy): Eukaryota > Viridiplantae > Streptophyta > Magnoliopsida > Asterales > Asteraceae > Artemisia > Artemisia argyi. The sequence continues at coordinate 41,235,171 of CM060682.1, read as the reverse complement.
TCGGGATGCATCACTAACGCAAGTTCTAGAATCTAAATGCTACCGGTACACTCATAAGCACTAATAGTAAATGCTTTTCCTATCAAATCTAAAGGCGAACCTCACATATTTGGGTGGAAAATTTTTCTGAATGGTACGGTTATGTGCTAGTCATACAATCTCCTATCCATGAGACGCTTGCTATGGCTAAAGTTTCACTCCTAAATGTTGTAAAAAATTTTAAATTTGGCGCTAAAATTGCACTAACAAGTATTTCTCATAGTTTTATTACACACCTACCATCAAACAAACAAACTCAAGCGAAAGTGTATCTGTAAGGTATCATCATTTTACCCTCCCCTTACACTTAAGATGAACATTGTCCCCAATGTTCAAGTAAAGAATGTAAAAGTGAAATAAGTAAAAAGAATGAAATCAAATAGTCCCCTGATTCGCTCGGTATGGATAATAAGGTGGCCAGGTTAAATTTCCTCCAAGAAAATGAATAATCAAAGCTTTCCTTCCATAATATAAATCATCTTCTTGTCATACGTAACCTGTAAATCCTGAGAAAACAAACAAGACAACCTCGCGTAAAATCGGCGGCAACCTACATAAGTTACTAAATCCTAAAAAACAAAATAAGATATAATGCTTGTGGAATGAAGTTTGCAGATTTCCTGGAGATTATAAAACTTAATAATTCAGCAAAAACTTTAAGACTCCGTTAGAAAAAAACAAAACTGGTAAAATTTCCAGATTTTTGCACGTGATGCCGTCAAGTGCAAGCTCATGACGCCGTCAGAAGTGACCTACAGAAATTCTTATGTTAAGTTTTCGGAAAATTTCTGGAAAAACTTGGTCCTACTTCCTGGAAAATCCTGCAAAACTTCATTATGACTCAATACAAGCATTTAACTCTAACAAATACGAATATACATGTTCACTTAATATTGTGGAGAATCATGATCGGTTTGTTTCTTAAAAACATATTTGGGGTTTCCCCTTACACTTATCTTTTGCAAAAATACCTTTAGGTGGAGTTAAGACTAGGCCAAAACAACAAAGTAAAGTATTTTCACTTTTTAGTTTAGAAACATGATCTACCAACAATAAAAATAAAGCATGCATACGGAAGCAAATAGCAAACAAACAAATAAAAACACACAAAACATGGGTTGCCTCCCAAGAAGCGCTTTTCTTTATTTACGAGTCTTGTAGCTAGACTCAAGGTCATGGGTTACTACGTGACCTCATCGTTGGTTTCACTCTCTAGGTCATCTTCTAAACCAGTTTTGTATTCCGGACCTAGTTGCAAGCATTCTTTGTAGAAACCAAGCATCCAATTCTTCACATACTCAACTCCTCTACGTCTATCCTCATCATTCCTATAATAAGCCGCTTGCTTGTGTTCCTTTTCTATATTAGAGAGAAGGCGGTATTGCTCAATTTTGTAGGGCATTTGGTAGGCAATCTCATCATTCTCTTCCTTGAATCTAACTATCCCTAAAGTCGGATCATAACTCATCCTAGTGGTCTCAACAAATGGTTTTCCGAATATTATTTGGCTTAGGCAATCATCTATCACTGGACGAGTGTCTTCCACTATCATAAAATCGATCTCATAAGTGAAATTACCTATAATCACATGCAATCCCTTCACTCTCCCTACAAAATTACTTATCAAATTCCTATTGGGCATCATCCTAAAATCAAGTTGTTTCTTCATCACCCAATTGTAATAAGTCCTAGTCATGATGTTTACAGGAGATCTAGGATCGATGTAAGCTTTCCATATATGCATATGCCCGATATTGCATGGTATGTTAATGTTAGAGGGGTCTCCATTTTGATAAGGGGTGTGCCAAGGATATATGGTCTCTCGGGACTATCGAATAAATCCTTATGGTATTCCCGTTCTTCCTTGGTGGGCAACATATCAAAGTGCTCTTCTATGGTTTCTACTTCCTCTAACTCCTTTCCCTTATTAACCTCAACTTCCCTACTTTCATCCCTAGTTTCGGTTTCTACTCCAACTTCATCCTTGTCACTTTCTTCTATCTCCTTATCTATTGGCTTAATGGTGACAACATTGACAAAGTGGACATGTTTAGATGATGAGGGGTCCTTAATTTGGATTCCGTTATTGGTGTCCCTAGTGTCCTTCCTAGGTGTGATTAACGCTTGGTTGTTGAGGGCTTTCAACAAGTTGTCTATCTTGTTGGTCATCTCCGTTTGTTGTTGGTTGAATTCGGTTTCAAACCTAGCTATGCGAGCTTCTTGAGATGCCATGAACTTAGACATCAATCCTTCAAGATTGTTGGTACTACCATAGTTGTTAGAAGGATTGTTGTTGAAAGTACGGTTGGAGAGTGGACCGTTTGGTTGGTAATGATTAGGCGGATTGGAAGAATTGGGTTGATTTTGTTTCCACCTAAGTTTTGCGTGATTTTTCCAAAAGGGGTTGTATGAATCACCGTAAGGGTTTGGCTCGGGTTTGAAAGTGTACCACTTATCTCCCGCTTCGTCGGCACGCGTGGATGCGTAGTCCGCAAAAGCTGTTTCGGGGAGTTCCACACAATCACGAGTGTCATGGGGACCACTACATAATTTGCATGAAGAAGTGATTTTGTTCACTTGGCTTGAAGGCTTAGGAGCTTCATAGGATTTCATGAGAAACTTGACTTGGTCCTCAAGTTCCATGATCCTACGGTCGGGAGTGCTAGAGTTATTCGAAGGCAAAGATATTGCCTTGACTATTTTGTTCAAATCACGGGGATCATTCCAACTTTCATTGTCATAGAGAGCAAGATCTTCTATGAGTTCCCATGATTGTTCCGCACTTAGATCACGTAGCTTACCACCGGCCGATTGGTCAATGGCTCGCCTCGTGGAGAGATCGATATGGTCATAAAAATTTGGACTTGGAGCCAAAGATCTATGCCATGATGAGGGACTTTTTGGAGTAAGTCCTTGAAACGAGCCCATGCTTCATAAAGAGATTCATTTTGACGTTGTTGGAACATCAAGATGTCATTTCTAAGCTTAGTAGTTCTCCCCGGTGGAAAAAATTGAGCAAGGAAACGAGTGGTGAGATCATCCCATGTGGTGATGGATCCCGCGGGTAAACGCTCAAGCCATTGACTAGCTTGATCACGTAGAGAGAATTAGAATAGGCGTAATCGAGTTGTCTCTCTAGTTGCAACATCTAGGTCTATGGAGTCTACGATTTTTATGAAGTCCTTAAGATGTTGATTTGGATCTTCAGAACGAAGTCCATGGAATGCACATCCACTTTGCACCAACCGGATGGTGTCGGATCGCAAGGGGGTTACATTGGCTCCGGTGAGCTCAATGGTGTTTCGGTAGCCTTGGTGGCTAGGTCAGGAATACTCTCCAAAGGTTCGGGGCCTAAGAGGTTCTAGTGGTGGGTTTTGTTTTGGTGGGATGACGGGTTCAAAGATGTTCCCATCGTCCATGATGTTGGGTGGTGAAAAGCTACGAACAAAAACACAAAGAAATAAGATAGACTAAAGAGAACCTAAAAATAAAAATAAAATTTTACTAGAAAGGAATCTAGCAGGTAGACCTAATAAAAAGAGATTCTAACCAAGACAATAACTATTCCCCGGGCTGCGGCGCTAAAAACTTGATACGTAGGGATCGCACCAGGCTTTACCTCTCGAGGGATCTCGAGAAGCTTACAACCCCCACCAGGCGGTGTACCTGATCGTTGTAGTATAGTATAGTGACAAGTACCGGGGGATTGATCGTTCAGCTAGGAATAGTGTCGCTAGGATTAGAAAACCTAAATACTAGTTCTAGAGATGAGGGATGATTCTTTTTGTATTTTTATATTTTTTAGAAAGCAAGTTAAAATCTCGGGTTTTAAGGATATGGGCGGAATTAGTTGCTAGTCAACTAACCCAATACTAAAGTTGCAATCAAAATAAAATACTAAAAATGAAAATAAAACTAAATTAAACTAAGGTTGTGAGCAATAAGTGGACAAATGTGTTTACTTAGATTTCACTACTCCCTAGATATCTTTTACACGTTAATTACTTGTTATAGTTGCGTGGATGACAGATTGTATTTCTTAATACCATTCATGGGGTGGCGTACTTACTTCCCCAATCCTATGAGTGCCTACTTCACTCCTATGTCGAGCCGGCTAAGAAGCTCCTAACATGGGATCATTAGAATTTACTCATGAATTAAATACAACCAATAAAACCTAGTACACATCGGTTCATGTTTCCTAAGACGTTCAAGCATGTTACCAATTGGAGATCTGCCAGTTTTCTTAAGCCTAACATTGAAATCATTCATCCAATACAACCATAAACAAGTAATCAACACATAATCAACATCTAGGTTTCATTAGATCTAAGCAAACACAAGATAAATCTAGCCTAGCATGGTGAAATCAAGACAAGCACAAGATATATAGACAACCAACACATAGACATATTGATTGAATTAAAAGAATACTTATCTCAATAGCACATGTAAGCATTCAAGGGCTGAAAACCCTTGAAAAAGCTGTAAAATACGTATATGGTTCGGCCTTAGGGTTTCTCCAAAACTTGTTCCTCCTAATGAATGAAAATTAGTAAACTATATATAGATAATAGAGTCTGACAGCGTCAAGAACAACCTTGTGACGCCGTCATCTCGCCGCCAAAATAATCCTCGGACTGCCTTGATCTACATCTGACGCCGTCATGTATTCCATTTTTCCAGGACATCACACATTTAACTCTTGACGCTCTTCTTTGCGACGCCTTCATTTCTGTACTGGGTCGTCATGATCTTTACTCTTGACGCCGTCAAATTCTTCCTCTTGACGCCATCACACACTGTTACAAGCATGGAAAATTAAGTCTTTGGCGTTTTCTTCACTCTTATGCTCCAAAAACGTCCGAATTGCTTCCTTTTCCAGATTTCACTCCCAAAGTACCTAAAATCACAAAAGGAACGATTTAGGGCAATATTTGATCAAATAAATTCAATTCCGGGCTTAAATGACCCCCTAAAAGTGGTTCATTTTTCGCCTCATCATATACCCTACACTTGAGATTTGCTTGTCCTCAAGCAAATGCGCTTTTATTCTAGTCAAAATACAAGTTAGGGGTCATTTAACACTAATATAAAAGTAATTACAACAAATAATCGTTCCACTAAAGACCAAAGACAAGCACGGAGGTCATATACTTCACCAGTCCTAGGTGGCGCTCGCCACGCCACAACCCCCCCCCCCCCCCCCCACTTCGCCGTTTGATACCAACTCGTCTACACGACGAGGTCTTCTTCTGACATGGTTGTCAAGTGTTTTTATTTATTTTTTATTATTATTTTTTTTGCTTTGTGTGTTTTACTGGTGAAGGAGGCTGCTAAAAAAACAGGAAGAAGATGACTAAATGTTACGTGGGAATCGCACCATGCTTTACCTCTCGAGCGATCTTGAGAAGCTTACAACCCCCACCAGGCAGTGTACCTGATCGTTGTAGTATAGTATAGTGACAAGTACTGGGGGATTGATCGTTCAGCTAGGAATAGTGTCGCTAGGATTAGAAAACCTAAATACTAGTTCTAAAGGTGAGAGATGATTCTTTTTGTATTTTTCTATTTTTTAGAAAGCAAGTAAAAATCTCGGGTTTGAAGGATTTGGGCGGAATTAGTTGCTAGTCAACTAACCCAATACTAAAGATGCAATCAAAATAAAATACTAGAAATGAAAATAAACTAAATTATACTATTGTTGTGAGCAATAAGTGGAGAAAATGTGTTTACTTAGATTTCACTACTCCCTAGACATCTTTTACACGTTAATTACTTGTTATAGTTGCGTGGATGACGGATTGTATTCCTTAATACCATTCATTGGGTGGCGCACTTAACTCCCCAATCCTATGAGCTCTTATCTCCTCCTATGCCATGCCCAGCACAACCATATGGATTGTAAAGAGTGGCTCATGCATTAAATACAACCAATAAAACCTAGTGCACATCAGTTCATGTTTCCTAAGACGTTCAAGCATGTTACCATTTGGAGATCTGCCAGTTTTCTTAAGCCTAACATCGAATTCATTCATCCAATACAACTATAAACAAGTAATCAACACATAATTAACATCTAGGTTTCATTAGATCCAAGCAAACACAAGATAGATCTAGCCTAGCATGGTAGAATTAAGACAAGAACAAGATATAGACAACCAACACATAGACATATTGATTGAATTAAAAGAATACTTATCTCAATTACACATGAAAGGTATCAAAGGCTTAGAACCCTTGAAAAACCTGTAAAATTCGCACCAAGTTCGTACTTAGGGTTTCTCCAAAACTTCTCTATTTTTAATGTGAAAATTAGAAAACTATATATAGGAAATAGGGTCTGACGGCGTCAAGACAAATTTTGTGACGCCGTCATCTCGCCGCCAAAATACTTCTCGGACTGCCTTGATCTACTTTTGACGCCGTCATGTGTTATGCACTTCCAGGCCGTCATGCATTTTCCTCTTGACGCCCTACTTCGTGACGCCGTCAATTCTGTACTGGGTCGTCATGGAAATTACTCTTGACGCCGTCAAGATTTTCTTCTTGACGCCGTCACCTACTGTTCCCAGCAAGGAAAATTAAGACTTTGGCGTTTTCTTCACTTTTATGCTCCAAAAACGTCCAAATTGCTTCCTTTTCCAGATTTCTCTCCCAAAGTACCTAAAATCACTAAAGGAACGATTTAGGGCAATATTTGATCAAATAAATTCAATTCCGGGCTTAAATGACCCCCTAAAAGTGGTTCATTTTTCGCCTCATCATATACCCTTACACTTGAGATTTGCTTGTCCTCAAGCAAATGCGCTTTTATTCTAATCAAAATACAAGTTAGGGGTCATTTAACACTAATATAAAAGTAATTACAACAAATAATCGTTCCACTAAAGACCAAAGACAAGCATGGAGGTCATACACAAGCACCTCACAAATAGTGTTTAGATACTCACATCTCTCGGGTGTAATAAAGTATAAATTACAATATGGAAATGGAAAATATCTCTCACTACCTGTCATAGCAAAATAGATTACCATAGGCTTGGGAAAGGATCAAACCTCCACCACATGGCGTAAGCACCTAGGATAAACTATCAAAGAGGTCTTTTAAAGGGTTGTAACGTTAGGTGTAGGGATATGAAATACACGGTTTTGTTGGATAAAGGAAGTTTTACTGGTGGCGAGTTAACAATCTTGGTTAATTACATGTACAATATGGCGTTGCTAAGCCAAGACTAGACTCGACTTAAGCTAATAAATGAAAAATAACAAAAACATAAAAATGAACATAGAATAAAAAGGGATGGTAGTCCGTATGTTTTTTTCTATTTTTTTTTCTTCTTCATACACTCTTACCCTACCATCAAAGATAATACATCATAGGGAATGAAAATTCTCCTTACACTTGAATTTTTACATACTTTACAATAAACTAAACTAATAACTCGAATTAAGAAAATCAAAACACTTGGAGTACTTTTAAGATTAACGTACATATGGGGGTAATAAATGATGTTCTTCCCCATTACTCCATAAATAAGTACTTTACCCATGAGTCCCAATCGTCCCAAAACAATATGTACAAGGATATGACTCGACTTAGCAACCATGTGATCAATTAGATAGTTAACTTAGGGTTTAAACAAATAACAATAATGCACTAAAAATGAGTGCATACACGGAAGGCTAAGGCGATTTGGGTGTACATTTAAGTGGGGTGTAACAAATTCTTCCTTTAAGTAAAATGCTTAAAGTTAGAAACGAAAAGATAGGCTCGGAGGGGTGTACTAGGGGTTTCGTGTACTAAAAATGAGTACAACGCTAAGGGTGTGGGAAAAATTAGTTGACTTAACTAGCCAAGTAATATGACTTAAATGGTCAAGTAATTATGATACGGGTTTAACACAAGGGTGATCCTAATGCCTCTTATCATGTAGTAAATCCTACTACACGAATGTAGTCTCATTAGCGGTCTCGGGATGCATCACTAACGCAAGTTCTAGAATCTAAATGCTACCGGTACACTCATAAGCACTAATAGTAAATGCTTTTCCTATCAAATCTAAAGGCGAATCTCACATATTTGGGTGGAAAATTTTTCTGAATATACGGTTTTGTGCTAGTCATACAATCTCCTATCCATGAGACGCTTGCTATGGCTAAAGTTTCACTCCTAAATGTTGTAAAAAAATTTAAATTTGGCGCTAAAATTACACTAACAAGTATTTCTCATAGTTTTATTACACATCTACCATCAAACAAAACAAACTCAAGCGAAAGTGCATATGTAAGGTATCATCATTTTACCCTCCCCTTACACTTAAGATGAACATTGTCCCCTATGTTCAAGTAAAGAATGTAAAAGTAAAAAAGTAAAAAGAATGAAATCAAATACTCCCCTGATTCGCTCGGTATGGATAATAAGGTGGTCAGGTTAAATCTTCCTCCAAGAAAATGAACAATCAAAGCTTCCCTTCCAGAATATAAATCATCTTCTTGTCATACATAACCTATAAATCTGAGAAAACGAACACAAAAACAACCTCGCGTAAAATCGGCGGCATCCTATATAAGTTACTAAATCCTAGAAAACAAGATAAGATATAATGCTTGTGGAATGAAGTTTGCAGATTTCCTGGAGATTATAAAACTTGATAATTCACAAAAACCATAAGACTCCGTTAGAAAAACAAAACTGGTAAAATTTCCAGATTTTTACACGTGACGCCGTCAAGAATTAATTCATGACGCCGTCAGAAATGACCTGCAGAAATTCTTATGTTAAGTTTCCGGAAAATTTCTGGAAAAACTTGGTCCTACTTCCTGGAAAATCCTGCAAAACTTCATTATGACTCAATACAAGCATTTAACTCTAACAAATACGAATATACATGTTCATTTAATATTGTGGAGAATCATGATTGGTTTGTTTCTTAAAAACATATTTGGGGTTTCCCCTTACACTTATCTTTTGCAAAAATACTTTTAGGTGGAGTTAAGACTAGGCCAAAACGACAAAGTAAAGTATAAAAGTAAAGTATTTCCACTATTTAGTTTAGAAACATGATCAACCAACAATAAAAATAAAGCATGCATACGGAAGCAAATAACAAACAAACAAAATAAAATCACACAAAACATGGGTTGCCTCCCAAGAAGCGCTTTTCTTTATTTACGAGTCTTGTAGCTAGACTCAAGGTCATGGGTTACTACGTGACACGGGTGAGTTCCTCATTGAGGACATCCTTGGGATCAAACTTAGGTTTCAACTTCCTATCGGTTTCCTTATTATGGTATGACCTTTCAAACTTTTCTCCATCTGGATCATACAAAGTCATCCTCATATGCCATGATCCGTCACCGTCTTTAGGTGGCTTGTCCCACCTCCATTTACACTTGTCTCCCTCTCTTTTCCACTTATTCATCTCTATGTTAATAGGCATTACGCTTAAGAACTCAATCATCTTCCTAAAGACTAAGGGGTCCTCAAAGGGATCAAGCTCTTCATCTCTAGCTATGAGTTGTTCTACCGAATGTGTCTTTTCAACAAAATCATTCTCTAGATAAAATGGGCATTGAGGTCCTATGAAGTTCCTTTCTATCCAAGGTCCATATCTAGATGGTCTCCTATTCATCTCTACCCAATGCGGTGTCGGTTCATCATCACAATCATAACTATGCCTCTTTACATCGTACACCGACCAAGTGTCGCCTTCACCTACCGCTATCTTAGACTCCTTGCAATCTATCATGGCGCTAGCGGTTGCTAAAAATCCTCTTCCTACCAATAAAGGGCATGTAGTGTCACTAACCATGTCTAGGACGTGAAAATCCGCTAATATAGTTAACTTTCCTACGTGAACAACTACATCCTTAATCATTCCAACCGGGTGGGCAATACTCCCATCCGCTAGCCCTATCAATACCTCCGTTTCCTCTAACTTTCCTAGCTTAAGAGCAGTGAATAAGGATAAGGGAATCAAGTTGAGGCTTGACCCTAAGTCGGCTAGTGTGTCGAAAGCTTCGGATCTTCCTATCTTACAAGGCAAAACAAATATACCTGGATCATCAAGCTTTTTAGGAAACTTGTTTTGAACGAAGGCGGTCCCATTTTTACCTAGCTTAAACTTCTCATATTTTTCTAGGAGGGCACTATAGTAAGGAGCACGCGCTAAGACATCAATGACGGGGCGTTCAAGGTGAAGTTCTTTGAATTCATCGTAAGGTCTTGTGTAGGAGGTGTTTCAACTATACTTTTGACCGGTTCTATATCGGGTGTTTTACTTGATTGGTCCTTTTGAAGGATTTGGTTTTGTTTGAAACACGTGCTCGTTGATTTAACCGAGTAGTATTGTAGACACGAAGTGGGTGACGAAACTGAAAACATGGAATTAACGTTTAGTTTTGGATTCTTGATTGTGTCGCTTGGGAGTGCTCCCATTTCTTGGTCATTGAGAACTTTCAACAATGCGTCAATTTTGATGGTCATCTCGCTTTGCTTTTGTTTGAAATCGGCTTCAAACTTAGATATGCGAGCTTCTTGAGATGCCATGAACTTAGACATCAACCCTTCAAGATTGTTGGTACTACCATAGTTGTTAGAAGGATTGTTGTTGAAAGTACGGTTGGATGGTGGACCGTTTGGTTGGTAACGATAAGGCGGATTGGAAGAATTGGGTTGATTTTGTTTCCACCTAAGGTTGGGGTGATTTTTCCAAGAGGGGTTGTATGAATCACCGTAAGTGTTTGGCTCGGGCTTAAAAGTGTACCACTTATCTCCCGCTTCGTCGGTACGCGTGGATGCGTAGTCCGCAAAAGCTTTTCCGGGGAGTTCCACACAATCACGAGTGTCGTGGGGACCACTCCATAATTCGATTAAAGAAGTGATTTTGTTCACTTGGCTTGAAGGTTTAGGAGCTTCGTAAGATTTCATGAGAAACTTGACTTGGTCCTCAAGTTCCATGATCCTACGGTCGGGAGTGCTAGAATTGTTCGAAGGCAAAGATATTGCTTTGACCATTTTGTTCAAATCACGGGGATCATTCCAACTTTCGTTGTCATAGAGAGCAAGATCTTCTATGAGCTCCCATGATTGTTCCGCACTTAGATCACGTAGCTTACCGCCGGCCGATTGGTCAATGGCTCGCCTCGTGGAGATATCGATATGGTCATAAAAAATTTGGACTTGGAGCCAAAGATCTATGCCATGATGAGGGACTTTTTGGAGTAAGTCCTTGAAACGAGTCCATGCTTCATAAAGAGATTCATTTTGACGTTGTTGGAACATCAAGATGTCATTTCTAAGCTTAGTAGTTCTCCCCGGTGGGAAAAATTGAGCAAGGAAACGAGTGGTGAGATCATCCCATGTGGTGATGGATCCCGCGGGTAAACGCTCAAGTCATTGACTAGCTTGATCCCGTAGAGAGAATTGGAATAGGCGTAATCGGGTTGTCTCTCTAGTTTCAACACCTAGGTCTATGGAATCTACGATTTTGAGGAAGTCCTTAAGATGTTGGTTTGGATCTTCGGAACGAAGTCCATGGAATGCACATCCGCTTTGCACCAACCGGATGGTGTCGGATCGCAAGGGGGTCACATTGGCTCCGGTGAGCTCAATGGTGTTTCGGTAGCCTTGGTGGCTAGGTCGGGAATACTCTCCTAAGGTTTGGGGCCTAAGAGGTTCTAGTGGTGGGTTTTGTTGTGGTGGGATGACGGGTTCAAGGATGTTCCCATCGTCCATGATGTCGGGTGGTGAAGAGTTACAAACAAAGACACAAAGAAATAAGATAGACTAAAGAAAATCTAAAAATAAAAATAAAATTTTACTAGAAAGGAATCTAGCAAGTAGACCTAATAAAAAGAGATTCTAACCTAGACAATAACTATTCCCCGGGCTGCGCCGCCAAAAACTTGATACGTGAGAATCGCACCAGGCTTTACCTCTCGAGGGATCTCGAGAAGCTTACAACCCCCACCAGGCAGTGTACCTGATCGTTGTAGTATAGTATAGTGACAAGTACCGGGGGATTGATCGTTCAGCTAGGAATAGTGTCGCTAGGATTATAAAACCTGAATACTAGTTCTAAAGGTGAGGGATGATTCTTTTTATATTTTTATATTTTTTAGAAAGCAAGTAAAAATCTCGGGTTTGAAGGATTTTGGCGGAATTTGTTGCTAGTCAACTAACCCAATACTAAAGATGCAATCAAAATAAAATACTAGAAATGAAAATAAACAAAATTATACTAAAGTTGTGAGCAATAGGTGGAGAAAATGTGTTTACTTAGATTTTACTACTCCCTAGACATCTTTTACACGTTAATTACTTGTTATAGTTGCGTGGATGACGGATTGTATTCCTTAATACCATTCATTGGGTGGCGCACTTAACTCCCAAATCCTTTGAGCTCTTATCTCCTCCTATGCCATACCCAGCACAACCATAGGGATTGTAAACAGTGGCTCATGCATTAAATACAACCAATAAAACCTAGTGCACATCAGTTCATGTTTCCTAAGACGTTCAAGCATGTTACCATTTGGAGATCTGCCAGTTTTCTTAAGCCTAACATCGAATTCATTCATCCAATACAACTATAAACAAGTAATCAACACATAATAAACATCTAGGTTTCATTAGATCCAAGCAAACACAAGATAGATCTAGCCTAGCATGGTAGAATTAAGACAAGAACAAGATATAGACAACCAACACATAGACATATTGATTGAATTAAAAGAATACTTATCTTAATTACACATGAAAGGTATCAAGGGCTTAGAACCCTTGAAAAACCTGTAAAATTCGCACCAAGTTCGTACTTAGGGTTTCTCCAAAACTTCTCTCTTTTTAATGTGAAAATTTGAAAACTATATATAGGAAATAGGGTCTGACGGCGTCAAGACAAATTTTGTGACGCCGTCATCTCGCCGCCAAAATACTTCTCGGACTGCTACTTTCGACGCCGTCATGTGTTATGCATTTCTAGGCCGTCATGCATTTTCCTCTTGACGCCCTATTTCGTGATGCCGTCAATTCTGTACTGGGTCGTCATGGAAATTACTCTTGACGCCGTCAAAATTTTCTTCTTGACACCGTCACCTACTGTTCCCATCAAGGAAAATTAAGAATTTGGCGTTTTCTTCACTTTTATGCTCCAAAAACGTCCGAATTGCTTCCTTTTCCAGATTTCTCTCCCAAAGTACCTAAAATCACAAAAGGAACGATTTAGGGCAGTATTTGATCAAATAAATTCAATTCCGGGCTTAAATGACCCCCTAAAAGTGGTTCATTTTTCGCCTCATCACTAAATAAGGCCTAATATTGATAAGGCCATAAGGGTGTGTTTGGGCTTCTATATTTGCTTGGGCTACGTGTGTTTTAAAGTATTTTTGTTTTTTTGTTTGGGCTTCTATTTTATTTTATTTTATTTTTTGTGTAAAGTATTGTTGTTTTTTTTTTCAATAAAAAATATTATTTGTATTATTTGAATGTAATGTATTTTTATTTTTAATGAAATGAATTTAGTTTATTTAATAAAATAAATAAATAAATAAAGTTGTAAGTGGTGGGCCTCAAATGAGTAAGTTGAGGTTATTTGTGAGTGAGGAAGGAGTTAGTTGTGAAGAGGTGTCAAGGTGATTTAGCACCCATGGCCCCCAAATGAGTAATTTTTGCTAGTTATCGCACCTTCCCCTCTAATGGGAGGATTTGATTAGAGCAAGAGGTGTGGCCTCGTTGCACACCCTCGTCGTGCCTACGTGGAGGCTCGTTGAGCTCGCCGTAGCTTGCCACCACACCGGGGAGGCCTCGCCGTAGCTCGCCGTTGGTTACCTCGTCACACAGACGACGAGCTTGTTGTTGTACTTGGTGTTAGATTTTTTTTCCCTTTTAATTCTTAAATGTGTTTTAATTTGTGTTTGCAAGTTTTGTTTTGTTGGTGGTGGTGTTGTTTTTGGAGCTGCGTGTTGGTGTTGTGAGGATGAAGAAGAAAGTTTTTTTTTTTTTTTTTTTTTTTTTAAATAATTATTTTTGTAATTTTTTTTTTAATTTTTTAATTTTTAATGTTATTTGTATTATTTTGAATAAAATGTTTAATATGCATTTAGTGTCGTTTTTATATTTTCGTATTGTTTTTTTTTTTTTTTTTTTTTTTTTTTTAATTTCGTATCGTTTTTTTCTTTTTGCGTCTTTTTATTTTCCCGTATTGTAACTTTTTTAATTTGATGAAATAAATTTAGTTTGGTGTGGTATTTTTAATTTTTGTGAAATGAATTTAATTTATTTAGTGAAATGAATAAAAAAAAAATAGTAAGTGGTGGGCTCCAAATGAGTAAGTTGAGGTTAGTTATGAGTGAGGAGGGGTTAGTTGAGGTTAGTTGTGAAAAGGTGTTAGGATGATGTGGCACCCGTGGACCCCAAATAAAAAGCTCGAGGCTTGTCACCACACCTCTCACTCTTAGACTTTTCTATTCTTAAAGGTCCCATAATAAATAAAGCTTGTCCTCTATATAGAATGTAGTGTATTTAAGTATGAGGATGTCAGTCATTTGGGTTTGTTTTTGTCTAGAAAAGGAATTAAGGAGTTCACTCTTAAAAATAGATATGGAGACCATCTTAAGTTGCAAACCGAAATTTACTCTTGTATGGAGTTAAAACATTTGAAGCTCCATAATTGTTGCTTGCTGAGCTTAGACTAGAGATCAAGGGAAACACATTTTCACCTTGCACCTCAGCACCATCTTAATTTTTTCTCTCCTCCCACTTCTCTTTACACACACTCACTTATTTGTGGACAAGGTCTCCTTACCCCCACATTTCATTAAAATATACACTTTATACAAATATACCCCACTAAATACTCACACGCCACAAACACTCACAAACAAAATAAAAAACTATAAAACAATATAACCGGCCCCACAACACACCGAAGTAAACTCGGTGAGTGTTTTACCTTAATTTGTCTTGCGGGACGAAACTCGCGCGTGAGTTTTGACTTGGGGTCACCTTGGGCATGCTCACACCTTTGCCTTCTAGTCTGCCTTCTAGTCTTAGACTTGACTTTTGTAAAATTTGAAAGCTTTACTTGATCAGAATTCATTGCTCAGTGTCCCTCCCATGAGATTTTGATATTCGATACCAAAGAAACGAGAACCAAGGTGAAACTCATCGAAACTGGAAAACTTGTAAATCTCAAAATGTTATCGTTAAGATCGGATCAATGATTATGTTGAGCTAAGATACACTTGTAGAACCAATGATACAATAATGTATTCACTAATAATTTATACTGAATTAATGTAATTTAAGGTCTAATAAATAATAAATATTCATTAATAGCTTTTAAATTTTAAAAAGGTTTGTATCTATTAGAGCATTAGGTGTAGTGGCTCAAGCTAAACTGACACCTATGGGCCACGTCTTGCCATCTTTACCATTTTCTTTTTCACTTCTCTTATCACTTATACATCCAAAACCTATCTCCCCATTAACTCAAGCAAAAACCTCACTTTTTGAACCCACTATACAAATTAAAACACTAAACCAATTATAAAAAGAAGAAGAACACACAGAATCTTGATTTGGCGCATGCCATTTTTCCACTTGCACTTCGGCGAGGGCCGGGGGCGGCGCAGTAACATGCCTTTGGCTCAAACCAAATGACTACCACATAGATTTGGTGTTACTGCATCCAACGCTCTTACCCAAATACAATAATAATATGAGAACGATATGAAAACACAAGAAAAAAAATATGATAAATTATAACTTTTAACACAGCTTTTGGTTATCATATTGTAAGTGTGTCGGGTTTTGATGTCGTGAAATAGTTTGGAAAAAATAATGAAAAGTTGGGGAGTAGGGGTGTCAAAAACACCTATATCCGGTTAACACAATAGGGTGTATTTAGTTTGGGGGTATGGGAATGAGGGAATAACTTTCATCCGCAATAAAATTGTTTGGTTTATAGATACTGTTTTCCGAAACGTGTGTGAAACCTTCAATAGTAGGCACTTTCTAAACTCTCCATTGATGAGGGGTTTGTAAACTCATTCCCATACCCATAACTATAGTCATTTGGGTTTCACAACGAATGTTATTTATTTATTTTTCTTTCCAATTTTTGTAATATATTTTTTTTGTTAATTTTCTCAAAATAATAGTCCACGTTACAATAAAAAACGGTCCCATTGATAAATAAAAGTCACTTAAAATAACGTGTGTCTTATAAAAGCAATATAAAGAAGGAGCAATTGCATATATACCCACTAAAACTTGTATATTTGCATATATATCTAAAACATGCTTAATTTACATTGTACATCATGCATTAAAAATTTGTATTTTGAGAAAATATGTAATTTTTTAAGTTTTAGTATAATTCTCTTTATAAAGAAAGAGTAAATTAAATTGCAAACACAATGTTTACAACTTTGTAAATGCTGCCAAAATGTACAGCAGAACACTCTTATATTTTAGGTTCCACTAAATTTACATATTCATTGTTAAGTAGCAGCAGATCTGAAAACAAAACAAACCAAATTCATTATCATTTTCATCTTCATTTACTTGAGACGATTTCACAAGCAAAATGAGGTTACCACTTGTTATCCATTTCTTCCTGTTATTATTATTATTTGTTAAATTAAAACTTGTGTCACTTATTCATAAGCAAAATTAGCCTATTATTTGTTGTCATTATTATATATTTGTGTAAGCACCTTATCTGTTTAATAATAGTTTCGATTAGCAAGTTTCTGGGTTTTTTTTTATTCCGGTCGGGTCGGTCAAAGTTTTTGGTTCGGGTTGCTGAGCATTGTGTGGTCGGGTTTGTCTAGTTTGAGGTTCCTGCAAGCTCCGGGTTACTGTTCAAGTGTGAAGGTCGTGACTGTGGTCGGTTTGTAACCCGTTCCATGCTTTCTACCGGGTGATTGCCCTTAATGATATGGTCTAGGTTTACACCTTAATGTGTTAGATTTCTCTATCTAACGTCTTTGTTTGGTCGTAGGGTAATCCTTATTGTTTGGTCGTCGGGTAATCCTTATGTTTAGGGTGTTGGTGTTATAAACATAGATTCTAGTTGGTTGGTAGCGTTGTGATGGTATCATTGTAATTCTAGTTTCTTGTTAGTCTATTTATTTTTGTATAATATCCTAAAATCATCCCGTGAACCTTATATTAGTAATATAGCAATGTTACTTCATTTTAAGGTTTTAATTAAGGTTCATTGCTTATGTAGCTACTTTTGATTTTGTTGTCAAATAGTTTTCATGACTAGAACCTTTTTTATCTGCACTTTTTTCACAACCTTACACATTGCTCTACGGCTTATAACTTATACTCGGCTTCTTTCCTATTTAGTATAATGGAACAAGTTCATGGGACACCTAAAGCATCCAAATTCGAGCCCCAAGATTTCATTAGTGGCATGCCAGCTAATGTGATAACCAATATTCTGGACCATTTGCCAGTACGAGATGCTGTGAGGACTGATGTCTTGTCGAAGAAATGGAAGTTTAAGTGGACTTTGCTCACCCGTCTCATATTTGATGAGGATTTCTTTCGTTATTTACCAGATAAGTTTGTTGGGAAAATTATAAGCAGACTTCTCCTTCAACTTAAAGGTCCCATAACAAAGTTTGTCTTATACATGCCAGTTAATAAAGATTATGACTATATATTAGATCTTGAGGATGTTAGGCATTTGGTTATGTTCTTTTCTGGAAGAGGAATTAAAGAATTCACTCTTGAATGTATGGATGGTGATCAATTTGATTTGCCAACCCAACTTTACTCTTGTATGGAGTTGAAACATTTGGAAGTCTCTAACGTTTTTATTCCCCCCTTAACTGGTTTTCATGGATTTCCAAGTCTATTGAGCTTACACTTGAATGATGTTAGATTCAAATGGTATACATTTGGAAAGTTTATTTCTTGGTGTCCCTTACTTGAGATTCTGAGTAACTATGATCTCAATGATACTTGCGAATTGGAACTCATCAAAATTTCTAAACTAGGAAATCTCAAAAAATTATCTTGGTCAGTGTGTATGGGTCGTTCAGGACCAATTTGCATGATCAAAAGTTCCAGTTTTTATCAGCTTACGGCTCTTCCCAAACTTCAAGAACTTAATTTGGACTTTGGACGTGGCAAGGTAAATGTTACTTGTTTTCTTTGAAGGCAATATAAGTGTAAGTTGGGTATTTAAAAGTCTCTTTACAGAATATTGTGTCTAGAATTTATCACTAACAAATCAAAATGGCTTTCTATTTTCTAGTTTATGGCAGAAGCTGGTGTCGCCAAGAAGGTCCCTGCCGCCTTTCTATGCCTCAAGACTCTTACATTATCCCACTTAAATTTGAGCTGTGATATTATGGCATCATTTGTCTTGATTATGATTTGTAACTCCCCAAAGTTACAGAATCTTAATATCACGGTGAGCAGAATGCACCAAATTAATTTATTACTGTAAATTTACTCGCAGTTGTGGTTCTGATCAAATAGTATCTAATCTTGCAGGGAGCATTCAGTCATGATGTCTGGCCATCAGCAGTTTGTTCTTTAGATTTAGGCTGCAACACAATGAAGCAGCTACAGCTTCGAAGTGTGGCGTTTTCATCTTATCGAGGTTCAGAGAATGAAGTATTTTTGATTAAGTTTATACTTACTTCCTCCCCTCTGTTAAAGAAGATTGTAATTAGTGTTGATCAGTACTTTTTGAAGAGGCATGCTGGGTCTGAAAGATATGATATTGCTTGGAAGATGGCTGGTAAGTTGTTAAAACTCCACCGAGCTTCCCCCATATTGGAAATAGACCTTTGTTAAGTTTACTAGTTTAAATATCTCATCTATTCCGTGTAGGTTTGGGTGTATTTTGGTTAATCGTATGGCTTCAACATTACTGTTTTATCTGTAATCCAAGTAAAACTTTGTTCAACTACAGTGATGGTTCCTGTTCTGTTTCGTATATGTGTCTCAGTGTCTATTGAATCAATGATATGGTTCTTGATTCCTAATTTAACCTAAGAGTAATTTCAAAAATCGTCCTTATTGTTTGGCCAGATTGCAGGTATAGTCCCTATTGTTTTGAAAGTGCAGAGACCCGTCCCTGTGGGGAACTTACGATTGCGTTTCTCGTCCTTTGTCAAACTAAAATGATTAAATTGTCCTTTATTATTTTTCTCTGAATTTCTGATTTTTTACCTTCATTAAATGTCTATTTTATTCCACAACAAACCCAAATTCCATTACACCAAAAGCACATAACCCACCACTATCATATCATCATCTTTCTCTTGCAACTTAACAACCACAGGCTCATAAAAAGTCAAAATCCACAAGCTCATAAAAAGCCACTATTTTCGGCCACAAACTCACCATGATTTTTTGTGAAATCGATTTGGTAAAACAACCCCAATACCTAAATCATTATCTTTCACCACTCCTGGAACTGTTGATCACCTTCGCTGTCTGGTCGTTGCCACCGCCTCATTTTGGTGTTTCTGATTTGTGAGAGAAGTTTTAGATTTGTGATCGTTCGTGAGTTGTATTGATGTTTATGTGAGCATGTATTCTTCTAAGTAATATTGGGGTATAAAGATATATTTTTGAAAATATTTGAAATTTAGGTTAATGTTTAAAGGGCTGTAAATGATGGTAGTGGGTACGGTACATGTTAGGGGTGTTCAAAAAACCCGGGAAGCCGACAAACCGAGCCAAACCGCCCAATCCGAAACCGAAAGAACCCAAAACCTAAAAACCTGCTTATCAAAGTTCGGTTTCAGTTTTTATTTTTTTGGTATATGTGGTTAATAGAAACCAAACCGTATATAATATACATGAAGGTTTTTAACAAAATATTTATACAAGTATTGATTATATTATTGTACTACTTTTAGTGTATAACACTCTTTTTGCTTCTATTGTAAACATTTACTAAACATCTATCAATGAAAATTGATTAATGTGATCATAACCTACAAACGTCGAATAAATATTTTTGGTTATTCTGTTATTCAAATGCATTGTGACTGAAATAAGTTTAATATGACTTTAATCTATTCAATATTATTTAATTTTACAAAAATGACATTTTAGGATGCAGTTAAACTAGAATAAACGTCTAAAATGGTTTGAACTACGGGTAATTGCTCATTTCAGGTATTCACAAGTCAGGTTACCCGGTTTCGGGTGGTAAATTAATTACATGCCCCATTGTGGATAATTTAAATTTTCCAACTAACCGAACCGAACCCCATAAACACCCTAGTACTTCTTTGTGTTTTCTTAGAAAACATTTGGTTGTCATAGGAGTCCATAAACTATTTTTTGGGGTTGACAACTAATAAATCAATTTAATAAGAAAGGTTTTACTGATTATAGAATTTAATTAGGTGATGAATATACTTTTTAAGTGTTTTATTTACTATTTGGTTTTGGGCTTATGGCTCACTTTTTGTTAAAGAACTTATATAAGCCAGAAAGATTCAAAATAAGACACAAAAAGTGAGTTTATGAAACATAAACACAAAACCGAATAAAAGTCGAAACAAACACCCCTTTATTCTGTGTTATTGCATTTGTGGGTCATTGTACTTTCCTTTCCCAAGGTCATTGTACAAAGTGGGTGTTTTGAATAGCTTTTTTTGGGCTTATTGGCTTATATTGAATTTTGAAAACCTCATAAGCTCATTTTTTCGGCTTATCATCTTAATTAAGTTCATAAGTGTTAATAACCTCATAATGAAGCCCAACAAAGTAACTAAGCCCGTAATATAAGCTAATTCTAACACCCCTTTGGGTTTCTACACTTTGGAGCAACTATTATTTGAAAATGATCATCTACTAATTATTACGTAGTATTATTCTTTTTGTTCATTTAAGTCGCCAAACTTATTTATTTATTTATTTATTTTATTTTTTTAAATCTGTTATATACTATACATAAGTCATTACCAGGTTACTAACACGTTAAAATTAAGATTTTTGAACTTTGATCATTGTGTATACAACAGTACTGACGTCGTCCAAATCTCCCATATGCGGTGGTGACAAAGTCAAGAAGTTCTAATTAGTTCTAAATAGCCAAACATGTAAACGGTCATCCGAATGACCTTAATTTGTTTAGAAAACTAATTATTGTGTGTACAAAGATGGTGTTTAATTCTCATGGCATCATAATTTGTTTGATATGTTATTCCATCAGTTTATACTTGTCTTCTTTTCTAATGGAACAGATTCAGTGGACCCATAAAGCAACCAAATTTTCACCACAAGATTTTATTAGCAGCATGCCAGAGAATGTGATCACGAATATTTTGATCACTTGCTCATACAAGACGCGGTGAAGACTAGTATCTTGTCTAAAACATGGAGGTCCAAATGAACTTTGCTCACCCAACTCGTATTTGATGAGGTTTTCTCTAATTATTTACCAAGTAACTATGATCATAGGGCAGAGGATGAGTCTTTCTCCTCCGCTGAACTCTACATACCGGATGAAGAAATATTGGATGTTGAGGATGTTACTCAATTGGTTCTTTCTTATCGAAAACCGGAATTAAGGAACTTATGGTGCGTTTTGTTGGTGAAAAATATCTCATTTTTCTAGGAAATTTTTCATGTGAAAATGAAAAAAATTGAAAATCCGTTTAGTCACACTTTTTTCTAAAAATTTTCAAAAAAAATAAAATTCGCATTTCCTAAATTTTAACTTAGAAATTGAAAAGCCTATTCTAACATTCTCACTTTTTTCTTTCTCATTTTTTTCTCAACTCCAAAATAAACAGATACACCATTCTACCCCTAATCTCTCGTGTCATCCTCCACCGGACTGTCACCGCTACCGTCGCAATTTAAGGTAATCTTCTTATCATTAAAAAAATAAATAAATAAATAAAAAATAAATAAAAAAAAAAACCCTAAACTCTTCTCTAGAGAAGAAAAACTATTCCATTCTCAATGAATTTAGAAATGAAAAAAAAGGAAAAATTTTCTACAATTAAACAGCACTTTAGTATCTTCAATAAAACTGAAGTTCAACTTATGTTGCCAACACAACTTTACTCTTGTCAAGAGTTAATACAGTTGAGGCTTGTATCTTGCTGTTTCGATCATCCTCCTAGTTTTCGTGCTTTTCCAAATTTATTGAGCTTGTACTTGTTTGATGTTAGTTTTCAAGAAGAAAAACTATTCCATTCTCAATGAATTTAGAAATGAAAAAAGAGGAAAAATTTTCTACAATTAAACAGCACTTTAGTATCTTCAATAAAACTGAAGTTCAACTTATGTTGCCAACACAACTTTACTCTTGTCAAGAGTTAATACAGTTGAGGCTTGTATCTTGCTGTTTCGATCATCCTCCTAGTTTTCGTGCTTTTCCAAATTTATTGAGCTTGTACTTGTTTGATGTTAGTTTTCAAGAAGAAAAACTATTCCATTCTCAATGAATTTAGAAATGAAAAAAGAGGAAAAATTTTCTACAATTAAACAGCACTTTAGTATCTTCAATAAAACTGAAGTTCAACTTATGTTGCCAACACAACTTTACTCTTGTCAAGAGTTAATACAGTTGAGGCTTGCATCTTGCTGTTTCGATCATCCTCCTAGTTTTCGTGCTTTTCCAAATTTATTGAGCTTGTACTTGTTTGATGTTAGTTTTCAAAATTGTGAATTTGGGGAGTTTTGTTTCTCGTTGTCACTTACTTGAGATACTGGAACTTCATGATAATGAAAGTAGAGGCTAAGTGCTCTGCGAAATTGCAAAACTTGGAAAAATCTCATAATGTTATCTTTGTCTTTTTGTTGTTTGGACAATTTGATGATGATCGCACGTTCCAGTATCCTTGAGCTAATGAACCTTCCAAAACTTCAGGAGCTTCCTATATGTTCTGAAAACGACAAGGTATAGCTAAGTTAGGTGTTTGAGATTCACGTTGCAGAAAATTGCAGTAAGGCTTCATAAAGTCTATAACTAAATTAATGAACTCGCTCTTTATGTACCACTTTTTTTAGGTTTTGGAAGCTGACGATGACAAGGTCTCGATTGACAGCTTTCTCCGTCTTAAGATGACGATGACAAGGTCTCGATTAATCCCGCCTAGACCGATTACAAGCTACACGGGGTCGACCGCCTGACTATCGATTCACGATTTTTGCAACCATGGATTTTAGTACTGTTTCTATGTTACCATGGGTCTTGCAAATGATTTGTAGTTCCCCAAAGTTACAAATGCTTGAGATCGCAGTGAGTGGAATAGATATTCATCATACTAATAATCTTTTATATGCTCATTATTGTGCATCTGA
This sequence comes from Artemisia argyi, assembly GCA_030686995.1. NCBI lineage: Eukaryota > Viridiplantae > Streptophyta > Magnoliopsida > Asterales > Asteraceae > Artemisia > Artemisia argyi. The sequence goes on along the minus strand of CM060682.1, from coordinate 41,211,821 downwards.
ATACTATATAATATTAACCATCACCAAGGTGGCCTAGTGGTCAGGCACTCTCATGTCCTCACAAGAGGTCTCAGGTTCAAACCTCACTAGGTGCATATCTTGGGGGCTGGTAAGGGAAAGGGTTCGAAACGGTCACGGGGATACCCCGGTTAGGACATGACATTTAGTTAAAGGCTCGCCTTCCCAGGGTAACCTAAAACAGGGAAAACCTCATTCGTTTACGATACCCGTTTGAATACTGTTTAATATTGCAGGTTACATACAGTCAGTGGCGGAGCCAGGGTATTCGGTCACGGGGGGCAAGTACTGTAGCAGCAACCAAACAGCCCAAATTTCAGCACCCAAAAACAGCTTTCAGCACCAAATTTAAGCACCCAAAAACAGCTTTCAGCACCAAATTTCAGCACCAAAATCAGCAGCAGCAATTCAGCACAAAAAACAGCCCAAAAAACAGCTTTTAACATGCAAAAACCTATCGAAAACCTGTTTATAAAGTGAATATGTGACAAAAGAAAAAGATTATATGTTGGGCTCAATTTTGTTGAGGGCAAGTTCAGTTTTTAGCTGAGGGCATGAAACATAAAAGTCCATTAAAACCAAAATTTTGCACTATAAAAAATTTCATTGGGCCAATTTGTTGAGGGCAACTGCCCCCCCCCCCCCCCCCCCCCCCCTATTTACATGCTCCCTCCACCCCTGCATACAGTGATTATGTCCAAGTCCCACTACCTCAAATTTTTAGTTCAGATTTAGAAGTCAACACAATGTGGTAGCTACAGCAGCTAGAGAGTGGTGTTTTCATCTTTTAGCGGTACAGGAATTGAAGTATGTTTGATAAAGTTTATGCTTGCTTGTTCCCGTTTGCTAAAGAAGATTGTTATTGAACCCAACTGTTCCCATATCGTTGGTGGTGACACCGAAAGATTTAAGTTTGCTAGAAAGTTTAATTAGTAGTTTGAACTTAATTATCTGCTTTTTTGTATGAATTTTGTTGATTGGCATCACTTGGACGTGTGTAAATTGTAATGTTACTAAAGTTAATGGATTTCTTGTGTTGGTTTTATGTTTTGCTTCTTAAATGGGTTCTCTATTTGAGATAGAATAATAAGAAATGTAAATGTGAGTCAATGCTCGATACATCGCACGAATGCAAGTGATCGTCTTGCAGAAGAGATCTCGCTCTCAATTTTGTCCATTTATCAGAAGCCTTGCTTATAAGGTTGTTTGACTTGTGTCTACGGAATTATTGAGTAATGAAACTCGTACCCATGAGTAGACTTGACTCCTATTTGAACTCCGTTACGTCGCTCTAATGTTTGGAACTTGAGTAGTTAGGACTGTCAGATTGAAGATGTTTCTGTTTGATCACAAATTAATCAATTAATGTAAGCATATAACCAGGTTGATAAACACACGCGTTCAGCTAAAGTTCTACTAATTATCTAATAGAGTTAACTACATTTTTGGTCCGTATGACTTTCTTTATCACAAAGCTTCATTGTCTTTTGAAGGTCAAGTTATGCTAATATGGCATATGGTTATCCGGAAAATGACATGCTTAAATAAGTTAATGTTTGAGGGGAAGGATCATTTATCGGAAGAAATTAAATAAAAAGACAAATATTAGACAAAAGTGTAAAAATAACTTGAAAAAAATAAAAGTATCTCGAAAAATTATGAAAATTTTCCACAAGATAATAGAGGATGATCGTTTAAAAAAATTTGTAAAGTAATTTTTCATTTATTTATTTATTTATTTTTGAGATTTTATAGTTTTTTTCAATGCACAACAAACGAAATTTTATAATGCACAAAAATTTCAACTTGTTATATTTTGATGCACAATCAAATTTTGATACATATACTAAAAAGAAGTTTGCTGCAAAAACAAACTTTTGATGCACAAGATGTCTTCTTTTCCACAATTTTTTTTCATCAAAACGTATCATGCATACTCAGAAATACTTTCTTCAAAAAAAATTTATTGTGAAATTTTTTAAGATTTTTTTTAGAGTTATTTGCTTGAAAAAGTATCATACTTGCCACTTTTTTGTTATTGTGTGTACTAAACTTTATTTTTCTTATTTTGTAAACTAAACTTTCAAACTTCGATTATTGTGTGTATTTTGTGACCATTTTATCATTTCTTTTTTCTAAATTTGAAGAGTAAAATGGTCATTATACATGGCTAAATAGTCACAAAATACATACAATAATATAAATTTAAAAATTCAGAACACACAATAAAAACAAGTGATAGGATACATTTTTAAAGTAATTAACCTAAATTTTCAAAAACCTTTTTCTTTCATTGGAACATTTTTATGATTTTCACTAATATTTATCTTTTTTATTTTAATCCTACCCTCAAAGAATTTTATAACCTTAATATTATTTATTTATTTTGTTTTGTTTTTTATACGTTTTACTAATAAAAAAAAAATATACATTTTAAATTATGGTAAGAATGCCATTGCGACGTAAAAGTTTTTGGTCGTATATCTAAAGGGATTTGGCCGTACAATAGCAACATACTTTCAAAAGTGTTTCATTCTAGTACGTGTACTTTTTTTGTCCCACTCAATGTAGCAAATTTTCAACTTATGTACCAATCTACCCATAAGGTGACTGGCAGGGTAAAAAGTTTGACAAGTGGTTAGTGGTATACGTGGCATCTAAAAAAAAAAAAAAAAAAAAAAAAAAAAAAAAAAAAAAAAAAAAAACGTATAATAATTCCCGCACACTCCACAATTACCCCGCTCAAAATTTCCCCCAATTCTTTCAAACCCTATCCCTAATTTCATCATATCAATCAAATGTTCTAATCCATCAATTAACACTTGACATAGGTGACGAGTTAGAGCTTGAAATGGTTATCACTTCTGCAACAAAATAATACTCATTATCAGTAAAAGGACCACTTATTATTCAGAGAATGGACCATAAAATTTAAGATGGTGAGTTAGAAAGATACCTGGTTGATTAGTAGAGCTCATTGTTTTGGAATTGTGTGACCTAGATTATTGTTGACTGTATAATGTGGTTGTATAAATAGGGGCGATTAGGTTTTGAAAGTAAATGCCATTAATGGCTGGTTGTTAGACACATTTAGGTCTCAACTCATTGACTTTTACTTGTTGACTTATTCTGTTTTTACCTGATACGCGGGATTGCGCCCTTGCAACAGGTTTTACCTCTCAAGGGATCTTGAGAAGCTTGCAATTCCCGCCAGGCAGTGTACCTGATCGTTGTAGTATAGTATAGTGATAAATACCGGGGGATTGATCGTTCAACCCAGGAATAGTGTTCGCTAGGATTAGAAAGCCTACTAAACTAGGTCTAGAGGTGAGGGATGATTCTTTTTGTATTTTTTTTATATTTTATTAAAGCAAGTAAAATCTCAGGTTTTGAAGGAGTGTGCGAAATTAGTTGCTAGTCAACTAACCCAATTAACTACAGATGCAATCAAAATAAAATAAAAATAAATGAAATAAACTAATGTAATTATGTGGTGGAAACAATAATGAGAAAAGATGTGTTTACTTAGATTTTATTACTCCCTAGATATCTTTTAACGGTTGATTAGCTTGTTACAATTGCATGGATGACGGGTTATATTCGTTAATACTAGTCGTAGGGCCGTGCACAATATTCCCTAACTCTATAAGCTCCTACTTCACTCCTATGTCGAGCCGACTAAAAGCTCCTAACATAGGATCACTAGAATTCACTTATGCATTAAATACAACCAAAAATCGTAGTACACCTCCGATCATGTTTCTTAAGACGTTCAAGCAAGTTACCAATGGAAGTCTGCCAGCTTTCTTAAGCCTATAATCGAATACAATCATCCACAACAATTATAAACGAACCATCAACCAATAATCAACATCTAGGTTTCACTACATCTAAGCAAACACAATAAAAACCGAGCCTAACATGTTAAAAGAAAGATAAGCATAAGATAGAATCACACAACACATAGACATATCGTATGATTATTGGAAAACTTATCTTTAATTAAGCATGGATGGAACAAGGGTTGAAACCCTTATTTTTACAGAAAATTCGTCTAGGGTTTAAGCTCTCCAAAAGTTCTCCTAATGTTCATACTTTACAATGAAAAATTGGAAAAATATATATAGATAATACATCCTGACGGCGTCACGTTGTAGTTCCTGACGCCGTCAACTCGCCGCCAAATTAAGGATCATATTGCCTAGATCCAATCTTGACGCCGTTAAGAAGGAATTATGCTCTGGGCCGTCACATACATTTTGACCCTGACGGCCTTGGTGACGCCGTCAGGTCAATTGCACTAAAAATGTTCTGGACCGTCATGTGTATTTGCCACTTCCACCTCTTTTGCCAAGCTCGACGCCGTCAGGTGTGAAGTCTTGACGTTGTCAGGTACTGTTCCCAGCAAGGATTTTGAGACTTTGCCGTTTTCTTCACTTTCAAGCTCTAAAAACGTCGAAAATGCTTCATTTTCTAGATTTCTTCTCAAAAGTACCTAAAATGACAAAAGGAACCATTTGGGGCAGTAATTGATCAAATAATCACGAATTCGGGTTTAAATGACTCCTTAAAAGCTGTACACTTTTCGCCTTATCATTACACATTACTATCTCAGCAATTTGCATCACATAAACAAAAGACATCAACAACTGTAAATATAGTCACACACATATCCCATAACAAGCATTTCATTACATAAAAGGTCATTACATCAAACCTACATAACAAACATTTCATTTCACATTTTTGACAACAACATAACAACAATAACCAAACACAAAACAACAACAATTTTCTTAAAAAAAACCACACTAGACTTGCTTTCTTTCAACTCCAATTACAACAGAAATGTTTCCTTCTCCATAGTTGATTTTTGAAAGTCAATCTCTCTTTCCAAATCTCTTATTTTTCCATTGAATGAATACTTGTCTTCTTTCAAACGTTTTTCCTTTTGAATCAACTTAAAAACCTCTTGTTTGTAATAGTCATTGAGCAACTCATGATCTAGCCAGTAAAATGTCTTACATTTTGAACCCTATATGGTACAAACAACACACATCACTAATATCAACACTTATTACTTTCAATTTTAAGCAATGTACAAATAACTTACATTATAATACTCAACGCATCCAAGAAAACGCCTTACAGGGAAATCAATTGTCTGCGAAGTCTGTCTAATTACTGGTTGTTAATGTTCACAATGTGTTGGTGGTGGTGGGCGATAACTTCGATTGGAGGATGAAGACATTGTACCTGTTAATTGATTTAGGGTTTAGAGATAATTGGAGAAGAAATAAAAGGGGGGGGGGGGGGGGGGGGGAAGTATTTATTATAATAATGATTTAGTGGAAATCCTACGTGGCAGTGTTTTTGGTGAAAAAACTGAGGTTAGCCGGTAATCAATGTTTTGAAACCCGGGTTTGGGATCGACTTGACTGAGTCACCGGGTCAACCGGTTCGACCGCCGGGTCAACCCGGTTAGACCCTGTTTTATGCACATTTCCAAAAATCCATTTTCTATTGTCCAAAGTTTAATGTCCAAATTCCAAACACTACTCTGAAGTGAAAAAAGAGTAAAGAACCTTACGGTTCAAGCACAGGGTCCTAAACTCCTAATCATGCTAAGCGCTTTGGATATTAGAACCCGAATTCAATCTAATAAGTGAAAACTAATCACAAATATGAGTGAATATACACCATAAGAAAGTCATATCAAACAAAAATAGCACCTTAACAATGAAAAAAAAAAGTCAGGAAAAAAACGAAAAAAAATCCAAACCCGGCCGGGTTTCAAAACCCGGGTTGACCCGGGTCACTCGAAACCCAGCGGGTCTAACCGGTTGACCCGGTTTTAGAAACCCGGGTTATTTTGACCCTTTTTTGAACAGGTACCGGTCCAACCGGTTGACCTGGCCGGGTCAACCCGGGTTTGAAAACATGCCGGTAATACAAGTTTCATGGGTAGATTGGTACAAAAGTTGAAAGTTCTCTACATTGAGTGGGACAAAAAAAAAGTACACATACTAGAATAAAACACTTTGAAAAGTATGTTGCTATTGTGTGGTCAAATCCCATATCTAAAAAATCTAATTTATATTAGTTTTCGATTTAGTTTTCTTTAAATACATTCCTCTGTATTTGATTTCTTCTCGCTAAAGATTTATTTGGCTAGAAGAAAAAAATTGTTCATTCCCATGCAAGTCAATCACCCACATACTACAGCCGCAAGGTTAGGGTTTGATCATTGATGGAATATATATTGTGTTCTAAAAGTTACTTAAATTTAATTTAATTCATTTTCAAGGTTTATTCGGATTGTTTTTAAATCTGTTCAACAATGAAAAGTAATATTGTTTATTTGCTAGTGACACTTGATTATTTTGTAACAGCTTAACAATGGTTAAAGCCTTAGAGGAATATTATTAGTGTATTAGGAAAAAGATGTATATATGTAACAGCAATCGCTTTCACAATTTAATCGATGTATATGAATACATGATCTTTTTTTTTTTTTTTTTTTTTTTTTTTTTTTTCTTTTTTTTTTTTTTTTTCTGGATATATGTAACAGCAATCGCTTTCACAATTTAATTGATGCATGTTTAATTTGTCCATTAGAAAGTATACTCAGGTGTAAGAATTCTGTTGAACATGTTTATGCATATAAAAAGACGTAGATTTGTTAGTCTAACGATTAATAATACTTATATACTTAATTAATCTATCTTCTTTGTTTTTTAGCATGAAGGAACAGGTTCAACTAAAACGTAAAGCATCCAAATATTCACAAGAAGATGTTATTAGCAATGTGCCAGATGACGTGATGACTAATATTATGAATCGTTTGCCAATACAAGATGCGGTGAAAACTGGTATCTTATCGAAAAACTGGAGGGTTAAGTGGACTATGCTTACCCAAGTCGTATTTGATGAGAATTTCTTTAATTATTTACCAAAAGAATATGGTTGGGAACATATAAGCAGATTTCTCCATGATCTCAAATAGAGCTGGCAAATTGGGTACCTGTTAGGAGCTGTTAGGACCTGTTAAGGGAAAAAATGTAGTATGCAATTTTTTTATTTTTTAAAATAATTGTTTTTAGTATTCTAGAATTCAATATTTAATTTTTTTGATACATAAAACGTATAACTGTCATACTCAAACCACCAAAACCAAGTGATAAATGAGTCGTTTTCATGTTTGAAACTTATGTTATTCGCACGCTCCGAACCTGTTAAGACCTGTTAAGACACGATTTGCCAGCTCTAATCTCAAAGGCCCCATAGAAAAGTTTGTGTTGTACATAACTAAAGGCAAAAATATGGAGGTTGAGGAGTGAAAGTGGAGGTAAAGTGAAAAAACTAACTTTTTTTTGTGTTCTCAAGATTTTTTTTAGGGATGAAAGGAGATGGAGAAGAATGAAAGTGGGTGGGGATTTAATGTATTTTAGAGCCACTACTTTCCTCCCAAAATTGGAGTGAAAGTGAAAGAGACAAAAAATAAAGTAGTAGAAAGACCAAATTATCCTTACATCTTTCTTTTATTTTTAATTTTTATAAGGGCATGATTGTAAATGCATAACATCTTCCACTTTCTTTCATCCATTTTTATTATTACTTGAGAACACAAATTTCATCTTTATCTTTCTTTCCTCTCTACTCTATTTCTTTCATTCACTTTCATTTTCTTTACCTTCCACTCTTTAGTTTAACTCGAGAACAGAGTGAATCGTTTGGTTATGCTCTTGTCCCTAAGAGGAATTAAGGAGCTCACTCTTGAAAACATGTGTTGTAATCGACTAAAGTTGTCAACCCCACTTTACGCTTGTATGCAGTTGAAACATTTGGAGCTCAGTAATTACTGTTTTCGGAATTCACCTAGTTTTCATGGTTTTCCAAATCTATTGAGCTTAGACTTGTGGTATGTAAGATTTAAAAGATTTACATTTGGGGAGTTAACTGCTCGATGTCCCTTACTTGAGAGTCTGATAATCGGTCCACTCGATAGGAGAACCAGAATTAAACTCGTCGAAATTTTAAAACTTGTAAATCTCAAGATGTTATCCATAAGATCGGATATTCTTGAAAGAGCGATGATCTCTAGTTCATTTTCTTTCGAAGTGACAATCACTAGTTCCAGTATGTTTCAGCTTACTAGTCTTCCAAAACTTCAGGAGCTCCATTTAAAATTTGATGATACCACGGTAAAATGCTTGGGTCTTTGAAATTCACATTACAGAATGTTGCTTCAACGCTTTATGAATAATATTGGAGTGGCTTTTTATGTTTTTTTAGATGTTGACCGAAGATGGTGCCCAAAAGAAGGTCTCTACCGCCTTCCTCTGTCTTAAGACTCTTAAATTATCTGATGTGGACTTTACTTGTGATATTATGTCATCATTTGTCACTGAGATGATTTGTGGCTCACAAAATTTGCAAACGCTTGAGATCAAAGTGAGTGAAATGTATATGTATCAGTTTAATCATATTAAAATCTTATTATTCTGTATATGAATGCTATTTAATCTTGCAGGCTATAGCCGACCCATATCCCCTATCTTCAAAACCTTGTTCTTTAGAATTAGACTGCAACAATATGGTGCTTGATGGTTTCGTGGGCTTAGAGAATGAAGTATTTTTGATAAAGTTTATCCTTGATAGTTCCCCATTTCTAAAGAGGTTTTTTATTAGGCTTAACCATTCGTCTATTTTTAAAAGTCATATAATGAATCGTGAGACTGATATGTTTGATATAAAGAATCGTAAGACTGATATGTACAAGATCCACTGGGAGCTCGCTCAGAAGTTGTTGAAGCTTTGTCGAGCCTCCCCAGTAGCCGAAATAGACATCCAGTAGTTTTAGTAGTTTGAGTTATTCTTTTATCTCTTGTTATTTGTTCGAATTTGGTTAATCTTCCAGAAGCACTCCTATATATGCAGACGGTGCTATTAATTATCTGTATTCAAAACCAAGTCTACAGAGAAATGAAGATGCGATCATTAGCTTGTTATTAATTAAGGTCATACGGAGTAGTATTTTTTATCTTGTTTTGTTTTCTAAATTAAGTACAACTGCTCATTACATTGAGAATGGAGATCACCGGCCTTGATTTTGTTCCAGCTCCTTTCATATCGTATAAACTGTTCAGTACATGCATCACTCTGTCCAATGGCTCTTTTGACAGTCTTTTTGTTAAGCTAACATTTTTTTTATAATTTCAAAGCAATATTATATAAATAAGAACTACAAGAAACTAGAGATCCGATACATGAGTGGTCAAATAAAAACATTACAATGTTACTAGCATAAGGAGGCCTAAAAAAGTCGACATTTATGGTTTCATGGATTGAAATAGGTTCATGTTTATGTACCTTTTCATTGTAATAAAATGCCATTCAACTCATTTTATGCATTTTTATTTATAAAGTGTTACAAAAATTTAACATAGTAATAACAGGTTTATTAAAGGTAAATTTTATAAATTAATACTAGCATTATAATACGACACCAGAATTTTATGCAAAAACAAATCTTTGATGCATAAGATGTCCTTTTTTTCCACAATTTTTTTGCATCAAAACTTACTATGCAAACTTAAAAATACTTTCTTCACAACTTTTTTTTATCAACCACCGTCCTCTACATTGTGGAATTTTTTGAGAATTTTTTTTAAAACCTTTTTCTTTCTTTGAATAATTTTTACGATTTTTACAAATATTTATCTTTTTTATTTTAACCCCTACCCTCAAAGAATTTTTATAATTTTAATGTTTATTTTTGTTGTTTTTTAATGGGTTTTTATACGTTTTACTAATAAAAAAATATGCATTTTAAATTATGGTAAGAAGGCCATTGCGACGTGAAAGTTTTCGGTCATATATCTAAAAATTTATTTTAGTTTTTGATTTAGCTCTCTATAAATACATTCCACTGTATTCGACTGTCAATAAGATATTTGATTTCTTCTCGCTTAAGGTTTCTTCGACTAGAAGAACAAATCGTTCATTCCCATGCAAGTCAATCACCCACATACTACAGCCGCAAGGTTAGGATTGATGGAATGTGTTGTACAAGTTATTTTAATTTAATCTAATTCTTTGTCGAGGTTTATTGGGATTGTTTTTAAATTTGTTCAAGCATGAAAAATAATATTGTTTATTTGCTAGTGACACTTGATTATTTTGTTACTTGTAAGTTTGTAAAACAATGGTTAAAGCCTTAGAGGATACTACTATTGGTGTATTAGGAAAAAGATGTAAACATAATAATCGCTTTCACAATTTAGTCGATGTATATGGTCTAATTTGTTTTGGACATATTAATGAATTTTCAAAAGTTCAATTTTATGAAAAATTGGACCAAAAGAAAAACACTTTTGTAATTGATCAAACTTCAACCTCTAAGAAAATAGTAAAAAAGTGACCTAATTGATGCATGTTTAATTTGTCCATTAGAAAGTATACCCAGGTGTAAGAATTCTGTTGAACATGTTTATGCATGTAAAAAAGGTGTAAATTTGTTAGTCTAACGATTAATACTTGTATACTTAAATCTATCTTCTTTGCTTTCTAGCATGAAGGAACAGGTTCAATGGAAAAGTACAGCATCTTCACGAGAAGATGTTATTAGCATTGTGCCAGATGACGTGATGACTAATATTATGAATCGTTTGCCAATACAAGATGCAGTGAAAACTGGTATCTTGTCGAAAAACTGGAGGGTTAAGTGGACTATGCTTACCCAAGTCGTATTTGATGAGAATTTCTTTAATTATTTACCAAATGAATATGGTGAGGAACATATAAGCAGATTTCTCCATGATCTCAAAGGCCACATAGAAAAGTTTGTGTTATACATACCTAAAGGCAAAAATATAGAGGTTGAGGATATTAATCGTTGGGTTATGCTCTTGTCCCTAAGAGGAATTAAGGAGCTCACTCTTGAAAATAAGTCTTGTAATCGACTAAAGTTTTCAACCAAACTTTATGCTTGTATGCAGTTGAAACATTTGAAGCTCAGTAATTGTTGTTTTCGGAATTCACCTAGTTCTTGCGGTTTTCCAAATCTATTGAGCTTAGACTTGTGGTGTGTAAAATTTAAAAGATTTACATTTGGGGAGTTAACTGCTCGATGTCCCTTACTTGAGAGTCTGATAATCGGTCCACTCGACAGGAGAATCAGAATTAAACTCATCGAAATTTTAAAACTTGTAAATCTCGAGATCTTATCTTTAAGATTGGATATGCTTGAAACTGCGATGATCTCTAGTTCATTTTTTCCCAAAGTGATGATCACTAGTTCCAGTATGTTTCAGCTTACTAGTCTTCCAAAACTTCAAGAGCTTCATTTAGAATTTAATGATACCAAGGTAAAATGCTAATTCGGTCTTTGAAATTTACATACAGAATGTTGCATATATGAATGCTTTATGAAAATATTGAAGTGGCTTTTTATGTTTTTTTTAGATGTTGGCAGAAGATGGTGCCCAAAAGAAGGTCTCTACAGCCTTTCTCTGTCTTAAGACTCTTAAATTATCTGATGTGGACTTTACTTGTGATATTATGTAATCATTTGTCACTGAGATGATTTGTGGCTCACAAAATTTGCAGATGCTTGAGATCAAAGTGAGTGAAATGTATATGTATCAGTTTAATAAAGGTAAATTTTATAAATTAATACTAGTATTATAATACGATATGAGAATTTTATAAACCTGCTTTTTTAAAATGTTTATCACTATAGTACGATATGCTCTAAATATTCTTCTATTTATCTTTTGTACCCACATTAAGCAAATCTTCTTTGACAATTGGCAAATTAGGGAGTTATTTTGAAAACCCGCATCACGTTAAAGTTCTTTTATAAATTCATGTTTGAAAGTTTATTCGTAACGAACATGTGAAATTTAATTTGTGGTTGACAATATTTAAATTTTTATGGAATAGAATTTGGATTATCGATGTGATATGAAATTTATTTTGAGATTTTCATTTGGCACTACGTTGACTTCGGCACTAGATAAACTAACAAAAATTAAATGTTTTGAGTTTATGATTCGACTATACATTTATTTGAACGTGTCGTGAGATTTTAAATATTTGGGAACGAGCTCGGTTGAGAGTGTCGAAATATTTTGAAAAGTTACGGGTTTGGCTTTACATTTTAATAACTACCCACTTACCCCTTAACACTAATATTATTATTACTATTATTTACAAAAAAAAAATATAAAAAATACAAATTGATCCTTGTTGGATCCGGTTCACACAAACCAAACACACACCCTCACCACTCACTCGTCTCTCTCTCCCTCTCTTCTACCAAAACCCTAGCCGCCCCTTCTTCCGGCAACCATCGCCACACCGCCGCCTCCACCACTAAACAAACACCACCACCTTAATCACCTTCTCACGATCTATCTTTTGGTGTACTACACGCGCGACCCAAACACCCCTAACCTCTCGTTTGAGTCACCACCGCCACCACCCTTAATACTTCGATTCTTCAATGAATATTGAGCTTGGAGTCGTCTTAAAGGTAGGAAACCACGAATTTCATTTTGGTGTGCCTCGATTTGGGTTCGAATCCATGCATACACGGATTTGCTTGGTTGGGTTTTGTAAAATCTTGATGGGAAATGATATTTTTGATGACAAAAATCCGTTTGGTATCTGGGTTTCATGGTGTCGACTTGAAACCGTGAGCCGTGGCTCACGGCTTGACGTGGTTCGAGCCTTGTGGCTCATTTTAATGTTGGGTTTTGACCTAGTATTGTGGTATCGAGAGTATTGGTACCTTGGGATTGTTTGTGGCTCGATTTTGGATCAACCTTGGTGCTAGTTGTTGTTGTTTGTTGTTGCCGCGACCCAAGGGGTCCGTTTGGCAGATTTGTTAGGGCTCGGGTTAGCCTAAGCCGAGACCAAAAAGGTCATGGGTTCGAGTCTTGTGATTCGTGGACTAGCCGAGACCCGGCACGGGTTTGGCTTGGTAAACCAACCCGGAACATGTGTGTAACTAGATGACTTTTTGTTTTGGTTCATGTTATTGTTATTATGGTTGTTGTGGTATCTTTATTTCGTCCGTATACATTGGATGGGTCGAGACCCTTTGTGGTCTCGACAATGGTATATACTTTTGGTTATTGTGGAGTCGTTGGCGAGAAGTGATTAGTGGAACCGATTGTGAGACGGTCAAATTAGTATGACGGAGATAAGATAGTCGGGTGCCATAGTCAGACCCTATTGTTGTAGCACGTGACATGGGACTTGATTGACGGAGATGGATTACTTGATTGTGATTGGTTATTATTACTTGGACTTGGACAATGAGCCGAGAGTGATGACTCGGACATGTGACCATCTATATAACTCGATATTTACTTATAATCAAAAATTAATAATAAAAGCTCGTAATAATATTATTAATAATACAAGCGTTTATATAAGTATATAGACGTGAAAACGTATATATAACTATATAAATGCGTATATTAAAATTAAAACGATCACGAGTAATAATATAATAATGTGACGATGTATATTATACTATGAAAGTAGTATAATAAATGTCGGGTACGCTATTATGATTAAACAAATATAAATGACGATATAATTATAACGTTGGGTGTTAAATTAAATGAACCACTTTTTGAAAAATAAAAAGAGAAACTTACGAGTTATATGAGATCGTGGTCACTTGAGTCCAAGTGGGTTATATTGTTTATTTTATGACTCTTTGTGCTTGTCACGGATATGTGGCATTAATACATTCACCTTCTATAACTACGTAACTTATTTAATCGGCGGATTAAATGAGAACTATTTAGTTATATAAAATGAGTATATTAGTGGACATTGTATCCTACGACGCCCATAGGTTGTGGTATATGTACAGGAATAATAAATTTCTAAATATCTCGCGAGGTTTGCTAAATTGACGAATTTGGTAAGCTTGATGATATATCTAGGGAATTTATTAAACTTGATACTTACCATATAGTACTATACGTGCTATGTGATTTAGGTTTTGGGTATAATCTTGGAGTGATATATTAAGTAAATAAATATGGGGGATTACCAAATCAACGGGTTTGATAAACTTTGATGATTTATTTAAATAATATTTTGGACTAATATTAGACCTATAGATGGTTTTGTTATTTTTTTTTCGTTGTGGCTTCTTGTTTTGAGTTGTGTCGACCCTCCACCCGCATGGATACCAAACGCCAAACCTCAAACTAATACGAAAATAATACGAGAAATGGATTTTGGAAAGTAAAAAGGATTATGTTCGGGATTGGGAATAATTGATTTTGAGGAAATGATCCTGAAACGAGTTTATGTTGTTAGGAAGTGTCGAGTCCGTAGTTGTTGTCTTTTGAGTTGCTATACATCTTACTTCTACCGATATCTTTTTGCTGATTTCTGGACTTTAGGTGAGTCATAGCTTCACTTTTTACTCTTGAACTTTGTTTTCAATACTTGGGGTGAGAAACGTGCAAATTGTTTTATGTGGACTTTTATCGCTTTTATTTAAAACTTGCTATGCTATGGAACTAGGATATTACGTCAACCTTAGTCACATAGTGAATTATCGCGTGTGGACAAAATATGGTTAGACGAATGTTACATCAACCTTAGTCACATAGTGAACCATCGCGTGTGGACTAGATTTGGTTAGATGAGTTACATCAACCCTAGTCACATAGTGAACTATCGCGTGTGGACTAAATATGGTTGGATAATGAGAATGGCTTATTTGAGGATTTTGTGGATGAACTATAGTGTGCACCTATAGGATTTTGCGTTGAGGATTGAGGCCTAGTCTAGCTAGCAAGCGTTTTGCGTATATGTCCACTTGATTTGATATTGAATATAAACCTATGATCTCACCAGCGAAAGCTAACTTTTAGCACGTTTTCTCAGGTAATTAAGTAATGACTTTGGATGCTTGGATTGGAGGCTTGGCTTGGCAATGCGGTTAAGGATCTATTTTTCTAAAACTCTGATATGTATTTGTGGACCTACTTTTATTTCTTTTGGGCCTTAATTTGGATAAAATTGAGATGAATGTAAACTTTAAAACCCCGTTTGGTTGTGTTTTACTTATGTTTACTTTATCTCGTTCTTTTATGTCTTGTGTTGGATACCAATCCCCGTAGCACCCCGAAAGCTTGTTGAGTCTTCCGCTGTACCAAAATTTGGGGGTGTTACAGATTGGTATTAGAGCCAAGGTTATAGAGAACTAGGTAGATAAATACCTAAACTATAACCGATTTTATTAGAAAACGATCCTCGACCAATGCCCGCCAGCCCGCCAAGCCAAAGCATCTTCGATTATATTGAGGTATTATGCGATAATGAATTGATATGAGATTTTTGAGATGAATTGAGCATATGGAATATATTGATTAGGTGATATGATGGCGTTTTGAGAAATTATATGGCCTAATTGTTTTATAAATGTTTTAGTAATGCAATATTTGAAATCTTTCTTGAAACTATATGATTGGGATTTTTATGATGGTTTTGATACGGTATTTTTAGTTCGGAGTTTAGTTGTTTTGAAACACTTACACCTACCCTACGCCGTTGTCACAGACTATGGCCTCCCGTACGTTCGACATTATTGAGGATGTTCTTGCTGACCCTTTCTGCCCAGCACAGATCACCATGGCTCCTGATGATCCCAACAGGATTGCCATGCATTCAGCTACTTCATCACTGACAGCAGCTACTCTTCTTCAGGCTTTGGCTTGTGTGGCTCTACGTTTTGCCCACCGAGCTACGGCACGCATGTCTGTGCGCCCTTCGTCACTACCCATGCACTTTGATGCTCACGCTCTTCTGTCAGATGCACCACCTACATCATTGCGTCGTCGTCCTAGATCACCTACCCCATCACCACACGATTCACCTGTTCGGAGACGACGATTGATGGTGTACTCCTCGGATGAGGAGGAGGAGGAGGAGGAGTACGAGGGTGAGGAGGAGGCTGATGAACCTCAGGAGGCTTAGCAGGGGGATGATGACCCACAGGAGGGTGAGGAGGAGGATGATCCTCAGGAGGAGGAGATGCCTGATGATGAGGGTTTGCCAGCACAGCCAGCTCAAGCTGAAGAGCCCGGTTCTCCGATACATCCGTTATAGTGATGAGGCGAAAAATGATCCGTTTTTACGGGGTCATTTAAGCCCGAATCCGACTTTATTTGATCAAATATTGCCCTAAATCGTTCCTTTTGTGATTTTAGGTGTTTGGAGAGTGAATTCTGGAAAAGAGGCTATTTTGGACGTTTTTGGAGCATAAAGTGAAGAAAACGACAAAGTACCAAAAATCCAAGCTGAAGATACAAGGTGACGGCGTCAAGACCAAAAGCTTGACGGCGTCAGACATGAAGAATTAAATATCGAAGGTGGTGACGGCGTCAGATGGATAGGTGACGGCGTCAAAGTGGCCAAGAATAAAATACCGAAGGTGGTGACGGCGTCACATAGGCCGTCACAAGAGGATCTAGGGCGTCCGAGGAAGTATATGGCGGCGAGGTGACGGCGTCAGATTTAACTCTTGACGCCGTCAGAACGATTTTCCTATATATAGTTTTCTAGTTTTTTCATTAAAAAAGAGAGAAGTTTTGGTGAAACCCTAAAGACGATTTTGGTGCCTCTTCCACAGGTTTTTCAAGGGTTCCAAACCCTTGAGACCTTGCATTGTAATTGAGATAAGTGTACTTTCAATTCAATCAATATGTCTATGTGTTGGTTGTTTATCTTTTGTTCTTATCTCAATTCTACTATGCTAGGCTAGATCTCTCTTGTGTTTGCTTAGATCTAATGAAACCTAGATGTTGATTATGTGTTGATTACTTGTCTATTCTTGTTTTGAATGAATGATTTATATGTTAGGCTTAAGAAAACTGGCAGATCTCCAAATGGTAACATGCTTGAACGTCTTAAGAAACATGAACCGAGGCGTACTAGGTCTTTATTGGTTGTATTTAATGCATGAGCCACTGTTTACAATCCCTATAGTTGTGCTGGGTCATGGTGTAGGAGGAGATAAGAGCTCATAGAGTTGGGGAGTTATGTATGCCACCCCACGAATGGTATTAAGGAATACAATCCGTCATTCATACAAGTATAACAAGTAATTAACATGTAAAAGATATCTAGGGAGTAGTGAAGTCTAAGTAAACACAATTTCTCCAATTACTGCTCACAACCTTAGTTTAATTAGTTTAATTTCATTTTCATTATTTTATTTTAATTATATCTTAGCTTTGGGTTAGTTGAATAGCAACTAATTCCGCCCACTCTTCCAAAACCCGAGATTTTAATTGCTTTCATAAAAATATAAAAACACAAAAATAATCATCTCTCATCTCTAGAACTATTAATTAGGTTTTCTAATCCTAGCGACACTATTCCTAAGCTGAATGATCAATCCCCCGGTACTTGTCACTATACTATACTACAACGATCAGGTACATTGCCTGGTTGGGGTTGTAAGCTTCTCGGGATCCCTCGAGAGGTAAAGCAAGGTGCGATTCCCACGCATCAAGTTTTTGGCGCCGCAGCCTGGGGAATAGTTATTGTCTAGGTTAGAATTTCTTTTTATTAGGTCTACTTGCTAGATTCCTTTCTAGTAAGATTTTATTTTTATTTTTTAGGTTCTCTTTAGTCTATCTTTTCTTTGTGTCTTTGTTAGTAAAAACCTTTCCATTGACTATTCCGTTAGCCATTATGGAGAACGCGAATCCACCATACTACAAACCACGAAATTCACCCACTCCAAATGACATCTTGATGTTTAAACAACATGAGGATGAACCGATCTATGATGCATGGGCTCGTTTTAAATATTTACTCCGAAAAGTCCCTCATCATAATTTTGATATGTGGTCCCAAATTGAAATATTTTACCATCGTGTCGACCACTATACCAAAATGGACATTGACCATACCGCACATGGGGACCTTTGGGGATTAAGTGCTGATGAAGCATGGGAAACAATAGAGAATTGTGCCATACTTGCCAAAAAAATGGACAACCCAACAAACGTTGTTACGGATTAATTGATAGCAAGTTTAAGGGAACAAGCAAGAAGACTGTTTGGGGATAAAACTATAGATGAGATAACTGGGCATACGGGGTGGTATGATTTCACCACAATACAAATGGAAGAGATAGTAGAAAACCCAAGCCCAATAAGTACCCCACAAGTCCTACCATCACTTGAGGAATACACACCACCCGTGACTTATTCGGATGAAGTAAAAGAGACTTTAGGAACCCCAATAGAGGTAGAACCTTTGAACCAAACACAACTAGAGGATATAGGTTTGAATACTTATAATGATAACCTTACTCTTAGTTCTAGGGAAGTTCCTAGTTTTGATGAACCGGAGCCTCAACCAAAACCGTTACCTAATCTTCCATCCTTGGATGAGAATTTAGGAATTGAGATAGGTTCCGATCCACCCATCAAACCATATAGTCCGGGTAGTTTTAGGATAAAGGTAGTGGACTCTAAGCCTTGTAGAGAGGAAGCCAATATAGGAGTGGAAAATGACCTTACATGCTTACATCACCCATTTATGATTGATCACAAGAAACATTATGGGTTTAAACCGGGTTTATTAGGTCAAGACGGATCCCCAACTAGTAGTCTCTCGAAGTTGATAGAAAATGATCCCTTTCTAGGAGAAAATCTTAATCCACCCATTAACCCGATTGAATTAGGTAAGGTTATGATGATAGGAGCACAGCCCTTTGAGCATATAATTCATCCACCACTCTTTCCTCACGTGGCATACTTTCACCCTAAGGGTGTGTATCGCTACTTTCACCCGCACTTAATCCTAAGTGTAGGGAAAACCTCACCTTTATCCGTGAAGTAAGGGTAGAGTCAGGCTCGTGACTCGAACAAAAACAAGCGCTTCTTGGGAGGCAACCCATGTTTTGTGTGATTTTTATTTGTTTGATTGTTATTTGCTTCTGTATGCATGTTTTATTTTTATTGTTGGTTGATCATGTTTCTCAACTAAAATGTGGAAATACTTTATTATGTTTTTTGGCCTAGTCTTAACTTCAACCTAAAGGTATTTTTGCAAAAGATAAGTGTAAGGGAAAACCCCAAATATGTTTTTAAGAAACAAACCGATCATGATTCTCCACAATATTTAATGAACATGTATATTCGTATTTGTTAGAGTCAAATGCTTGTATTGAGTCATAATGAAGTTTTGCAGGATTTTCCAGGAAGTAGGACAAAGTTTTTCCAGAAATTTTCCGGAAACTTAACATAAGAATTTCTGCAGGACCATTCTGACGGCGTCAGGGCATTGCTCTTGACGGCGTCAGGAGTTAAAATCTGGAAATTTTACCGGTTTTGTTTTTCTAACGGAGTCTTATGGTTTTTGTGAATTATTAAGTTTTATAATCTCCAGGAAATCTGCAAACTTCATTCCACAAGCATTATATCTTACTTTGTTTTCTAGGATTTAGTAACTTATATAGGATGCCGCCGATTTTACGCGAGGTTGCCTTGTCTACTTTTGTCAGGATTTACAGGTTATTTGTGACAAGAAGATGATTTATATTCTGGAAGGGAAGCTTTGATTGTTCGTTTTCTTGGAAGAAGATTTAACCTGGCCAACTAAAATCCATACCGAGCGAATCAGGGGAGTATTTGATTTCATTCTCTTTACTTTTTAACTTTTACATTCTTTACTTGAACATTGGGGACAATGTTCATCTTAAGTGTAAGGGGAGGGTAAAAAGATGATACCTTACATATGCACTTTCGCTTGAGTTTGTTTTGTTTAATGGTAGATGTGTAATAAAACTATGAGAAATACTTGTTAGTGTAATTTTAGCGCCAAATTTAAAATTTTTTACAACATTTAGGAGTGAAACTTTAGCCATAGCAAGCGTCTCATGGATAGGAGGTTGTATGACTAGCACATAACCGTATATTCAGAAAAATTTTCCACCCAAAAATGTGAGGTTCGCCTTTAGATTTGATAGGGAAAGCATTCATTATTGGTGCTTATGAGTGTACCGGTAGCATTTAGATTCTAGAACTTGTGTTAGTGATGCATCCCGAGACCGCTAGTGAGACTACATTCGTGTAGTAGGATTTACTACATGATAAGAGGCATTAGGATCACCCTTGTGTTAAACCCGTATCATAATTACTTGACCATTTAAGTCATAATACTTGGCTAATTAAGTCAACTAATTTTTCCCACACCCTTAGCGTTGTACTCATTTTTAGTACACGATACCCCTAGTACACCCCTCTGAGCCTATCTTTTCGTTTCTAACTTTAAGCATCTTACTTAAAGGAAGAATTTGTTACACCCCACTTAAATGTACACCCAAATCGCCTTAGCCTTCCGTGTATGCGCTCATTTTTTAGCGCATTATTGTTATTTGTTAAACCCTAAGTTAACTTTCTAATTGATTACATGGTTGCTAAGTCGAGTCATATCCTTGTACATATTGTTTTGGGACGATTGGGACTCATGGGTAAGTACTTATTTTATGGAGTAATGGGGAAGAACATCACTTATTACCCCTATATGTACGTTAATCTTAAAAGTGCTCCAAGTGTTTTGATTTTCTTAATTCGAGTCATTAGATTAGTTAATTGTAAAGTATGTAAAGATTCAAGTGTAAGGGGAATTCTCAACCCCTATGATAGAAAAAAAAAATAGAAAAAAAAAGAGAAAAAAAACATACGGACTACCATCCCGTTTTTATTCTATGTTCATTTTATGTTTTTGTTATTTTTAATTTATTATCTTAAGTCGAGTCTAGTCTTGGCTTAGCAACGCCATCTTGTACATGTAATTAACTAAGATTGTTAACTCGCCACCAGTAAAACTTCCTTTATCCAACAAAACCGTGTAATTCATATCCTTACACCTAACGTTATAACCCTTTAAAAAGACCTCTTTGATAGTTTATCCTAGGTGCTTACGCCATGTGGTGGAGGTTTGATCCTTTCCCAAGCCTATGGTAATCTATTTTGCTATGACAGGTAGTGAGAGATATCTTCCATTTCCATAATGTTATATTACTTTATTACACCCGAGAGATGTGAGTATCTAAACACTATTTGTGAGGTGCTTGTGTATGACCTCCGTGCTTGTCTATTGGTCTTTAGTGGAACGATTATTTGTTGTAATTACTTTTATATTAGTGTTAAATGACCCCTAACTTGCCTTTTGAGTAGAATAAAAGCTCATTTGCTTGAGGACAAGCAAATCTCAAGTGTAAGGGTATATGATGAGGCGAAAAATGATCCGTTTTTAGGGGGTCATTTAAGCCCAAATCCGACTTTATTTGATCAAATATTGCCCTAAATCGTTCCTTTTGTGATTTTAGGTGTTTGGAGAGTGAATTCTGGAAAAGAGGCTATTTTGGACGTTTTTGGAGCATAAAGTGAAGAAAATGACAAAGTACCAAAAATCCAAGCTGAAGATACAAGGTGACGGCGTCAAGACCAAAAGCTTGACGGCGTCAGACATGAAGAATTAAATATCGAAGGTGGTGACGGCGTCAGATGGATAGGTGACGGCGTCAAAGTGGCCAAGAATAAAATACCGAAGGTGGTGACGGCGTCACATAGGCCGTCACAAGAGGATCTAGGGCGTCCGAGGAAGTATATGGCGGCGAGGTGACGGCGTCAGATTTAACTCTTGACGCCGTCAGAACGATTTTCCTATATATAGTTTTCTAGTTTTTTCATTAAAAAAGAGAGAAGTTTTGGTGAAACCCTAAAGACGATTTTGGTGCCTCTTCCACAGGTTTTTCAAGGGTTCCAAACCCTTGAGACCTTGCATTGTAATTGAGATAAGTGTACTTTCAATTCAATCAATATGTCTATGTGTTGGTTGTTTATCTTTTGTTCTTATCTCAATTCTACTATGCTAGGCTAGATCTCTCTTGTGTTTGCTTAGATCTAATGAAACCTAGATGTTGATTATGTGTTGATTACTTGTCTATTCTTGTTTTGAATGAATGATTTATATGTTAGGCTTAAGAAAACTGGCAGATCTCCAAATGGTAACATGCTTGAACGTCTTAAGAAACATGAACCGAGGCGTACTAGGTCTTTATTGGTTGTATTTAATGCATGAGCCACTGTTTACAATCCCTATAGTTGTGCTGGGTCATGGTGTAGGAGGAGATAAGAGCTCATAGAGTTGGGGAGTTATGTATGCCACCCCACGAATGGTATTAAGGAATACAATCCGTCATTCATACAAGTATAACAAGTAATTAACATGTAAAAGATATCTAGGGAGTAGTGAAGTCTAAGTAAACACAATTTCTCCAATTACTGCTCACAACCTTAGTTTAATTAGTTTAATTTCATTTTCATTATTTTATTTTAATTATATCTTAGCTTTGGGTTAGTTGAATAGCAACTAATTCCGCCCACTCTTCCAAAACCCGAGATTTTAATTGCTTTCATAAAAATATAAAAACACAAAAATAATCATCTCTCATCTCTAGAACTATTAATTAGGTTTTCTAATCCTAGCGACACTATTCCTAAGCTGAACGATCAATCCCCCGGTACTTGTCACTATACTATACTACAACGATCAGGTACACTGCCTGGTGGGGGTTGTAAGCTTCTCGGGATCCCTCGAGAGGTAAAGCAAGGTGCGATTCCCACGCATCATATAGCCTGTTTCACCTGATCACCCATTCTTGTTTGATTCACCACCTGGTAGTCCCGTGGCGTCGGATGCGCCATCTGAGATATTTGCTGAGCATGCAGAGTTGGGTGAGACTGGTAGGATGTGGATTCACATTACTGCTCTAGGTGAGAGGATCGCGCATATGTCTGATCGGATTGATAGGGTGACTGTTGAGTTTATTGGAGAGTTGAGGATTGATTTGGTTACTACTGAGAGGAGGGTTACAGAGATGAGGAGAGGTATGCTGGAGATTCATGAGCAGATTGAGAGCTTACAGAGAGGTTTCATCACAGCTCGCGAGGCAGATCGCAAGCTGTGGCAGAGAAACACCGAGTTGGAGAAGGAGGTAGCAGACCTCAAGAGAGATAGCGATACTCATAGTGTGTTGTTGGGATCATTGTGGAGAGAGCTGGATAGTTTGAGGCAGGAGTTGAGGAGCCTACGCCAGCATAGTGGCTAGATAGTTGGATTATGTTGTCATGTTGCTTTCTACACTGAGGAGTGTTCGGTTAGAAAAGCTAGTTATCTTATTTCGATGTATTCCTGTTGATTGTTCGTCTCGTTTGGAACGATTAGTATCTCTTATGTCTTTTGTAGTTGGAACGATGTCTCGATCGCTATTTGTATGGATGATGGTTATTATTATATGATGTTATGTGATTTTTGAATGTTATGGAAATTGAGTTCCTATTCGCCTTATCGATGTCTTGTGGTGTATTGTTGATATTTTTCCGATGTCTTGACTCCATTTATCCGATTCTTATTGAGCGTATGATAAGTATTATTGGAGACTCATGGACCTTGTATTATGTTTCAGATTAATGGTTGTACGACGAAACCCTGTCAGAGCTACCCGAACTGGAACTTCCGCGACTACCCCTAGTCGCCAAGGACGCCGTCCTACTCGAAATGTTGAAACCCCTACTCCTGATAACCTGGACACCACTAACCATAACAACAGGAATCAAAATGTCGATGTTCAGGGAGACAATGGTCATGTTCCACCGAATGCACTTGCTGTGGATCAAGCAATGATCAATCAACTTGTGGAGCAACGAGTTGCTGAACTACTAGCTGAGTCGAATCATTCCAACAACTCTGCTGGAACTTTTCCACCTGTTCGTACTAATGATGTAACTACAAGGAGTTCCGAATCTGTGGACCCATTGAGTTTGGTGGAACTGAAGGAGTGGTCTACTTGGTCAGATAGATAGAGAAAACTCAGTCAGTGTTAAATGTCAGCAACTGTGTGGAGAATGCAAAGGTAAAGTTTGCTTCTTTTACTTTCAAGGAGGAAGCTTTAACTTGGTGGAACAATTACCGAAATTCGGTTGGGAGTGAAGTGGCCTACGCCATGACTTGGGAGCAATTTAAGTCCTTGCTGATTCAGACTTACTGCCCAAGGAATGAGGTTAAGAAGCTGGAGATTGGGTTCTGGAATCACAAAGTGAAGGGTACCGATATGGCGACTTACAATCGTCGTTACCAGGAGTTAGCCTTGCTTTGCCCAGATATGGTTAAGACCGAGACTCAAAAGATTGAGCGGTATACCGATGGGCTGCCTTTGGCTACAAGGAATGATGTGATTGCTGCTAGACCTAAAAATATTCATGAGGCCATCACAATCGCTCAACAATTAATGGATTCGTTGGAATTGGAAGGAGCTGATAAGGATAAGAATGGGAAGAGAAAGAGAGACCATCACTCTAAGGGTAAGGATCACCGAAACAAGCGACAAGCTGTTGCTAAGGCTTATGCTATTGGGGATGGAGATAAGAAGAACCACAATGGTGATGCACCCAAGTATGGTCGTTGCTACCAGAATCATTCTGGACGATATAATGTGATGTGCCATAATTGCTCAAGGAGAGGACACACAGCTAGGGATTGTAGAGCTCGACCCCTTGCTATGGTTCAAGCTACTCTCGAAGTGAGAAGTAAGGCAGATGTTACTTGTTTTGGGTGTGGAAATAAAGGACATTATAGGAATAAGTGTAGAGGATCATGGAACCGAGGAAATCAAGGATCGGGTGGTAATGGGTACAATCATGGAAACCGTGGAGCTGGAGGAAACCATGGACGTCATGACAATGAGGACCAACGTGTGGAAGCAGGAACTGCTCATGGGAGAGTGTATGCACTTGGGAACGAGAGAGGAGAAGACCCGAACGTCGTTAATGGTACGTTCCTTCTCAATAATTGTTATGCTTCCATACTGTTTGATACTGGTACCGATAGAAGTTTTGTGTCCACTACATTTGCACCCTTATTAGAAAAACCCCCGATGGCCTTAGGAATTGGATATGATGTAGAGTTAGCTAACGGAAAACATAGAAAGGATTAAAACTATTATTCGCGGTTGCACGTTAAATTTCTTGAATCACCCTTTCAACATAGATCTTCTACCCGTCACATTAGGAAGTTTCGATGTTATCATTGGCATGGATTGGTTGTCGAATTATCGTGCTCACATACTTTGTGACGAGAAAATCGTGCGTGTGCCTTACGACAAGGAGATTCTAAATATACAAGGAGATAAAAAAGGTTCGAGGAGCCCATCTATATTAGCTGTCATTTCTTGCACTAAGCTACCGAAGCTAATGGAAAAAGGATGTTGCCTTTTTTTAGCTCAAATCTCTGAGAAAGGGGGAAGGAGAAGAAGGAAAGATGCATTGGAGATGTGTCTATAGTTCGTGACTTTCTGGATGTATTTCCCGATGATTTGCCGGGAATCCCGCCTACTAGACAAGTGGCGTTTCAGATTGAGTTGATACCTGGTGCTGCACCCGTGGCATGAGCGCCTTATCGACTTGCACCTACTGAATTGGAAGAGTTGTCGAAACAATTGGCGGAGTTAGCCAAAAAGGGATTTATACGACCAAGTTCTTCACCTTGGGGAGCCCCAGTTTTATTCGTGAAGAAGAAGGATTGATCGTTTCGTATGTGTATTGATTAACGAGAGCTGAACAAGTTAATGGTGAAGAATAGATACCCGTTACCAAGGATCGACGACTTGTTCGATCAGCATCAAGGATCAAGTGTGTATTCGAAGATATTCCGAAAACGGCTTTCAGAACCCGTTACGGGCATTACGAGTTTCAAGTGATGCCGTTTGGGTTGACTAACGCACCGGCGGTATTCATGGATCTCATGAATCGGGTGTGTAAGCCTTACTTAGACAAGTTCGTGATCGTGTTCATCGACGATATTCTAATCTACTCGAAGAGTGAGAAAGAGCGTGAGGAGCATCTAAGGCTCATTTTAGAATTGTTCAGGAAGGAGAAGTTGTATGCTAAGTTCTCCAAATGTGAATTTTGGATTCCGACGGTACAATTTTTGGGTCATGTGATTGATAGTCAAGGAGTTCATGTAGATCCCGCTAAGATTGAAGCTATTAAAGATTGGGCTGCACCGACAACCGCAACTGAAATTTGTCAATTTTTGGCTTTAGCCTGTTACTACCGTAGATTCATTGAGGGATTTTCGAAGATAGCCAAGCCGTTGACCAAATTGACTCAAAAGAATGTTAAATTACTTAAGAATTGGGAGATAAGGAAGAGGAAGCATTTCAATTACTTAAGAAGATGTTGTGTAGTGCTCCTGTCTTGGCATTGCCTAAAGGCAGCGAAGACTTCGTTGTCTATTGTGATGCTTCTCATAAAGGTTTGGGAGCTGTGTTAATGCAACGGGAGAAAGTGATAGCTTATGCTTCCGAACAGCTCAAGAAGCACGAGAAGAACTACACCACCCATGATTTGGAGTTAGGTGCTGTGGTTTTCGCATTGAGGATATGGAGACATTATTTGTATGGTACCAAGTGTGTTGTATTCACTGATCACAAGAGTCTACAACACATCTTGAATCAGAAAGAGCTCAACATGAGACATCGACGTTGGATTGAGCTGCTAAGCGATTATGATTGCGAAATCCACTATCATCCTGGTAAAGCAAACGTCGTTGCTGATGCTCTTAGTCGAAAGGAGAGAATACCACCATTGCGAGTTAGGTCATTAGGAATGACTATCGTATCGTCATTACCGTCTCAGATATTAGAAGCTCAAACGGAGGCGTTGAAAGCAGAAAACCGACCTGCTGAGAATATATTTGGGATGACAGAAAATGAGAAGGGATTTGTTAAGTGTTCTGATGGAATATTGTGTTTTGGAGACCGAAGTTGGGTACCATTGTATGGAGGAATTCGAGAGTTGATTATGCACGAGTCGCATAAGTCAAGGTATTCTATTCATCCTGGGTCTGACAAGATGTACCAAGATCTAAAGAAGTTATATTGGTGGCCAAACATGAAAGCAGATATAGCATTGTACGTTAGCAAGTGCTTGACATGTTCGAAGGTTAAGGCCGAACACCAGAGACCGTCAGGATTATTGACGCAGCCAGAACTCCCGGTTTAGAAGTGGGAGCGGATTACGATGGACTTTATTACCAGATTACCGAAGACAGCTAGCGGTTGTGACGCTATCTGGGTAATTGTGGATCGATTAACTAAGTCTGCTCATTTCCAGGTGATTAGTGAAGATGATAATGTCGACAAAGTTGCGAGGTTGTATGTGAAAGAAATTATTTCTCGTCATGGTATTCCGATATCGATTATTTCTGATCGCGACAGTCGTTTCACGTCAGCTTTGTGGCGATCACTTCAAACCGCTTTGGGGACGAGACTTGATATGAGTATTGCATATCATCCCCAAACCGACGGTCAAAGTGAGAGGACTATTCAGACTTTGGAGGATATGCTTCGTGCATATATATTAGACTTTGGTAAAGGCTGGGAGAAGTATCTACCCCTTGCGGAATTCTCCTATAACAATAGCTACCACACAAGTCTTAAAGCTGCACCATTCGAAGCTTTATATGGTCGTAAATGCCGTTCGCCTATTGGTTGGGCTGAAGTTGGAGATAGCCAACTCACAGGCCTCGAGATTATATTGGAGACTACTGAGAAAGTGACTCAAATTCGTGATCGATTACAAGGAGCTAGAGATAGGTAGAAAAGTTATGCCGATCAGAGACGTAAACCCCTAGAGTTCCAGGTTGGAGACAAAGTGATGCTGAAAGTCTCGCCTTGGAAAGGAGTGATACATTTCGGGAAACGTGGGAAAGTCAACCCCCGCTACATTGGACCATTTATTATTTTGGAAAGAATTGGGCCCGTAGCTTATTGGTTGGAGCTACCACAAGAATTGAGTAAAGTTCACGATGTGTTTCATGTGAGTAATTTGAAGAAGTGCCTTTCTGATGAGACGCCGGTTATACCGATGAAGGACATTCGTGTAGATGAGAATTTGAACTTTGTAGAAGAACCGATTGAGATTTCGGATCGAGAGATTAAACGACTCAAGAGAAGTTATATTCCACTCATCAAGGTTCGTTGGAATTCCCATCATGGACCGGAATTTACGTGGGAACGTGAGGATGAGTTTCAAAAGAGATATCCGAAGCTTTTCTCTTCGTAGATGGTTTGTAGAGAAACCCGGGACGGGTTTCTTCTGATGCTGGGAGGATGTGACAACTGGCAAATTAGGGAGTTATTTTGAAAACCCGCATTACATTAAAGTTCGTTTATAAATTCATGTTTGAAAGTTTATTCGTAACGAACTTGAGAAATTTAATTTGTGGTTGACAATATTTAAATTTTTATGGAATAGAATTTGGATTATCGATGTGATATGAAATTTATTTTGAGATTTTCATTTAGCACTACGTTGACTTCGGCACTAGATAAACTAACAAAAATTAAATGTTTTGAGTTTATGATTCGACTATACATTTATTTTGAACGTGTCGTGAGATTTTAAATATTTGGGAATGAGCTCGGTTGAGAGTGTCGAAATATTTTGAAAAGTTACGGGTTTGGCTTTACGTTTTAATAACTAGCCACTAACCCCTTAACACTAATATTATTATAACTATTATTTACCAAAAAAAAAAAAAAAAAAAAAAAAAAAAAAAAAAAAAAAAAAAACTACAAATTGGTCCTTGTTGGATCCGGTTCACACAAACCAAACACACACCCTCACCACTCACTCGTCTCTCTCTTCCTCTCTTCTACCAAAACCCTAGCCGCCCCTTTTTCCGGCAACCATCGCCACACCGCCGCCTCCACCACTAAACAAACATCACCACCTTAATCACCTTCTCACGATCTATCTTTTGGTGTACTACAAGCGCGACCCAAACACCCCTAACCTCTTGTTTGAGTTACCACCGCCACCTAAAACACCACCACCACCCTTAATACTTCGATTCTTCAAAGAATATTGAGCTTGGAGTCGTCTTAAAGGTTGGAAACCACGAATTTCATTTTGGTGTGCCTCGATTTGGGTTCGAATCCGTGCATACACGGATTTGCTTGGTTAGGTTTTGTAAAATCTTGATGGGAAATGCTATTTTTGATGACAAAAATCCGTTTGGTATCTGGGTTTCATGGTGTCGACTTGAAACCGTGAGCCGTGGCTCACGGCTTGACGTGGTTCGAGCCTTGTGGCTCATTTTAATGTTGGGTTTTGACCTAGTATTGTGGTATCGAGAGTATTAGTACCTTAGGATTGTTTGTGGCTCGATTTTGGATCAACCTTGGTGCTAGTTGATGTCGTTTGTTGTTGCCGTGACCCAAGGGGTCCGTTTGGCAGCTTTGTTAGGGGTCGGGTGAGCCTAAACCGAGACCAGAAAGGTCTTGGGTTCGAGTCATGTGATTCGTGGACTATCCGAGACCCAAACGGGTCTTCCGGCCCGGGTTTGGCTTGGTAAACCAACCCGGAACATGTGTGTAACTAGATGACTTTTTGTTTTGGTTCATGTTATTGTTATTATGGTTGTTGTGGTATCTTTATTTTGTCTGTATACATTGGCTGGGTCGAGACCCTTTGTGGTCTCGACAATGGTATATACTTTTGGTTATTGTGGAGTCGTTGGCGAGAAGTGATTATTGGAACCGATTGTGAGACGGTTAAATTAGTATGACGGAGATAAGATAGTCGGGTGCCGTAGTCGGACCCTATTGTTGTAGCACGTGATATGGGACTTGATTGACGGAGATGGATTACTTGATTGTGATTGGTTATTATTACTTGGACTTTGACAATGAGCCGAGAGTGATGACTCGGACATGTGACCATCTATATAACTCGATATTTACTTATAATAAAAAATTAATAATAAAAGCTCGTAATAATATTATTAATAATATAAACGTTTATATACGTATATTGACGTGAAAACGTATATATAACTATATAAGTGCGTATATTAAAAATAAAACGATCACGAGTAATAATATAATAATGTGATGATGTATATTATACTATAAAAGTAATATAATAAATGTTGGGTACGCTATTATGATTAAATAAATATAAATGACGATATAATTATAACGTTGGGTGTTAAATTAAATGAACCACTTTTTGGAAAATAAAAGGGCAAATTACTTAAAAATGCATCAAACTTGACACTTTTTACCATTGTATGTAGCCATCTTTTTTTTCCTAGTGTGTGACTAAACTTTCGAATTTGGTACATTGTGTGTATTTTTTGACTATTTAGCCTTGTAAAATGACCATTTTACCCTTCGAAAATTTGAAAATGAAAGGGTAAAATGGTCACAAGATACACACAATGTACCAAATTTGAAAGTTTAGTCACACATTAGGAAAAAATAAAGATAACTACATACAATGATAAAAAGTGTCGAGTTTGATGCATTTTTAAATAATTAGCCCAAAATAAAAAGAGAAACATACGAGTTATATGATATCATGGTCACTTGAGTCCAAGTGGGTTATATTGTTTATTTTATGACTCTTTGTGCTTGTCACGGATATGTGGCATTAATACATTCACCTTCTATAACTACGTAACTTATTTAATCGACGGATTAAATGAGAACTATTTAGTTATATAAAATAAGTATATTAGTGGGCATTGTATCCTACGACGCCCATAGGTTGTGGTATGTGTACAGGAATAATAAATTTCTAAATATCTCGCGAGGTTTGCTAAATTGACAAATTTGGTAAGCTTGACGATATATCTAGGGAATTTATTAAACTTGATACTTACCATATATTACTATATGTGCTATGTGATTTAGGTTTTGGGTATGATCTTGGAGTGATATATTAAGTAAATAAATATGGGGGATTATCAAATCGACGGGTTTGATAAACTTCGATAATTTATTTAAATAATATATTTAACTAATATTAGACCTATAGATGGTTTTGTTATTCTTTTTCGTTGTGGCTTCTTGTTTTGAGTTGTGTCGACCCTTCACCCGCATGGATACCAAACGCCAAACCTCAAACTAATACGAAAATAATACGAGAAATGGATTTTGGAAAGTAAAAAGGATTACGTTCGGGATTGGGAATATTTGATTTTGAGGAAATGATCCTGAAACGAGTTTATATTGTTAGGAAATGCCGAGTCCGTAGTTGCTGTCTTTTGAGTTGCTATACATCTTACTTCTACCGATATCTTTTTGCTGATTTCTGGAGTTGAGGTGAGTCACAGCCCCAATTTTTACTCTTGAACTTTGTTTTCAATACTTGAGGTGAGAAACGTGCAAATTGTTTTATGTGGACTTTTATCGCTTTTATTTAAAACTTGCTATGCTATGGAACTAGGATATTACGTCAACATTAGTCACATAGTGAATTATCGCGTGTGGACTAAATATGGTTAGGCGAATGTTACATCAACCTTAGTCACATAGTGAACCATCGCGTGTGGACTAGATTTGGTTAGATGAGTTACATCAACCCTAGTCACATAGTGAACTATCGCGTGTGGACTAAATATGGTTGGATAATGAGAATGGATTATTTGAGGATTTTGTGGATGAACTATAGTGTGCACCTATAGGATTTTGCGTTGAGGATTGAGGCCTAGTCTAGCTAGTAAGCGTTTTGCGTATATGTCCACTTGATTTGATATTGAATATAAACCTATGATCTCACCAGCGAAAGCTGACTTTTAGCACGTTTTCTCAGGTAATTAAGTAATGACTTTGGATGCTTGGATTGGAGGCTAGGCTTGGCTTGGCAATGCGGTTAAGGATCTATTTTTCTAAAATTCTGATATGTATTTGTGGACCTACTTTTATTTTTTTTTGGGCCTTACTTTGGATAAAATTGGGATGAATGTAAACTTTAAAACCCCGTTTGGTTGTGTTTTACTTATGTTTACTTTATCTCGTTCCTTTATGTCTTGTGTTGGATATCAATCCCCGTAGCACCCCGAAAGCTTGTTGAGTCTTCCGTTGTACCAAATTTTGGGGGTGTTACATCTTCCATTGATCCAAGATATGCAGTTCTTTTGCTCTATCGCTTGCCTCAGTGACGTATTATCAATGCAGGTCTTGTTTGTGCGCGATTTGGTCTATGTAGCATAAAAAGGTTACATGTCAAATGACATGCTTAATTATGCTTACACAGAATAATGGACTCGTAAAATGGATTCAACTGGTTTAACTTTCTTAGATACCTGTTATAACCGATTTATCTAAAAAAGACCAACCCGAGTAGGACCTAACCGTACCTATAATTCTAGAACGAGTCTTTTAAGTCGGTGAGAATGCATAAGGAGCTAACCTATTAAGTCCCCTAAAAGATCTAATATTGTTTTAGTTCTGATTATCAAATTTCTTTAATATCCGATGAATAATCATAGCTATTCATTTTCTAGTTAAAAAAAAAAAAATGATATCTTTTATATAATAAAATAAAACCCCTAGTGGGGACTTTTCCATTTAAAAAAAAAAAAACAAATCACACTTTATTTAGTAATAATCTTTTTCCTAATAAAACAAAACCCTTAGTGGGACTTTTTCATTTCAAAAAAATCAAATTATTCCTTATTAAGTAATAAATTTTTTATTTTATTTTTTATTTTAAAGATTTTTAATAAAAAGAGCCTTAAATACTTCCTAATTTAAACAAAAAAAATTGTAAATTCGTTTTAGGTGAAAAGTGTGTAAAAAGTTATATGTGTCAAAAGGAGGTGCAATACATTTATTTTTTTCAATTGGTGTTTGAGATTAGATTTTTACATTTGCTTATATAAAGATTGCCTGTTAATTATTTTTTTTCACAAATTGATACCTTTTTTATGCAATTAATTATCAATCACAGATGAATGATTAATCAATAAAGCAAAATATTGACACAATTAGTGAAGAGGTATATCAATCTTTCTAAAAAGGTTAAGATATTTTTTGTTTTATTGAATCGCTCAAATAATCAAATAAACGTGTTGTTTACAATGAAGTTTACAGGTTTTTATATTTGTTATTCATAGGTGTTTTTACAGGTTTTGCTGATGTGTATTTTTGGTTACAAATGCACAAGGTGTTTTTATATTTGATCAGCTTCTGCATTCAATTGGAAAATTCGGGAAGACCGAGACCATGATGAAGGTTATTGAATTTTATATTCGATGCAATTGATTAGCATCACACTATAATTCTTCCTTTCTTGAGTCACATGCAGGTATCTTTTATATAATAATGGAAACGTGTGCTGAAATTAACAATTCTACTTATTCGGTGTTGCTAAAGGATCTTCTGGTTGCTGGAAATTGGAGAGAGTACCTCGAGGTAACCTTCTTAAAATGCTATTGGTATTTACTAAAAGTATTGAATGCAAAGTTCATTGCATTTAAAGTTTTTTAGTCAACATCATTTTATTATTGTCGAACTTCATCATGTAATGGAGTGGACAAAGGATTATGGAGTTCAACCTTCGTTTAAATGTGTCAAAGTATACTTGCCTTTGCTTTCAGGAAATTGAACATGAGGCATTAGAAATAATATTTTGAAGCTTAAGGTATGTACCTGTAGAGAGCTACATTTAATTGAGGCTTTATTATATAAAAGATTCATTCTATAGCTTTGCTCGATTCAGTGATTGTCTGCCACAAGTTTTCAACTTCATCAAGTGCCTAATATAATAAAGATCACCAAAATATATAAGCATACACTCTAATTACGTGTATTCGAGAAGCCCCTCACTTGACAATATAATGGAATTTACTTTTAGATCATTAATACTATCCTTTTCTTTCTCTTTTTACCAATCATGTAATCAAGTGCTCGTGACCAATTAAGCACATTTATTATGTGTATTTTATGATCATTTTTTAGTTGTCAGGATGCATGAATCCCTTTGAGAAGTGTGAGACGAGGCTGAGAAGTCTTTTTTTTCATCATTTGTCATATTTTAAACTTCTTCATTAAATCATGACTATTATCAATGATATCAATAAATAAGTTATTTTACCCGTTAGAGATAAAACATAACCCGAATCGACCCATTAATAAGTAAATGACTAGATTTTCCCATCTCTACCTTTTTCTTTCCATTTGGTTACTTAGGATATTACTATAGTCTTATCTAGAGAAGGCCGTTACTCTTCTTCTTTCTTTTTTGATAGTTGATAAGTGTACTTTCAACTCATGCTTGACCTTTACTTGCATACAAAACAAAACGTATCTTCCACAATCGTTCTTGTCAATTGTACTTTTGAACTTGCAGAACTGCACGAGTCTACAAAACAAGAGATAAGTTGTGAAATTAATAATTATTTTATACTATTACCCGGCTTCCAATTTTTAAGTATATTGGCCACTTTGAATGTGATTGACGACAATAAGGTAGCAAGTACTAACTCTCTTATATGATAAATTGGGATTAGGATTAATCATTAAAAAGGTATCAAATGCTCCAATTAGAATCTTTGTAGTATGTTTTTCAAATAAATAAATGGATATAACTGTTACTCTGTAAGGCCTTTCATTTGTCAATGGATATTTACTTCTTCCAAGTCATCATTTATTTATCAAACTGTCTGGGATCGCTATTCAAATTGCTTCTCATAAAGGTGTTGTTCAGTACTGAAATTGATCATAAAGGGTTGTTTTGGATTGCTTAATGAAAATGGTTTAAAGGGATTGTTTGGGATTGCTTATTTAACTCCTTATAGGTAGTTTTTATAAGCAATCCCAAACAGTCCTATAAAGAAGTCCCGATTCAAAGGCTAAAAAAGAGTTGGACACTTTGTAAATTTGTAATCACCTTGCAAAATTATGTTCAGTCAAGTTACCATGAGCCAATGACAAGAATCGCTATAGGAACAGAATGAGTATGCAAAGTTTATATAGGTATTGCGACATGCTTATTAGAGATGCAATGTCCCTCTATCGTTACTATAGTAACAGAATGAGTATGCAAAGTTTATATAGGTATTGCGACATGCTTATTAGAGATGCAATGTCCCTCTATCATTGCATCTAAAACATAATTGTTGCAATAACGTTTTCATCGGTATTTGCATCTGCCAGCAAAAAATATGCAAATTTAAGGGCTGTTTCTATATAGCTAATACACCAGTTATAGGCGTGTTTGTGATTGGTGAAACATGTTATATTCATTACATATTAGTCCTCAAAGTGGTCATGTACTTGCTGATTTCAGCAGCTTTCCTGCTTATAGAGCATTAGATTTTAAGAACAGAAGGATAGTCAACACAATAAGGCATGAATGTTAAAGACATACTTTATCTTCTATTTATTTGGTTAGAATCACCAAACTTTAAATGACCATCATTA
Source organism: Artemisia argyi (assembly GCA_030686995.1). Taxonomy (NCBI): domain Eukaryota; kingdom Viridiplantae; phylum Streptophyta; class Magnoliopsida; order Asterales; family Asteraceae; genus Artemisia; species Artemisia argyi. Next base: position 41,176,462 of record CM060682.1, on the reverse strand, counting down.
ACTCTTGATATTTTCATGTCACAGACTTGAAATACCATGGGAAATGATGCAAAGTGCTAAAAGGGCATAGCAAAACAAGCCGGTGGTAGTGAGGACGGTGGCTCAAAAGACAAAGGGAAAAGTGGAGAGGTTGTCGATGGGCTTGGCACCTGTACATTTGTAAAAGGTTTCTTCTTCAACTATCTTTTTTGCAAAATATAACATGTCTTATGTTTATGGGACTTATTAATTGTGTAATATCGTTTTGTTTTCAGCAAGGCACAACTTATGTGAAAAGCAATTTAAAATAAATGAAGAATATGAGAAGCTGCAAGATATGTGGCATAGCAATGGAGATACGGTCCCTCCAGCTGAGTTCGTACAGGTAGCCTCTTCATTCAACAGATTGTCATTCCTCTTTTTTTCTTTTTCATATGTTGACACAAGATCTATATGAGTAGATGTATTTCACATATTTTACATGATCAATAGGACGGTCTCATCACAGAGAGAATGTCAGGGTCACTAAGTGTACCTATAAGGTGTAGGCACCGGTGGCGTATGAATATTTTGAGTGCTATTTACAACACATGTAATAAATATTAAATCAAGGTTGATTTTAGTCTATTATTGTTTGCCATATCCCTTAACTAATTACCACTTTGTTGTCAAAATGGGTGGTTATTTGTAGATGTCAAAACAGCTAGGGTTGGGTTGACCCAAAACCTTCTGTCCAAAAATATATAATTTTTAACAGTGTGTCATAATCCAAAGTTTTAAAATGTACTAAAGGTTTAGGAGGTTTATGAATTAAAGTTACACCTTGGGCGACATTTGACGGTATTTCATTATAGGCTATTATTTATAAGTAAATGGGGTCGAAATTGGCACATCTAAGGACGAGTGAAATTGTGTGTTTGATAGGATGAAATATATATTACTAAAAAGTGTTTGCAGGTCAATCTGTTTCAAATTGTACTAAAGAATGACGACATGTTTGGACCCCTGTAAAAAATGACATCTTCTGACCCAAACCATTTTGACCTGATACCCAATATGCCCATCTAGCCACCTTGGTTTATCCCAAGCAACTTACTTCTTTTTAATTTGAATATCAATCCAAATTTTAGTGGAAATCCAAATATCAAAGGAAAACAAGAGGTGGATGAATATTTTTAAAATTTTAGCCCATCAAATTCAAAACAATATTTTGAATTAAAGAATTGCCACCCCTACACATAACTCTTTTGTTTCAGAAACTAAGATATAGTTATTATTTAGTAACTTTAGCCTAGAAGTATTACTTTCAAGTTGCGAGAAACATCTTAATTTCTCCTTGACTAAGTAAACAAGTCCCGCAGATCATGGTCATTTCTTATCAGTCGTCATGCATACGCATACGATGCATTAAACAGGAATATCAAAAGGTAAGTTTGATATGGTTGCAAGTTAAGTTAGATTGAGGCTCTTTAGGCTTTACTTTTAATTTTGTGTGACAAGCAATATTAAAGATCTCAAAATGGGTAGATATTAGATAAAAGGGCAGTTTCATGTGTGGGTCAAAACAGGCGTCGTTGGGTTGGGCCGACTCAAAAATACTTTAATAATTGACATATTGCCCTGTAATAAATTAGTCAACTTAGGATGCATTAGTTTGCATGTCTTTTATTGTGCATTACTTTGAAGAATAAACGTTGCAGGAGCAAATGTTAACCAATTGTTGTTACGGTTCAATAGTTTTGAGCATGATATTGTTCAAGATGATGCTCAAACTCAACATAAAGAGGTATCCGCTGGTACAATGGTTGACGATCCTGTAAAACCAGAACGTGGAAGTACTCTATGTAGTGGAAAGGTATATATTTTTCTCTCAGAATATGACTCGCTTAATGTAGAATACTAAAGAAAACATCACTACAACAAAAAAGGTTCCTGATGACCTGATCTAAAATGATAATGTTACATGTAATTCAATTTGTTTATTTGATTTAGATGATATTGATGAGTGGGCTTAGCCGAAATGCTTTGGAGGAGCTATCATCTGAAAGATATTAAATGATAAGTTCCAATCGCATAAATTGTCTTACTATCAGTTGACCAATTATGCTGTGTAGGCATGCTAAAAACCTTACAGGACTTGATTTGAAGAACTGCCAACATTGGAGTCCTTTCCTTGAAGTAATCCTTAATTCTTATTACTTGATTAGTTTTTATGCATCTCTGAGCATGAACTAGAATATTGATCTGTATGTTTGCAGATTCATTATGTCCGAGCTGGGAAAGATTGACCTTTTAGCCATAAGGAAGTCACCGTACTTTATATTCCTGATTTTTTATCGGATTGTTTACCATCACTAGATGCATGGAGGGATCAATAGCTTGCTTATTGCTGAGCGGGAGCATCTTCATGCTCTTAAAAAAGAGGTATACTGTTTCTAATATGTTGTGAAAAAAGTAAACATTGGCAACCTTATGACCAACCCTAAAAGGAAAATAAATATTTTTATTGCTATGACCTTGACACAAAAATTATTTGACTATTTTGTGTTCACTTTTGATTTATAAATCAACTATTTTGATGTTTATACGTCTCATATTGTATTTTTTAGGAGTGGGAAAAGAGGTTTAAAGGACCTACAGCAGGAAAAAGTGAGGAAAATTAAAATTGACAAGTTATTATGTGCATTTGCAAGAGAAAAAAGTTTCCATATTTGAACTGTGCAACTATTAAATCAACAATGAGAATCATATCATGAACTGCTGCAATCCTTGAAATGAAAGTTAACCAATAGTTCAGGTTTGAGTAATGTAGCAATATCATGGTTGCAAATATGATTGTATTTCTTACATTAGTTTCATATTTTGGTATGAAAGTAGAGATGTTTGTCTATATATAAGAGGATGAATCTCCTGTTGCTATAAACTTTTGTCGGTTAGTGATATTGCCACTTTAGTAAAGTTTCATTTATGTATTCGTTAAAGAGTCGAATGAAGAAAACAATTTTTATAAAGGGCTAGAAACCACATTTGTTTAGTTTTGGTACTTGATATTTTGAGTGGGAAGAGAAATAGGGGTTGTGTTTCATATTGAGCATAGTGATAACCTTATTGGATTCATTACAGCTTTGTGACACTAAACAGTTTTGTTGGGTAATTAAACACTCATGAACGCAATTAGCCACATTGTTTCTTCTCACAAGTTGCATCCCAAAAGTCTTAGATTGAAATCATATTTGTACCATACCGACGTACCGCAATACTTGAGAAAACGTACCAAGTTCCTTTGTTTTATCATGTGTTAATTACTTAATTTGAATAATGTTCTGTTACAGCTACATATATATTACTCCCGTCCATGATCACATTTTTAAGTCAGTTTAGTTATCTTATATAAAATGATGTAAACTTTTTTCAGAGTTTTAGCAAACAAATTTAACAGCATTATAGAATAAACAATCCAACATTATTTTTTTTAAAAAGGCAATAATTTTATTAAAACAAACTAGCAAGAAGCTAGAAAGTACATCGATGAAACACTTGACCAACTCGACCCTAAAATAAACATCGTGAATAACCAAACAATCAAAAGAATAAACTCCACCATTCTTTAACACAACAATTATTAACATATTCTTTTTCAAGCTTAGCTGTAATTAACCAAGTTCAAAATAAACATTAAAAAGTATCTTAAAAATACTACCAAGTTGAATAGATTATAAAAGTAAACAAAATCGCATGTACACATATTTTTTATATAATAAAACAAAACCCCAAGTAGTGACTTTTCCATTTCAAAAAAATCAAATCATACCTTATTTAGTAATAATTTTATTTAAAAAAAATATATATATTTTCTTATTAGGTAACATTTTATATTTATCCATAACACAAGTAGAAGATAAATACAAAAAATATAGATAAAATGCAATTAACAATAGGATTAAAATTTTTAAATAATTATCTTTAATAATAAAAAACTATAATTAAACATCATAAATCAAACAAAACAAATATTAATTATTTGTTTTTTAATAAATAAAAATATATGATTCAATTTTTTTTTAAAAAACCCGTGCGTGCGCGGGTATTATAACTAGTTTTATTTAAAAAAAGATTATTTTTCTTATTAGGTAACATTTTATATTTATCCATAACACAAGTAGAATAGAAGATAAATACAAAAAATATAGATAAAATACAATTAACAATAGGATTAAAATTTTTGAATAATTATCTTTAATAATAAAAAACTATAATTAAACATCATAAATCAAACAAAACAAATATTAAATTATTTGTTTTTTAATAAATAAAAATATATGATTAAAAAAAAAAAAAAAAAAAAAAAAAAAAAAAAAAAAAAACCGCGCTTGCGCAGGTATTATAGCTAGTTTTTCTTAAAAGTAAAATATATTGCAAACATTAAATTGTTAAGCGACAAAATATACACTATCACGGTGAAATTCTTTTTATCTTTCAGTAGACGGACACTTCAATGAATTTTTGAGGATGAAATTTATGCTTTGAAAATCACCTGTAATTTGTGATTTATATTGAACTTTTTCTTTAAACAAATGTATTTTCTCTTTATATGTAGTCCAAATACAAGAGTTAAGAGAATACCACCCTTCCAAATACAAGGGTTCGAATCCAACGGGGAGAAAATTAATCCCCTTGTAACCACGGAGGTTCACATGCGCCGAGTTTGGGCTCAAAAGAGTAGTTACCAAGGTTAAATTAAATTAAAAAAAAAAAAAAAAAAAAAAAAAAAAAAAAAAAAACCTACCCCCTTATTTGATTAGAAAAAAAAGGAAAATAAAAATTTATATGGTATTTTTAACTAAAAATTGAACCGTTTGCTTTTCCTCCTCCTCCTCCTCCTCCTATTTTTTTTTTTACAAAGCCCATTACCCAGCATAACACCTCTTTAACATTTTGTTTTGCGTTTCGATTTCACACTCTTTACAGAAACTGACATAAGACTGTATCAAGGTTAGGGCTTCTTTACCTATATACAACTTCATTTATCTCTTTGTCATTTGTTGCTGTTTTTATGAATGTGACATATAAATTGCGATATTTATGCAAAGGTTAATCATGTTCTTCTGGTGATTTTTACATTTAAGGGTTTTTTCTTTTTTTTTTTTTTTTTTTTTTTTTTTAAATTATTATTATTTTTTGCATGGTTAAGACTATTTATACAAATTAGTTAGTATCTTATTGTTTTATAAAAAGACGTTAGCTAAAAAAAAGTGTTTCGATAAAAGGGGTTATTGACTTATTTAGGAGCAACATGTCCAATAACAACATAAGTTTTTATAATTACCGCTTTTTGAAGCAACTTATAGTAATCATAAGTGCATAAGCAAACACCCTCCATAAGTTGCTATGTTTTTAGTTGGTGTTTTAATAAAATGGATTACAAGGTTGAGTAGTCGGCGATTACTCGTTACAAGGTCAGTTACCGAGGCGAATTGAGCTGAATTGACCAAAAGAATTGGTTTGGTCAAAACTGGGTGTTAACTTGATTTAAGTATTTGAACAATTGTATGAATGTTTCTAAAACATATCTCTCGGGTCGTATAAACAATTCAATGGTCCTATGAACATGTCATAGGTATAATTACCAAATTAATATATAAGAAACCCTAACCGAGTACTGACTGTGTAGGCTGATACACGCTACAAGGTAGCTGAACAAAACTTTTGTCAAGGTTAATTGGGTCCTGAAAGGGGATGTTTGGGAATTGGGATTGGTTAATTACTAAATGATTGTTTGTTGTTTTGAGTGTTTAGATAGAAGTAAACTGCTGATTATTATCTGAGAGTGGAATAAGTAGTTTAGGAGTTGCTTATTCAAACACTTTCTTCTACAATGCAATTTGTTAAAACTGGTTATCTACTTCAGCTTATTTTATAAAGCAAAAGCAGTTCAGTTAAACAATACCAAGACAACCCTGTCTTAAATGCTATTACAGATTTTCACCCACTGATAAAAGGGATAAATATATATGGTGACTCTTGACACAAATGGTGAACCTCACATGCTGTCAAGGCTTCTAAGTTTTCTTTTCTTCTAGTGTTTCCTTTGTAAACTGAAGTTCTTCGTTTTAGAAGTATAATTAGATAATACAGAGTAAATGTTTTGCCCATTGGAATAAGTAGGTTACTAAAGAATATGGAATTTAAGGAAATATGATGAATTTTACTATTCTGTCTATGCATATAACGATATTTTAAATGTCATGGCTTTAGAGCTTGTTTATTCATTATTCCATCGATCTGTACTTATAGTTTATACACGCTTCTATTTTTGTATAGTTAAAATTGCTTCATGGAACACATAAAGCATCCACTTTTGCAACAGATAAGTAGAATATGCTGTAAATATATAAAAGGGAGTTTAAGAAACTATGGCGGATTCTATGTTTGAATGTTATGGCATCATATTTCTTTGATTTATTATTCCACTAGTTATACTTGTAGCTTATACATCTCTTGTTTTTAGCATAATGGAACCGGATCATCGGACACATAATGCATTAAAAATAGCAGAAGATGTTATCAGCAACATGCCAGAGAATGTGGTGACTCATATTTTGGATTGTTTGCCAATACAAGATGCTGTGAGGACTAGTATCTTGTCAAGAAATTGGAGGTTTAATTGGACTAATATCAGCCAACTTGTATTTGACGAGAAGCTATTTGAACCAGTATTACGAGGCAACAATAAATTCAATGACAGGACTATAAGTAGACTTCTCCTTTATTTTAAGGGTGCCATTACAAAGTTTTCTCTACATATACCGCGTTACATGAGATTGGAGGTTGCGGATGTTTGTCTTTGGGTTATGTTCTTGTCCCAGAAAGGAATTAAGGAGTTCACACTCATAAATAGGCACCCAACAACAGTTAAGTTGCCTAGCCATATTTTCTTCTGCCTACAGCTCAAACTTTTGAAGCTTGACAACTGCTGTTTCCACATGCCACCTAGTTTTTGTGGTTTTCCAAATCTTTTGACACTAGAGTTTTTTTTTTTTTTTTTCCTGAAATGGTGAATTTTATTAATTAACTGAGTAAACAATTTACAAGGAATTCAAATAGCTCATCATGAACAAACTCAGATGGCTTATACAACTTTCCAAAAGAGAAATACAACAGATACAATTCAGGAATAAGCTGATTCTCAATTCACCATTCTTCTAGACATAGCAACAAAATGCTATCATCTAGGTAACCATGGAGAAATATCCTTCCTTGACTACATTTTCACTGAAACAAACACCCTGCCTAACCTCACCTGTAGCCCATACAGATGAAATTAGAGGCTCTTGTTCAGGGCATCATCAAGAGAAGAGATCAAAACTCCTGTTCCAATGGGTCTCAAATGCAAAGAGCTACATTTCCTTTTCAGGCATCACTCACCATGCACAGAGTTGCCCATGGATACATCCCACCTTGACTACATTTGACACTAGAGTTTAATATGGTAAGATTCGAAAGTGGGAATGTGGGGGAACTTATAACTCGGTGTCCCTTACTCGAGAAACTGAACATTTGGGAGAACTATCCTACAGGCAAAATGAAATTAATTGAGATTACAAAAATTGAAAATCTCAAAGTGTTATCTTTGCCTTTATGCAACCTTGAAAATATAGCTATTAATAGTGTAAGAATTTATCAGCTTGTGGATTGTCTTCCAAGACTTGAAGAACTTTATTTGGATTTTCAAAACTGCAATGTAAGACTAACCTCGTTCTTTTAATTCTATTTAAAAAATATCACAGCAAAGCTTTATGAAATATTGAAATGCCTAATTAAATAAAGTGGCTTTTTATGTACCACTTTTCTTGCAGTTAGCTTTAGAATCTGGTCCTTGGAAGCTTTGTTAAATGCCTCCTGCATTTACTTGTCTCAAGACTCTTACCTTATACCAAATAAATTTTTCCAATGCTATTATGGTACAATGTGTTGTACATATGATTTGGGCATCCCGGAATTTGCAGACAGTTAACATCACAGTAAGTGAATGCATGTGTATAATCTTGCTCATCATAAAATATGTGACAGGTGTGTGTGAATCTGAATATTCTTTTTTACCTTGTAGGCTACATACAATGGTGCTTTCCAACCAGCTTCATTTTCAAATTCAGAGGTAGACGCCAGCAAAATGAGGAAGCTGTTGCAGCTTCGGAGTGTGGTGTTTGCATCTTTTATAGGTTCAGATAGTGAAGTTTATTTGATAAATTGTATACTTGCGTGTTCCCCACTGCTAAAGAAGATTGCTATTTATCCTCACTCAGCGTTTGGTGGTGAAAGCAGAAAGTTGAGGTTTGCTACAGAGTTTTTAAAGCTCCATCGAGCATCCCCTGTAGCTGAAGTAGACATCTACTGGTCTTAGGGTGGTGGGAGTACATCACTCACCATACTTCCCTTCACTCACTCCCAACCAATCTCCTTGCGCCACATCATCTCCCACTTTTTTCTTCACTAACCCTTCACTCACTTCTTTTTTGGAGGCGGCACTTCACTCACCCTTCACTCACTTCCCTCTAACATGCAACAGTCAAAAAATAACATGCAACGTTCGAAAAATTTCTTCTTCCCGTGCATGAGCTCTTCACTCAAATCCCCTAACCGTGCGGGGTATAATTCGAGGCGGCGGTGTTCCCGTCCGGGAAGCCATACCGCACCGCATCTTCATTCACCCACTCCCAGTGCCCTAAGAAGTTCATTGACACTTTAGATAAGATCACATGTAATGCATACTTACATTTTCCAGTTAAAGTTCTTATATCTAACATAGTCATATCCATGCAATCACATCTTCATTTCTCTTCAAAGTACTTAAAAAAATAATAAAAATAAAAATATAAATAAATAAATAAAAGATGGAAAATTTACCACTTTTAGAAAAGAAGTTTCGCCTGAATTGCGTTAGAGTGCCGCTGAAGCGATAAATCAACATACTGTAGTTACATAATACCATAGGAAATACTAAATAGGTTCAAATACTAAGGATTTGCTTTGCTAGATTTACATGATCTGATTGTCTTCAATAACCCTTTTTCGTCGTGAGAGTTTTCAGTTGTGACAATTCGATATATGTTCTAGGATGTTCTTTGGTTTCATTAACCCTTCCTAGCTAATAGCTGAAACTTGTGTTTAGAGATTATGCTGAGCATTTTTTTTTCTTCAAATGAGCTTTGTGTTATAAAACACCATTAATTCAAATGAAAAATTAGTTGGTTTTAAAGAATGAAAAATTAGCGTATTATATTATTAGCCCATTTAAGCTATGTTTGACACACAAGATTGTTGAGAGATTATGCTTATTTTTTTAAAAAAAATAATTAAAAAATAACTTCATGTAGCTTATAAAAATAATCTATTTTTCTAATCTCCAGTTCCAGCAACAGTTACTTTCGCCAAATATACCCTTAGTGGGTTTATTTCAAATGAGCTTTGTTTTATCCATTTTTTTCAAACCAACTAATTTTTCATTCATTAAAATCAACTAATTTTTCATTCCCTGTGTGAGTTAATGGATGTGTATTCTATTGGTCGTCTTCGATTAGTAGTAGTTATGATTTATGGAATGTACACTATTTATTCTTGTAGGCTACATACAAAAAAGATGTCCGACCACTTATTCGTTCATCAAAGGTAGACTGCAACACAATGGGAGCAATTGCAACTTCGAAATGTGGTGTTAGCATCTATTAGGGGTTCGGAGAGTGAAGTATGTTTAATAAAGTTTTCACTCGCGTGTTCCCGTCGCAAAAGAAGATTGTTATTTATAGCGATTCATCCTTGGTCCCTTGATGGGGGCAATTGAAAGTTTAAGTTTGTTAGCAACCGAGCCAGTTTTAGTATTTTTGAACTAATCTTATTTTTTCGTCTTGTTTTGTACAACTCGGTTGATCTTTTGACTTCGGGTGCACTTTTGAACCATTTTCTTTGTATAACTTGTATTGATTTCAGACTTCGGGCATAAGATTGAACCTTTTTTTATTAGATATTGCGCCATCCATTCAATATTGATTGCGCAATAGACTACTTTGTAACGTCTCAAAATAATTGTTTATTTCAATTTTCAACTAATTAAACACACTTAAACACGTGTTTTAAATGTAAAGATAACATTTTATTGTTGGTGTGATTGCACTTTATTGGATGGAGGAAAAATATCCTAATTTTCTATCTCTTATTTTATAGGATTTTGGTAAGGAATTTTGACGTATCTAGTTGGTTTTGCATTATATATCTCAAAGTATGGAATGGGGTTTTAGGTTAAAAAGGAAACAAAGAAAACACCAATAAAGTGTATCATAATTTTATACGACTAGATGAGTATATGTGCATAGTAACAATTTTATAGCGGCAAGTCGTGTAAATTATATGAATGAATATTTTTCGAGATTATAAAATAGGTATATAATTAAGTTTTGAGCCGTGTACTAGTTTGTTTCCTTAAATAGATTATGTTTCCGTAAATAGAAGTGCTTCCTTCCAACACTCAAATTTTCTAGAGTACACAGTGCGGTGCACCTATAACATGTAGGTAGGGGTGTTATTCGGGTTGATCCAATCGGGCAGGGTCAATTCGGTCGGGTCAATTTGGGTCAAGGCTAAAAAAAACATACCCGAACCCGACCTTTTTTAGAACTTGAGTCACTCGGGTCACGTTAGCTCGGGGTCAGGTCTGGGTAGCTTAAAAATTATACAATTTTGGTGTTTAAATACGAATTAGAAAGAAAAAAAATAAAACTCGGGTCACTTGGGTTGACCCGAACCTGACCTCTTTTAGAACTCGGGTCAATTCGGGTTGACTCGATTAACCCGAATATATTTTGGGTCTGACTAACCTGACCCGAAAAGCCATATTTGGGTTCGGGTCGAGTAGGAAAAGTACTCAAAGGTACCCCTATTACCAGCTATTAACTCGTTATAGACCTAAGGGTGTCCTGAAAATCTAAAATTATACAAGATCCGACCAGAACCCGATTAATCCTCTTCGGTCAATTCGTGTCAACCCAAGTTCTAAATAGGGTCGAATTCAGGTGTTTTTTTTTAGCCTCAACCCGAATTGACCCAAACCAGAATCGACTAACACTTTTACAATGTAATCATATTGAAGCAAGCAGTTTTTTTGATCAATTTACTTATATGCGGGTCGGCCCAAACCCGACTAACCTTTCTAAATAGGGTTGGGTTCGGGAATTTTTTTTTAGACTCAACCCGAATTCACCCGACCTAAATTGACCCGAACCCGATCTGGTCAACCCGACTAACACTCCTAATAGGGCTGCAATCAAGTCAAGCTTTTATCAAGCAACTTGAGCTCGAGCTCGAGCTTAGCTCGATCGAGTCAAGCTTTTATCAAGCTCAAGCCCAAGCTCAAGCCCTAAAATTAGCTCGAAATATTTAACAAGCCAAGCTCAAGCTTTAGGTAGCTTGGCTCGAGCTCGTATCAAGCTTTTATCAAGCTTTAATATAGATATTTTCATATAAATTTCATATAAGTAATTAGGAGCAAATTTGGTTATTAAGCTAATTATAATTTATAAGGGCTTAGTTCGTAAATATTGGATAATATATTCTAGAAACCTTTAACCCTACCAAACGTCCAAACGATTTGTATTCTAATGATCTAATCTAAGCGTCTCCTCAATCTCCTCCACTCATTCAACCACCAAGTCCAAAGTTTCTCTTTTTTTTCCAGAAGTATTCGTAAGTTCAGTTATCAATTTATCATTATCAAGATTTTTAATTTAATAATCTTAAGTGTTGCATCATCAATCTATATTATATACATGTATCTGTGTTTTTTATCTTGCTATTGTTAAGTGTTAGCATCATCAATCTAGTTACGCAAGTACTCCATATGTAAATATTTACGCAAGTATTACTTAATATTGTGTTGCTACTGTTCCTTACTTAAAATACATATACTTATTGTTGAATTTAGCTATTGAATAAAATATTTTTGTATTCATTCAAGCTTTTCAAGCCAAGCTCAAGCTTTGCTCGAACCTACTCAAGCCAAGCTCAAGCCTGGATGATGAAAGCTTGACAAGCTATCAAGCCAAGCTCAAGCCTTGTTGAGCTTGAGCTCGGCTCGACTTGATTGCAGCCCTAACTCCTAATAACATATTATAGGACCGTTTGTGCCCTTATGGCACCGCTATACTTGTTATAGTTGCGACAGGGGTCAGGGGTCTCGTGTAATAGGGTCATACCCATCCTAATGATGATTGATTTTGGAATATTAGTTTGTTTTTTTATGTGAGTGAGTGGTGTTTTTTTGGCGTGTTATTGAAATGTTACTAAGGAGCGTGTTTTTTGATTTTATGTTATAAAAATATTACTCATTCCGTCCAAAAATTATTGTCTTTTATGGACTTTTTTGGTTTTCATTTTTAAACTTTGACCTTAAGTATTTTTGTTTATATTACATAATACTTTATGCAAAATATATGAACGGATTGAGTTTTAAATGTATTTTCATTGGTATAATTTTTATTAAGTATTGTATAACACAAACAAAAATATTTATAGTCAAAGTTGAGAAAGAAATACCGAAAAAGTCAATAGGGGACAATAATTTTGGGACGAAAGAAGTATATGATAAAAGATGACGTGACGGCACCTTAAGCGGTTATATCTGCCCAAGTGTACTTGGCTCTCTAGAGTCTTTTTCTCTCTTTCTCTTTTACAATTCAAAACTTCTGCTAGTAACATTTTTCACCTTTTATCTAATAAATATAATAAAATAAAGAGTTAATTTCATAAATGGTCCTTGTGGTCAATCGATTTTAACGGATTTAGTCCATTTACTTTTTTAGCGAGTTTGGTCCCTGTGGTTGCGACTCGTATCAGGTTTGGTCCCTTTACCATTTTTCTGTTAGTTTGACCATTTGAAAAGGGGTGAAATGACCAAACTACCCTCATATTATTATTATTATTATTATTATTATTATTATTATTATTATTATTATTATTAACGCATATTTATATTAATTTCTTTACACCAACAAAAACATCACTACATCTTTTACAAATTTCTCAGCTACAAAGATATAAACTTATACCATCAAATCTTTGAGTATGTATCTTCAGATTCTTTTAGCAATCTTGAAACCACAATATTCTACCCCTTCTTCCTCAATCTTTTCTTTATAACCACAAACTTAATGATTTCTTTTGTTCTTCCTTGTTCAATACCGAATACACATTCACTCAGGAATCACAACTCATTTTTATTTTCATTTATTCTTTACAAACCAAAACTACCAACATCATCTCCAACTTTCAAAAAGAAAATCAAAACACATATCATCTTTATATATAACACAAACATAAAAACATAAACATGAATATATAAAAAAAACACAAACATACAAACATAAACACGAAGCCACCACCAGATCTGGTGGTGGCGGTGCCCGACAGTTAGGTAGTGGACCGATGGTGGTAGAATGTGGTGAGGTGGAAGGTATGGTGTTTTGTGCCATGTTTGTAGTGGCTATGATGTGATGGAGGCGACATATCTGATGGTGTGTGGTCACGACGGATGGTTTCATGGTCATGTGTAGTCGCGGCACATATGATGGTGGTGGTGAAAGACAGATGGTTTCATGGTGATGGTGGCTGTAACCCTGTGATTGTGGTGGTTTCAATTTTAATTAGAGAAAAAGGAAATAAATATCAGAGAATTTGAGTTGTGTATGTGTTTTTTAGGTGAAAAAGAAGATAAAATGTGTGTGGCAGGTGATGGTGGGATGGTGAAAAGACACAATTACCCTTCTCTGTGCACGTCACATGACCAACTTAACGGTCAAACTAACAGAAAAAATGGTCAAAGGACCAAACCTGATACGGGTCGCAACCACAAGGACCAAACCCGCTTAAAAAAAAGTAAAAGGACTTAATTCATTAAACCCGACAGGCCATAGGGACCATTTATGAAATTAACTCTAAAATAAATTACCTTTCTTTCTAAACTAAACCCAAACACTAACCAAACACACCCTTTAAAACTCTCATGTATCACCCTCGCATGTTTTTGTGTGACTTGAACCACTAGTTAGGTATTGTCCATTTCTTTCTTTCTTTGCTTTCAAATTGTAATAAACACACACCAACAAACTGCTGAGTTGATTTGTTTTTATGATAGTTTTATTTTTTTTAATGCACACAAACTGTCTGATGAAATTCCTCAACGAGGGTTTTACGTATTTTTGTTTTCATTTCTTTTGTACAAGTTATTTCCCCTTTATAATCTTATAGTTAATCTAAATGTTGTGTATGGTTGTAGGCTTTTAGGGTTTATGGTATTATCTGAATGCATGTTAGATGCATTTTCGTGAATTGCAATGTGTTATTTTGCTTTGGACTCAAGTTCCTAATCTCAATTTTGAGTTCAATGATGTTGACGACGCTCATTCACTCAAGTCTTTCTCTTTGTTCTATTCGTTCGTCAGCAAGACCATAAGTCAGTGTTGTCCCCAGTCGAACCTCAACAAATTCCGAGTCCATGTCATATACTTTGATGAGTTTGAATCTCAGGTCGAACATTGGATTCGTTATGCTATTAATCGTAACGTTGAAGACCTTGATTTATCCTTTTATGATTGCCATTTTAGTCCTTTGGATGAGTTTTACCTCAATAAGTTTTTCTCCAATTCTTGTTTTACTCGTTTGCATTTGGAATGCTACTCCATATATTCGACTGATGCGATTAGTTGGAATAAACTCAAGAGTTTGTCTATTTCACATACAGACCTAGATGAAGATACGATTCAAAATATATTATCAGGAAGTCCTCTTTTGGAGACTTTTGAATTGAGTGAATGCCATGGTTTTAGGCTGATAGATATTACTTCAAAGAGTGTTAAGAACTTGGTGTTCTCTGGATACGATTTTCAGGTAGATAATGACCATGGCCCTTGGGAAATGGCAGATATTATCAAAGTTAATGCGCCTAATATTTTGTCACTAACAATCGAAAGTGAGTTGTCATTGTGGAAGTTTTTGCTGCTGAATGTGTCATCTTTAGTCAAAGCTGAGTTAAATTATTTGAAGGATGGGTATCATGAGTCAACGGATCAAGAAGAAGCAGAAGAAGAGATGCTTAAAGGGTTTTTATTCAGTCTTCGTCATGTCAACAAGCTTAAGATTGGGAAGAACTGTTTAGAGGTACAACCTCTTGTTTATTTTCACAGTTTTATGTCTTAGGGCTTGTTTGGATGTTTGTTTTGGAAGTGATCGAAATAAATAGAAACAGTTTGCAGTAATCTGTTGCCTGCTTATTCGTATCAAATGTAATTGAGTTTACCTTATTTGTTATAACATCAAAAACATGATCACTTAACCTAAACACACAAAACTGATCATCGTAATTCCGAGTTGCACTACTTAGTTTAATCATGCCTCTAAGAACCGCCCTTAGGCTCACAACCCATATTGTAATAAGCGAGAAAAATATCAGACACAAGTGTGTTCTTTGTAAGTGTCAATCTTTGTTTATGTGCTTTTTTAAGTGGCTGTTTACAACTCATCCATGGAGTATGAGTGTCTGTTCATATCTGTCCTCTTCTTAAAATCTCATTTCTTCATTAGGAGCTTAATTGCAAGTTCTACTTTTAGTTTGCTTCATTTATAACTACTGACACAAGCCTTTCACAGTCATTATATAGTTTCTCTTCTCATTGCTGTTATTTTTTGGGTAGGTTCTTTCTCGTTTGGAAGCTAAAGGTTTAGTTTTTCCACCAGGCATGAAGTTACCAGATGTGCCTTCATCTTCTTAATTATAGCAATTCAGGTGAAAGCAATGATTTCGATGATGGTAAATTACTAAATTGATTGATATCACTTTCAAGTCATTTTTGGCTGACGTTTGCTAGTTGTATTCTAATGCATATGCATATACTCTAGTTCAGAAACTCATTTTCTGTTCTTGTACTGTTTTTTAACTTCTGTTTATCAAGCACCTATAATTGGTTGATTTTACTGTGCTCAGTTTTAGCCTTATATGAGTCCGCTTTATTATCTCCTAAAACCAATTTTTAGCCGGATCGGCAGGTTGGGTAATAGTTTAAAGTTGGTTCATCTAGATTTTGGATTGATGGAACGACAGGTGTGCTATTGTTTAACTATGGTGCTGGTTCTTGTTTTCTCCTTTAAATTTGACTTTGCTGTGAAATCTAATAAGGATAAGTAGGATGTAAAAAGTAAGGGCACATGACAAGGAAAGGCAATAGATTTTGAGAATGGAAAGATTTCTCTTTTAAATTTGTTTTAGAAACTAAAAGTCATTTTGTTTTACACGCTTTTGTAGTATTTGTCAACAAACCTAACATTGACTGGCTTTTGTAGTCCAAATTGTCACTGGGCACTGTTAACATTTTGACTTTCTTTGACTGCTTGTTGCGTTCAATTGGTTCTTGTAAGCAGTGACTGATTGTCATGGGACATAATCTTTCACGCGAACCAAGTGTTCGTTTTGGAAATTGGTTTTCCGCATCACATGTTTGTGACATTAAATTCTGAACACATTCGCGTATTTGGCTTCCTCCAAATCATCAGGATCATAATTCACGTACATTTCTGAAAGTGCAAGGTAAGGCTACGTTGGGCCTTTGAAATTCATTACCAGAATATTGCACAAATCGGAGTCCTTCTGCTTTTCATTGCCTACCGAATAGATTTTCGCCTCATATAATGGTAAAATGTGCTTATCGAGGAGAGATGCTTGAATTGGATGAGTCCAACATTGTCATGGATGTTCAACATCCGGGTAGGCTGCACCTAAAACATCAATCCACCTTGGGTGCAAACGGCTGTAACAAACTCTTAACATAAGAAATACTTTGTAGACTGCGTACACATTAGCTACTTGGAGTAATCTAACTGGATGTGAAAATTACAAATTTATTCAAACCCGTTGTATTCCATAGAGCATGGTAAATTACTATATATATATTAATACAGCGTCAAATGACGCCATCTGATGTCATCCTTTGCAGCCCACCCCATTATCTTTTGCAGCCCAGTCCGTTAGACGTGATAATAATTTGCACTTAATTGATTTCATGTAGATACTTATAGTTTACTGCTTTCTACTTAAAAAAATAATAAAATAAAATAAAAATGCAATGGTCGACGAAGTGAAACAACGCCCCGCCGCCCACCTCGTTTAAATAAATGGGCATCGTGTACTCACTAGAGTACACGACAAAACCTAAATCTAAACGCAGTAAATAAACAATTTTAATCTAATTTAATCACCGAGATGGCGCCATAATTATCTTATTTACATGTTTTATCTTCTCAAGATGGGTTTGATAATCCATGTTAGAGCATGGTTAACGGATGTCCGAACTCTCCACCATCACGTCAAATCAACGTCACAGTTAAAAAAAAAAAAAAAAAAAAAAAAAAAAAGTGTCCCCAATTTTTTTTGTTTTTTGTGCTTCTCCCATAATTAAAAAATTGTATGTAGAAGTCCAGTAGATAAAAGTCTATTTATGGTGGCGCAAAAAAAAAAGTGTGGGTACATAGTTTTCACCTTGTGACACAATTTGTCTATAAAAAATGTTATTAATTTCAAAATTTTAGGCTTTTGCCCATACTTTTCAAAAAGTGTCACCAAAAGGCTCGACTGATACGAAGCGAATAAGACATAAGCAAGCGCATGAAGCAACAAAAAAAGATGTGGAATGTGCGTTTGACATGCTAAAGAAAAAGTGGCCTATAGTAAAAACTCCCGCACGGTTATGAAGTCTTCAAAAAATTATAGATTTGATGTGCACTTACATCATATTACATAATACGATTCGAAAATACAAAGGGAAGACAATCTATCCCAATTTTTATCTGGAGGAACAAGATCGTGAAGACGACCCCGTACGATCGAGAGAATCTAAGTTACAAGTTGTCAAAGAAATACACCGCGAGCAAAATCATCTAAATCTTAAAGTCGATTATTTGGAACACATTTGGCATCGAAAAATGCATATTAATTTTATTGTAATGTTTTAGATTTTATTTGAATTATTAATGTAATATTTTTTAGTTATTAATGAGATTTAAAAAAAAAAAAAAAAAAAAAAAGTGGTGTTCAGTCATATGTGCAGTCTTTGCTACACATTGGTCTAAAAGAGAATAAGCTAAGTTAACCCTCATATAGGCCCAAAATTAAACTTTTGAACAGAGCATAACATCTCTCAAACAGCAACCACTCACATAGGACGGTATCAAGGTAAGGGTTTGTTTCACTTCATTTATCTATTGTTGTTTCTATGTAAATTATTTAATGAAAAAATGGAAAATGACTTTAGTTTCTGAAGAAGCAAAACCAGATACACAAATGTTGTGATGATTTAGCCAATGTTAATGTCACAATATTTGTACAAAGTAATGCCAAAGTGTAATCTCGAAGGGGATTACTTGTTTGGATTTTAGGGCTTATTTTGATGATCAAGGAGTTTTTGACTCACCGGTTTGAGTATGTGTGTGATACGCCCCGGGCTTATGTCATATTATATTTATTTAGGATATGTCTTTGTGTCGTATTAGGAAAGTGTCATTGTTTAGATATGTTTTTATGTTTGGCTTGTTTTACAAGCTAGGGTTATTCGGTTATATATACCGAATCATTATTATGAATGAATCAATCAAAGTTTAAGATAAACAAATCTCTAGTTCTTCTCTCTAATATTGAGCTCGCGCCCGCTTGAAGTGGTGCCCTATCCCGATACCACCCCTAACCGGGTCGTATCAATTGGTGCTTTCATTGAGAGCTCTCGTTGAGGGGTTTTTTATTAGGGTTCCAATCTTCTAAAAAAAAATAGTACTGTTCATCGAACACTGTTCATCGGGGGTACTGTCCATCAGCACTATTTATCCCGGAGTACTGTTCATCGATCACTATTCACGGATACTGTTCATGAGTTACTGTTCATCAGGGAAAAAAATTTTCTTCTTCGAGATATTGTTCATGGCATCGAGCAGCAGCGATCGGGACGCACTATCTAAACTCTTGTAAATGGGTAACGTGGCTGAATATCAGAGTGAGTTTGTGGTACTTGCAAATCGAGTAACAGGGATATCTGAATCTTTACTTTTATCGTTTTATATCTCCGGACTTAAACTGGATCTATAATGTTTACTCTTACGGTCAAATCCCAAAACTTTAGACGAAGCTTTTTCATTGACCCGTGCGGCAGAAACACGCTTCGCGAACCTAGATATTTGGGAATTTTTGAGGTCCAATCCTTTAACTTTGGGAGAAGACTTCTTCAAAGCTCGTATCACCGAGGGTCGTTTTGAGACAATTGCAAAGGAAGAGAAAGAGCACATCGTTGATAAGAAAATAGATGTCATTCTACCATTAGAGGGTGAATTTGCTTCACCTAAGGCTGAAGGGTCATTGAATGCTGATGAGTATATTGGAGTTGAAGAGGTTGTGGGTGGTGGTGAAGCGCTTAAGATTGGCGAGGATGAGTTGAATAGAGTGATATCGACACTTAAGGATGGTGGTGATGAATTTGATAGTTGTTTAGATGAAATAAATTTGAATTGAAGTGAGGAATTAGCGGACTCTCAATCTGCATATTCTTCGTATCACCTTGAGGGTAAAGTGATTTTTGAAGGAGTGGGGAGTGTTACGGCATGGGTAGCGGAAGGTGGAAGAATGGTGTTGTGTTATGTCCAAGGTAGTGAAAGGCGGAAGAGGAAAAAGGTGTTGCTTGCGGTAGCGGAAGGGAGGAGAACTACGGAAGTGGAAGACAGGACTAGGATTAGGATATGGGAACCCGGAATCAAGAGAAATTTTTCAAGACCACACCTTGAGGACAAGGTGATTTCGAAGGAGTGGGGAATGATACGCCCCGGGCTTATGTCATATTATATTTATTTAAGATATGTCTTTGTGTCGTATTAGGAAAGTGTCATTGTTTAGATATGTTTTTATGTTTGGCTTGTTTTACAAGCTAGGGTTATTCGGTTATATATACCGAATCATTATTATGAATGAATCAATCAAAGTTTAAGATAAACAAATCTCTAGTTCTTCTCTCTAATATTCTTAAGGAGCTCGCGCCCGCTTCAAGTGGTGCCCTATCCCGATACCACCCCTAACCGGGTCGTATCAATGAAAGCACCAATAGATACGACCCGGTTAGGGGTGGTATCGGGATAGGGCACCGCTTCAAGCGGGCGCGAGCTCCTTAAGAATATTATAAAGAAGAACTAGAGATTTGTTTATCTTAAACTTTGATTGATTCATTCATAATAATGATTCAGTATATATAACCGAATAACCCTAGCTTTTAAAACAAGCCAAACATAAAAACATATCTAAACAATGACACTTTTCTAATACGACACAAAGACATATCCTAAATAAATATAATATGACATAAGCCCGGGGCGTATCAGTGTGACGGTGGGCTCAAGAACTTGAACTTATATTGTTACATATTTTCACCCATTGATAAAAAGGGATAAATTGACGACCATTGACACAAGTGTAAAGTGTTGTTAAAGGCTTCTAACTTATATTTTTTATTAATGTTTCTTCTCTCTTCAAGTATTTCCCTATGTAATGAAGTTCTTTGCTTTATGAAGTATAAATAGGTAATGATACATGTTTAGCCTCATTAGAATATCTAGTTAATAAGAAGTTAAAGGAAATATGACGACTTTTATTATGCATCTACAGATATTCTTTTAAGTTTATGGCTTTAGAACTTGAACTTATTATTCAGTCAATTTGCACTTATATTATAGCTTATAACTACTTTCAGTTTTGTATAATGAACTATTTACATTTTTTACACATGGGGTTAAAATTTAGAAGATGTTGAAAGATGGTATCTGGAAGTCATTGCATCAGCATTTCTTTTCTTTACACATACTTTAGTTTTTACGTGTCTTTTTTTAGCAATATGGAACTGGTTCTTGGAACACGTAAGGCATCAAGAGTTGCAGCGGAAGATTTTCTTAGCAACATGCCAGAGAATGTGATAACTCATATATTGGATTGTTTGCCAATACAAGATGCGGTGAGGACTGGTATTTTGTCAAGAAATTGGAGGTTTAAGTGGAATATGCTCAGCAAACTTGTATTTGATGGGAAGCTATTTGTACCTGGTTTACAAGGCAAACATAATTTCAATGGAAGGACTATAAGTAGACTTCTCCCGCATCTCAAGGGTGTCGTAACAAAGTTTTACCTATGTATACCTAATTATATGAAATTGGATGTTGAAGATGTTAGTCTTTGGGTTATGCTCTTGTCGAGAAAAAGAATTAAGGAGTTCACACTCCTAAATATGCATGCAACACCACTTAAGTTACCTACCTATCTTTTCTCTTGCCTGGAGCTCAAACTGCTGAAGCTTCGTAACTGTTGTTTCCATGTGGGACCTACTTTTTGTGGTTTTCTAAATCTTATGGATCTAATATTGTATCGTGTAAGATTTGAGGGTGGAAACATTGGGAGATTTATATCTCATTGTCCCTTACTTGAGAATCTTAAAATTAGCTTTAACAGTTCTGCAGGCAAAGTGAAACTAGTTGAGATTACAAAACTCGAAAATCTCAAAACATTATATTTGCCATTATATAACCTTGAAAGTGTGGTTATCAATACTTCAAATATCTTTGAGCTTGTGGGGTGTCTTCCTAAACTTCAAGAGCTTGATTTGAATTTTTTAAGCTGCGTGGTAAGACCAATTAATCTGTGTCTTTGAATTCGATTTACAGATGATCACAAGAATGCTTTATGATTAATTGTCTAACTAATGGATGTGTACACTTTTGTTTCAGTTTGTTGTAGAAGCTGGTGGTAGGATGCTGTTCCCTACAACATTTCCTTGTCTCAAGGCTCTTAAATTGTACCCAATGAATTTCAGTGATCGTGAGATGTTATCATTTGCCCTTGATATGATCTGGGGATGCCCGAATTTGCAGACCCTCAACATTGCAGTGAGTAAATGCATATGTATCATATTCCTCAACTTACAATCTCATAGGTGTGTACATCTGAACATTACTTTTAATTGTAGGCTACTTATGATGATACCGTCCCACCACCTTTACCTGCACGTTCAGAGGCAGACTACAGTAGAGTGAAGATGCTGCAGCTAGAGAGTGTGGTGTTTACATCTTTTAGAGGTTCAGATGCCGAAGTATATTTGGTAAAGTCGATACTTGCTTGTTCCCCTTTGCTAAAGACGATTGCTATCTATCCTAACTCATCGCTAGTGTTTGGTGGTGACAATGGAAAGTTGATTTTTGCTACCAAGTTGTTGAACTTCCATCGAGCCTCAACCATCGCTGAAGTAAACATCTACTGGTCTTAGTATCTTGAACCTATCTAGCATTTCTTATGGTTTTGTTTAAATATTCTAATTTTAAGGGTTTGGCAGTACTCTTATGTAATTTGAGTGATACTTCTGTTTTGAATATCAGAATATGGTGAATGTACCATCTGTCTGGAAATAGTGCAAGGAGAAATGCAAGTATGTACTGCATGTGAGCTTATCCCATATATCAGTTGAGCTCAACTTATGAATTTGCTTGGCTAGTTAAGCATGATCTTAGTTATAGCTTTGTATAAATTTGGATGATTATTATGGCCTTTAGTATGCGGGTGATTATTCATGTTTCATTTTCTAGACGGGTACTTATTGCAGAATAATTCCAGTTTTATTGTAAGGTAGATCGTCTCAAAACTGTTGTTAGGTTAATGAGCTTGATATCTATAATATCTAATTTTGCGAAACTAAAGTTATGAATCATGTATGAACAGAAACAAAATAATCAAATTCTCCATAGGCATTGGTGGTTTGTAATTCATATCCTATTTGCCTTACTTTCACTTTCTACATAGGCCAGATGTTTCGAACATAAAATTTTTGCCTGCAATGTTTTGTCAACTAACGAGGTAGATAACTGGTGTTATGCATAACGGGGCAATAGGAACCGAACGGGTCATCGTTTGCCAAAACGGGGATCACATACGAGAGAAAAACCAAAGGGAGTACCAAATGTGAGAACGGACGTGACTTCCGGGACGATCGGTGGAATTTACCTTTTAAGTTTATTTGATTTATTAATGTAATGTTTTTTAGTTATTAATGAAATTTTAATTAAAATAATAATAATAATACTCAAATTTTTTTATCTCTTAAATCTTTACAACTCAAATTTATAAATATGAATAGAATAATAGAACAGTGTGGTCATATAATAAAAGGATAAAATGCATGAAACTGGAGTAGGATTGTAGGAAGGAAAAAAAAATGAAGAAGTGAGAATTTAAGTCGTGACATGTGAAGTTGCAAACTCAAGCCATTTGACTTCGATGAGAGGGGTAAAGAGGTAAAATAACAAATTAAATAACGCTTATATAAAACTTGAAAAGGCAATTGCATATATACTCACTAAAAGTTGCATATTTGCATATATACCTAAAACATGCTTAAATTACATTGTACATCATGTATTGAAAACTAGTATTTTGGAGAAATATGCAAGTTTTTGAGTTTTAGTGGATATATATGCAATTCTCCCAAACTTGAAATATTAAAAATACTTAATAACAATTAATTTGTTGGTTTGGATATCTATCTATCATACTATAAGATTGTCCCCTCTAATTGAATGCGGAGGCGTCAAGATTGCATAGAGTACAACACACTAATGTTGTTCATGATATAAATCCGAGTTATATTTTTCCCCTAATACTAATTATCAGCATATGAACAGACATGTGGTTGCAAGCCTCCTTAATGGGGGTTAATAGCTTCCTAATATCTGCATATGAAGAGACATGTGGGTTACAATCATTCTTAATGAAGGTACCTCTATTTATTTTTTCCTAATACTAATTACCAGCATATGAACACACATGTGGTTACAAGCCTCCTTAATGGGGGTTAATAGTTTCCTGATATCTACATATGAAGAGACATGTAAGTTACAATCCTTCTTAATGAAGGTGTATGTGTTTGTAACTATAAATACAGTATGCATATTTTTTTTTACCTCCATAATCATCAATTTTTTTTGCTTCCAAACCAGAATTGCAGCAAAAGTTACCATGTCCAATAAAGCTTCCGGTAGCAACTCCATGTCCATCCAGTCTTCGGGTAGCAAATCCATTAATGTTGCCGACCATAATGGTGAGTTATTTTTGGAAGAGCTCGATACGGGTGTTAGTGGTACAATTGTTGTTATGATCAGTAGAATGTGGGATGTGAATGCAGTAAGTGGGAGGTATTTGAGCACAGATTTTGTTGTTAGTGATGCCAAGGTAAGTAAACATAACATTTACAATTATGCATATAGAATGGGGATATTGATTTCTGATGCAATTTTTTTCAGGGTAAGGCAATGCATTGCTTTGCAAGGAGTAATATAGCGCACAACTTTGTAGGTTTAAAAGAAGGCGGTGTTTACTCTATCAAGAATTTTATTGTGCAGCCAAACAAGGATGAGTATCGTATCATTAAGCAAGATCCATACATTCTTGAATTTGATGGTTCCACAATCATCAGAAAAGTTTCTGTCAGCCCTAAGGGCTTTGTGAGATATCCTTTTGAGCTTGCGGATTTTGATGAAATTGAACCTACAAACAATAAAAATCTAATAGGTTACGCTTTTTGTTTAAACATTCTTTCTTAAACGATTTTTGGTGCCATGTTATATTTTTGCTCTTACTATACATTATTGGATACTAGCAGATGTCGCAGGCTATGTTACAAATGTTGGGAGGACAATAGTTCAAAAGAGTGGTTCAAGGACTCTCTATTTCTATCTGGCTAACAAGAGGTGTTTGGATTCCCATATTTTTTTTGTCCTAGCAAATTAAGAAAGTTAAAATAACAATTGGTTTTTTATTTCCTAAAACAGGGGGCAATCAATAATAGTAGCTCTTTGGGGTGAATTAGGTGACATCCTGATTGAAAAGAAAACAAAACATGTTGGCCTATGTCCGGTTGTTGTAACTTCTCTTAATGTTAAACTCTATAACACTGAGTATCAATAGAATATGGTTTTGTAGCGCTATGTTACCTTATTGCTAATTTTCATCACAATGTCGACCCCGTGCAGATAAGGTCTACCTTTCAAGCAGCTCCTCCTCCTTGATTTATGAAAATGAGGACATCCCTGCATTGATAGATCTAAAAGTTGAAATGAGGTA
Source organism: Artemisia argyi (assembly GCA_030686995.1). Taxonomy (NCBI): domain Eukaryota; kingdom Viridiplantae; phylum Streptophyta; class Magnoliopsida; order Asterales; family Asteraceae; genus Artemisia; species Artemisia argyi. The sequence goes on along the minus strand of CM060682.1, from coordinate 41,151,264 downwards.
ATCCTAACTAAATAGTTGCTATGTTATTTTATACAATTATTATTTATTAATGTTTAGCATGTATATTGTTTACAGTTCTGTGGAATTGGGTAAAGCTATAGTGCATGTTGATTGTTCAGAGTCAAAAGATGGGACGCTTGAGAATTTGTTGATTTGGGGCCGCAATAAGAAAAACAATGTAAGCTTCTATCTTAACACTTGATTATTTACACAATTTGGTCAATTGGTATTTTATTTAATATATATCCATTTTATAGTCCATGATCTACAACTGTAAAGTGATTATCAACAATATTAGAACTAGAAAGGGTTGGAACTACCCTTCATGTGGTGACAATAAGTGCAAAAAAGGTGCAACCCGAAAGAATGGTAGATTTTGGTGTGAAACGTGTAAAAAATACATGGAATACCCAATTTAAATGTAAATTGATTTTAGAATTGAAATTTCCATGAATTATAGTAAATTACATAATATTATATACCTTATGTATGCTACCTGATGTTAACAGATTCAGGCTTGAAATGGGTGTGTCGGACCATACTGAACAAACTGTGATTGTTCTGTTTGATGAACCCGCCCGTTCTTTGTTGAAGTGTTCTCCAGAATCCCTGTTGGAAAATGACGATGAGGTATAATAAATTAGATTCGGAACATATTAGATACTGATATACAATTATAAATTAAATTTAAAAGATATTGTGTTTTTTTCATAACTTTCAACTACAGTCACAAGGTTTCGAATTGCCCCGAGTGGACAACTCACACTTTTGAAGTTAAGACATCCACGTATTTTGAACATGGTGCTTTTGAGAGCTTCACATGCTGGAATATTATCCCTGCAATTGAAACTCCAATGAAATCTGTTGAGGAGACAAAAAAGAAACGGTATCACAAAGTTTCAATACTGTGAAGTAATATATTAAAATTCCTTACCATTAAAACATTATTTAATGTGGCGTTATTGTAGGTTGGAATGTGAAGATTCAAACACAGACTTACCACATGTTGATGAAGCTTGGAGCGAAGATGGATCTGCTTCTCAAAATTAAAAAAAAAAAAAAAAAAAAAAAAAAAAAAAAAAAAAAGTAATTTTGTACCAAATGGATACAAACATACCTAATATAAATCCCAAAAATTAACAAAACTTCTATGAAAATCTTATTTTTCAGGTGTGTTGTGACCGACTCTGAAACAGAAGACGACGAAGTCTCACCTAAAGCTGATCTTATGAAAGAAAATGAAATTAATGACGGATCATCAGTTAACGACAAAGCCACAACTTAGTTTTTAAATATTTAGGAAAATAAACCGCAAATGACCCCAATTGTTTATGGGACTATGTCATTTAGAAAGCGAAGTTTGTTTGTCTCTATTTTTCACTTAATAATTTTGGTGTTTTAAACCAAATTAATGTTTGATATTACTTTTGGTTACTTATTAAGTTATAAAATTCACATTATGCTTGAAATCAGATTCCAATATATGTGATTCAGTTATGTATCAAATTCAGATTTCAATAACTCTAATATATGTGATTCAATTATGTATCAAATTTAGATTCCAATATATGTGAACATGTTATGCTTGAAATTTAGACTTCAATATATGTGATCCAATTATGAGATTCATAACGAAAATAGGTTATTACTATTCTGCACCAAAATTCCACTAATTTTTACTGAATTTACCTTTGAGTATCACATAAGAGCATTCTACATCTTTTCATAATTTGGAATTTAGCCTAATGAAACTAGGCAGGTTTGAACTTCAATAACTTCATTGCAATGCTAATAAAACCAATATTATGAACTCTACACTTATAACCTTAATATCAATACTACATGAAAAAATTTATAACTGAGTAAACTTATATGAAGTTTGGAATTCAGAACACAAGTAAATTATCTGATTATTGTATGAGCAATGATTACTAAGTGATAAATCTTTGATTGTATAATAAAAGATACTGGACCTTCATTTTAAGGAAGCAAAATGTAATAAAAAATTGTACATAAATGACATCTTAAATGATTTTGTAACTTACCGGTCTATTCATATGCAGATATTAAGAAGCTATTAACTTCCATTAAGGAGGTTTAAATACTCATTAAATAAGCTAAAATGTTGTTATGATAACGGCTGAGTAATTTATATCAATAAGAATATGAACCAAAAAACCCTTCAATGGAAAATTTTAATAATCATTATATATGTTCAAATGCTGCCATGAAGTTGTATATAAATATTACCTGCATTGCTTTATCTGGGCACAACTACATTTTGATATTTCCATACAATGACTGACTAACATGGAAGTTCAACTCCCCATGTGTTCATTGATGCGTTGGATGGTGATTCAGCCGGGAATATTGTTGTTACGCTCTGCACGATATGGGATGTCAAAGATACAAATGCACGTCTATTGAATACTGATTTTGTTGTCTCTGATCCAATGGTAATGATTAAACATGTTGTTTACAGTTTGCTCCTCTTTTACTGATTTACACGCAATATTATTGCAGGTCAATGTGAACCACTGCACTGCGAATACAACTATAGCATACAATTTTCAGGGGTTAGAAAAAGGTGTTCTATTCGCAATAAAAGATTTTGTTGTGCGGGATAACAAAGAAGAATATCACGTTAGAAAAAACAATACCTTTAAGCTTGAATTTGACGGTAAAACCCACTTAAGACAGACTTCCATCCTTTACAATCAGTATGTTAGGAATCCTTTGGAAAAAGTTCATATTCAAAATATGAAACCTACAAGGAACAAATCTCTTATTGGTAAGTTTGTATTAATTTTATATAGCAAATGATTATTTATGATAAATGATCTAATTCCTTAAGACTTACACTTTTGCCTTTCAGATGTATGCAGGTATGTGATCAACATTACCAAGATGAACCACACAAAGACTGGTTCCAAAAATCTTGAATTCTACCTAACAAATCATAGGTTAGCAGAATTATTATATGGATAATTAAAATAAACAGTATTTAAAATGTTATATTGCTTTTACCAACTCAAAAGTTTCTTGCATATGAAACAGGGGAAAGGCAGTACGGATAACATTTTGGGGAGGTTTAGGTGATTTGCTTATTGACAATAAAATGAAGCATGTAGTAATGTGTCCTATTGTCTTAAATTCTACAAGTGCATACCATTACTATAGTACGTTCTTTCCTATAACTTTCAAACTTATTTGTATCAATGATTTAAAACGTGTAAAGCTGAATTTGTACATCCCGTTCCAGATAAGTTGAATCTATCCAAAAGTCCATCAGCCATGGATATTGACCAACCTAACATACCTACATTCAAAGAGTTTAAATCATCCTCTGGGTAAGCATTTATATATATTTTTGCTTCAATGTTAGAAAAAGTGAAATTGTATATCAATGGGCATGGTTTAAAAAATGAGTACACTAATATATATTAATTTACAAATTTTCTGTCTGTTAGTGGTGTTGGGCAGATAAAGGCTGGAATATGTAATAAGGATTGTGTGCCTAAAGATGGAACAATCAAAACCCTTTTGTTGTTGTCACGCAATCAAACAAATGATGTGAGTAATAGTCTTATATTCCCATACTTTTATTCCCATGCTATTGCACATTTGTTAAACATTTCCTATTCTACAGTTGCCAACTTTCAATATGAAAGCAACGATTGGAAATATCAGGACTGAAAATGGATGGCGATTCCCATCATGTGGTGCAAAACAATGTCAAAAAGGTACAACTAGAATGGGAGGAGGTTTTTGGTGTAATGGATGTGAAAAGCAATTTACAAGCCCTGAAATGAGGTGATATTATAGTTTATAATTATGTAATGTTATTTGGACTAAAAAACATCCAATTGCTTATGTACCTGTAAAACATGCATATGATAGGTATAGGCTTGCGTTGGACGTGTATGACAATACTGATAAAGCAGTGTTTATACTTTTTAATGAACTTGCAATTCAGTTGGTAAAATTTCCAGCATCATCATTCAAGCTAATTGATGAGGCGAAAAATGAACCACTTTTAGGGGGTCATTTAAGCCCGAAATTGAATTTATTTGATCAAATATTACCCTAAAGCGTTCCTTTTGTGATTTTAGGTACTTTGGGAGTGAAATCTGGAAAAGGAAGCAATTCGGACGTTTTTGGAGCATAAAAGTGAAGAAAACGCCAAAGACTTAATTTTTCATGCCGAGAACAGTACCTGACGGCGTCAAGAGGAAGACCCTGACGGCGTCAAGAGTAAAAGTGGTGACGACCCAGTGCCAACCTGACGGCATCACAACAAGGGCGTCAAGAGTAATTTTGGTGACGGCCTGCATAAGGTGTACACATGACGGCGTCAGACCCAGATCTAGGCAGTACGAGGAACTATTTGGCAGCGAGATGACGGCGTCAGACATTTGTTCTTGAAGCCGTCACCTTATAAACTCTATCTATTGTTTTCTATTTTTCATTCATTAGAGAGGAACTTGTGTGGAGATAATTAGGGCCGAACTTTGTAAACCCTAAATCATATTTTACAGTACTTTCAAGGGTTTTCACCCCTTGAATCCTTTCATGTGCTATTAAGATAAGTCTTCTCTTTAATTCAATCAATATGTCTATGTGTTGGTTGATTATATCTTTTACTTGTCCTGATTTCAACATGCTAGGCTAGATTTATCTTGTGTTTGCTTAGATCTAATGAAGCCTATATGTTGATTATGTGCTGATTACTTTTTTATGGTTGTATTGGATGAATGATTTCAATGTTAGGCTTAAGAAAACTGGCAGATCTCCATTGTGTAACATGCTTGAACGTCTTAGGAAACATGAACCGATGTGTACTAGGTTTTGTTGGTTGTACTTAATGCATCAGTAAATTCTAATGATCCCATGTTAGGAGCTTCTTAGCCGGCTCGACATAGGAGTGAAGTAGGCGCTCATAGGATTGGGGAAGTAAGTACGCCACCCCATGAATGGTATTAAGGAATACAATCCGTCATCCACGCAACTATAACAAGTAATTAACGTGTAAAAGATATCTAGGGAGTAGTGAAATCTAAGTAAACACAATTCTCCCACATATTGCTCACAACCTTAGTTTAATTTAGTTTTATTTTCATTTTAGTATTTTATTTTGATTACATCTTAGTATTGGGTTAGTTGACTAGCAACTAATTCCGCCCAATTCCTTCAAACCCGAGATTTTTACTTGCTTTAATAAAAATATAAAAATAAAAAAAGAATCATCCCTCATCTCTAGACCTAGTCTTTAGGTTTTCTAATCCTAGCGACACTATTCCTAGCTGAACGATCAATCCCCCGGTACTTGTCATTATATTATACTACATCGATCAGGTACACTGCCTGGTGCGGGTTGTAAGCTTCTCGAGATCTCTCGAGAAGTAAAGCCTGGTGCAATCCCTACGCATCAAGTTTTTGGCGCCACAGCCCGAGGAATAGTTATTGTCTAGGTTAGAATTTCTTTTTATTAGGTCTACTTGCTAGATTCCTTTCTAGTAAGATTTTATTTTTATTTTTAGGTTTTCTTTAGTCTATCTTTTCTTTGTGTCTTTGTTTGTAAAAACCTTTCCATTGACTATTCCGTTAGCCATTATAGAGAACGCGAATCCACCATACTACCAGCCACGAAATTCACCCACTCCAAATGACATCTTGATGTTTAAACAACATGAGGATGAACCTATCTATGATGCATGGGCTCATTTTAAATATTTACTCTGAAAAGTCCCTCATCATAGTTTCGATCTGTGGTCCCAAATTAAAATATTTTATCATCGTGTCGACCACTATACCAAAATGGACATTGACCATGCCGCAGATGGGGACCTTTGGGGATTAAGTGTTAATGAAGCATGGGAAACCATAGAGAATTATGCCATACTTGCCAAAAAAATGGATAACCCCACAAACATTTTTACGGATCAATTGATAGCAAGTTTAAGGGAACAAGCAAGAAGATTGTTTGGGGATAAGCGTATAGATGAGATAACTGTGTGCACAGGGTGGCTTGATTTCACCACAATACAAACTGAGCACATTGGTAATCTTGATAAGATGGAGGATAGAGTTGAAAATTTAAGCCCACCAAGTACCCCACAAGTCCTACCATCAATTGAAGCATACACACTGCCCGTGACTTTTTCGGATGAAGTAAATGAGGCTTTAGGAGCCCCAATAGAGGTAGAACCTTTGGACCAAGTACCGCTAGAGGATATAGGTTTGAATACTTATAGTGATAACCTTACTCTTAGTTCTAGGGAAGTTCCTAGTTTTGATGAACCGGAGCCTCAACCAAAACCGTTACCTAATCTTCCATCCTTGGATGTGAATTTAGGAATTGAGATAGGTTCCGATCTACCTATCAAACCATATAGTCCGGGTAGTCTTAGGATAAAGGTAGTGGACTCTAAGCCTTGTAGTGAGGAAGCCAATATAGGAGTGGAAAATGACCTTACATGCTTACATCACCCATTTATGATTGATCACAAGAAACATTATGGGTTTAAACCGGGTTTATTAGGTCAAGATGGATTCCCAACTAGGAGTCTCTTGAAGTTGATTGAAAATGATCCCTTTCTAAGAGAAAATCTTAATCCACCCATTAACCCGATTGAATTAGGTAAGGTTATGATGATAGGAGCACACCCCTTTGAGCATATAATTCATCCACCACTCTTTTCTCACGTGGCATACTTCCACCCTAAGGGTGTGTATCGCTACTTCCACCCGCACTTAATCCTAAGTGTAGGGAAAACCTCCCTTCTTTCCGTTAAATAAGGGTAGAGTCAGGCTCGTGACTCGAACAAAAATAAGCGCTTCTTGGGAGGCAACCCAAGCCCATTTTATTTGTTTGATTTTTAATTGTTTGATTGTTATTTACTTCCGTATGCATGCTTTATTTTTATTGTTGGTAGATCATGTTTCAAACTAAAAATGGTGAAAATACTTTATTTTGTCGTTTGGCTTAGTCTTAACTTCATCCAAAGGTATTTCGCAAAAAGATAAGTGTAAGGGGAAACCCCAAATATGTTTTCAAGAAACAAACTCGATCATGATTCTCCACAATACAAAGTGGACATGTATATTCATATTTGTTAGAGTCAAATGCTTGTATCGAGTCATAATGATGTTTTGCAGGATTTTCCAGGAAGTAAGACCAAGTTTTTCCAGAAATTTTCTGGAAACTTAACATAAGAATTTCTGCAGGTCACTTCTGACGGCGTCATGAGTTTACTCTTGACGGCATCACGTGTAAAAATCTGGAAATTTTACCAGTTTTGTTTTTCTAACGGAGTCTTAAAATTTTTGTTGAATTATTAGTTTTATAGTCTCCAGGAAATCTGCAAACATCATTCCACAAGCATTATATCTTATTTTGTTTTCTAGGATTTATTAGCATATGTAGATTGCCGCCAATTTTATGCGAGGTTGCCTTGTCTGTTTTCTCAGGTTTTACAGGTTATGTATGACAAGAAGATGATTTATATTCTGGAAGGGAAGCTTTGATTGTTCATTTTCTTGGAGGAAGATCTAACCTGGCCACCTTATTATCCATACCGAGCAAATCAGGGGAGTATTTGATTTCATTCTTTTTACTCATTTCACTTTTACATTCTTTACTTGAACATTGGGGAAAATGTTCATCCTAAGTGTAAGGGGAAGGTAAAATTATGATACCTTACAGATGCACTTTCGCTTGAGTTTGTTTGTTTAATAGTAGATGTGTAATAAAACTATGAGAAATACTTGTTAGTGTAATTTTAGTGCCAAATTTAAAATTTTTTACAACATTTAGGAGTGAAACTTTAGCCATAGCAAGCGTCTCATGGATAGGAGATTGTATGACTAGCACATAACCGTACTTTCAGAAAAAATTTTCACCCAAATATGTGAGATTCGCCTTTAGATTTGATAGGAAAAGCATTTACTATTAGTGCTTATGAGTGTACCGGTAGCATTTAGATTCTAGAACTTGCGTTAGTGATGCATCCCGAGACCGCTAGTGAGACTACATTCGTGTAGTAGGATTTACTACATGATAAGAGGCATTAGGATCACCCTTGTGTTAAACCCGTATCATAATTACTTGACCATTTAAGTCATATTACTTGGCTAGTAAAGTCAATTAATTTTTCCCACACCCTTAGCGTTGTACTCATTTTTAGTACACGAAACCCCTAGTACACCCCTCCGAGCCTATCTTTTCGTTTCTAACTTTAAGCATTTTACTTAAACGAAGAATTTGTTACACCCCACTTAAATGTACAACCAAATCGCCTTAGCCTTCCGTGTATGTACTCATCTTTAGTGCATTATTGTTATATTTTAAACCCTAAGTTAATTATCTAATTGATTACATGGTTGCTAAGTCGAGTCATATCCTTATACATATTGTTTTGGGACGATTGGGACGATTGGGTAAAGTACTTATTTTATGGAGTAATGGAGAAGAACATAATATTATTACCCCCATATGTGTGTTAATCTTAAAAGTACTCCAAGTGTTTTGATTTTCTTAATTCGAGTCATTAGATTAGTTTAGTGTAAAGTATATTAAAATTCAAGTGTAAGGGGAATGTTCATTCCCTATGATGTATTATTTTGGATGGTAGGGTAAGAGTGTATGCAAAAAATAAAAATTAAAAAAAATTAAAAAAAATCGAAAAAAAATAAGAAAAAATAATAGAAAAAGAAAAGAGAAAAAACATACGGACTACCATCCTGTTTCATTCTATGTTTATTTTATGTTTTTGTTATTTTTCATTTATTAGCTAAAGTCGAGTCTAGTCTTGGCTTAGCAACGCCACATTGTACATGTAATTAACCAAGATTGTTAACTCGCCACCAGTAAAGACTGCCTATATCCAACAAAACCGTGTATTCCATATCCCTACACCTAACGTTACAACCCTTTTAAAAGACCTCTTTGATTGTTTATCCTAGGTGCTTACGACATGTGGTGGAGGTTTGATCCTTTCCCAAGCCTATGGTAATCTATTTTGCTATGACAGGTAGTGAGAGATATTTTCCGTTTCCATATTGTGATATTACTTTATTACACCCGAGAGATGTGAGTATCTAAACACTATTTGTGAGGTTGATGAGGCGAAAAATGGTCCATTTTTAGGGGGTCATTTAAGCCCGAATCCGAATTTATTTGATCAAATATTGCCCTAAATCGTTCCTTTTGTGATTTTAGGTACTTGGAGAGTGAATTCTGGAAAAGAAGCCATTTTGGACGTTTTTGGAGCATAAAAGTGAAGAAAACGGCAAAGTCTCAATTTTCCATGCTGGGAACACTACATGAAGGCGTCAAGAGTAAAATCATGACGACGTCAAACCCCAAGAATTAAAATCCGTAGCTCATGACGGTGTCACGCAGGGCGTCAGAAGTAGATCAAGGCCGTCCGAGGAAGTATTTGGCGGCGAGATGACGGCGTCACACCTTTGTTCTTGACGCCGTCACCCCTATTTTCCTATATATAGTTTTCTAGTTTTTCACATTAGAGAGAGAAGTTTTGGGGAGAAACCCTAAAGACGATTTTGGTGTAACTTTACAGGTTTTTCAAGGGTTCCAACCCCTTGATACCTTGCATGATTAATCAAGATAAGTGTTCTTCTAATTCAATCAATATGTCTATGTGTTGGTTGTCTATATCTTGTTCTTGTCTTAATTCTATCATGCTAGGCTAGATCTCCTTTGTGTTTGCTTAGATCTAATGAAACCTAGATATTGATTATGTGTTGATTACTTGTTTATTCTTGTTCTTGGATGAATGATTTATATGTTAGGCTTAAGAAAACTGGCAGATCTCCAAATGGTAACATACTTGAACGTCTTAAGAAACATGAACCGAGGCGTACTAGGTCTTTATTGGTTGTATTTAATGCATGAGCCACTGTTTACAATCCCTATAGTTGTGCTGGGCATGGTGTAGGAGGAGATAAGAGCTCATAGAATTGGGGAGTTATGTATGCCACCCCATGAATGGTATTAAGGAATACAATCCGTCATCCATGCAATTATAACAAGTAATTAACGTGTAAAAGATATCTAGGGAGTAGTGAAATCTAAGTAAACACATTTTCTCCAATTACTGCTCACAACCTTAGTTTAATTAGTTTATTTTCATTTTTAGTATTTTATTTTGATTGCATCTTAGTATTGGGTTAGTTGAATAGCAACTAATTCCGCCCTGATCCTTCAAAACCCGAGATTTTACTTGCTTTCATAAAAATATAAAAATACAAAAATAATCATCCCTCACCTTTAGAACTAGTAATTTAGGCTTTCTAATCCTAGCGACACTATTCCTAAGTTGAACGATCAATCCCCCGGTACTTGTCACTATACTATACTACAACGATCAGGTACACTGCCTGGTGGGGGTTGTAAGCTTCTCGAGATCCCTCGAGAGGTAAAGCCTGTTGCGATTCCCACGCATCAAGTTTTTGGCGCCGCTGCCGGGGAATAGTTATTGTCTAGGTTAGGATTTCTTTTTATTAGGTCTACTTGCTAGATTCCTTTCTAGTAAGATTTTATTTTTATTTTTAGGTCTTCTTTAGTCTATCTTATTTCTTCATGCTTTTGTTCGTGACTCTTCACCGTCCGCCATCATGGCAACCAACGAATTCTCCAGCCTTAGGATCACTAGGAGTCGTAGTACCACCAGAGACCTTATCTTGCCTTATGCAGAACCCGAAAGAGAAATGTGTAGGTTAAGACGAACTCACTCAACTCCTAAACCATCCAGCATTGCTATCGATTTTGATGCACCTCTCTCTGAAAAAAATTCAGAAAACCATTTCTCAACCCCTAGCTCCCAACCCAACGACGACACTAGTACTCCCGCAACCCCCATTCCTAAGCGTCTCAAAGATTACTCCTCCCCAACCTCTCGTGGCTTCTCAAACGCCATTGTCTACCCAAACGAACACACCAACGAGGTCTTGCACGCAAACGATGTTTGGCTTGTCAAAAGTGTGTGTAAATTTCACGGACTAGATGAGGAAAATCCAATCCAACACATCAAGGACTTCCTGAAAATAGTGGACACCATCCATACGGATGGGGCTACTAGAGACACATCCCGATTGCGATTCTTTCCTTTCACCTTATATGAAAAATCCCAAGAATGGTATGACAAACTCCCTTCTGAATCTATCTTCACATGGGAGCAACTCATATCCAAGTTCTATGAGAAGTTCTTTCCACCTGGAAAAACCTCAGCACTTAGAGATAGGATCCTCCGTTTCCGGAAGGAGAAGGACGAACCCTTCTATAAATCGTGGACTAGATTCAAAGATTCAATAAGACAAGTTCCCCATCATGGCATTGAGCTTTGGCTCTTGGTCCAAATCTTCTACGAAAATATCTCCTCTAATGACCGAAACGGAATTAACCAATCTAGGAAAGGAAGATTGGCCAATCTTAGTGCCGAGGAAGGATGGGATAGGATTGAAGAATATGCTCAAGACCAGGATGACACTTGGGATGAACCTGAGTCGACTGTCAGCATTTCTGAGATCACTTCGGATCGGTTGAGCAAAATTCACAAAAGAGTGGAATACCTAGCTGGATCGCAATTACCTAAACAGCTGTCGAATCCTTACTTGATCTGCGATTACTGTGGAGGCCCGCATGAGGTAGAAGAATGCGGAGGAGCAGCCACAACTGAACATGCATGCTTGTCAGGAGGGGACATTTATGCTGATCCCTCCCTTTTGCCTTTCTACCAAAATGATGATTACACCCTTTGGGGAAATCTGGTAAAGAGAAGAGAAGGGGAGGAAGGCCCTGAATTTAAAATCAGGAGCAATTTCGAAGATGACCTTGGTCACTTCACTCAAGAAAAAGACTTGCAAATGAAAGGGCTTAATGAGCTTTTCGACGAGCAGCAGGAGGGTATTGGAGAATTTTTCAATAAGCTTAACTCAACCCTAGATAACCTCCAAACGCCATTAGAAAGAAAAAAAGACCCCATGCTCGCGATAACCACACGAGCTGGAACGACAACCAAGGACCCTCCTTACCCAAACTCGTCCCCCGTCACCCCCGATCCATACAAACCTGAGGAGGAGGAGCAGGAGGTCGGCATTGGCACCCCAGACCAACCGCCCGTAACGATCCCTTCCCCATCGGCCTTACCTAACCAACCTGTGAGAATCCCATTCCCGTCCCGATTAAGAAACCAGAAAACTGAGAATGATAACAAGAGGTTCTTGTCATACCTAAAAGACTCAGTTGTTACCATACCTCTCCTTGATGCTTGTTATCACATGCCAAAGTATAGCACATACTTCAAAAAGCTACTCGCTAACAGGAAGAAACTCGAGGGTCTTGTGACCCTGGGGGAAGAATGCTCAGTAGTGACCCATCGAGGGCTACCAAAGAAGGTAGACGATCCGGGCAGCTTCACCTTGCCTTGCTCCATAGGACCTCTATCAATCAAGAATGCTCTTGCCGATTTGGGAGCAAGTATCAATCTCATGCCTCACTCTATGTTCCGTAAACTAGGATATTCTGGGTTGAAGTCTACCCGTATGAACATCCAACTAGCCGATAGATCATTCAAGTACCCCGTAGGGATATGCGAGAATGTGCTAGTCAAAGTTGGGAAATTCAAATTCCCGGTCGACTTCGTAATCCTGGATATGGAGGAGGATGACTTGGTACCTATCATCTTAGGTAGACCATTTCTTGCTACCGCGCGTGCAGTCATTGATGTCTACGATGGCAAATTGACCTTACGAGTGGGAGACGATAGCACAACCTTTGACATTAAGGATTCTATGGACCTCTCCCTCGAAGCAGCCAACCGGCTCTACTTTATCGGGGAAGTAGATGAACTCACAGATGTCATTGATAGTTGCGTCGATGAACAAATCGATGAAGGCTGGCTATGGGACAAGAGTTTTCTGCCTTTGCTAGAGGTGGAAAAGACGGAGGATGTTAATGCAGTCTCCTTCTACCCCAGACAAGAGGCAACGGAGCATCTCGAGCTCCGAAAGCCCGAAAACAAGCTCAAGCCTTCTATTATCGAACCTCCTAACGTTGATCTTAAAGAGCTTCCTAACCATTTGGAGTATGCCTTCCTTCAGGGGGAGGACCAACTCCCGGTAATCATAAACTCTTCCTTGGAACATGAACAAAAAGTTAAACTCTTAGAGGTCCTAAAAAAATACAAGGGGGTACTCGCATGGAGTGTGGCCGACATTAAGGGGATTGACTCAACTTTTTGCACACATAAGATTCTTATGGAGGAAGATTATAAACCTACTATGCAACCCCAGAGGCGAGTGAACCCTAACATTAAGGAAGTAGTAAAGAAAGAAGTTATCAAACTTTTGGATGCAGGACTGATTTACCCGATCTCGGATAGCCCATGGGTCAGTCCTGTACAGGTTGTACCTAAAAAGGATGGAATGACTGTAGTAAAGAATGACAAGGGTGAGATGGTGCCCCAGAGAACTGTCACTGGATGGCGGGTATGCATCGACTATCGAAAGCTCAATGATGCCACGAGGAAAGATCATTTTCCCTTACCATTCATTGATCAGATGTTAGAAAGATTATCTGAACACGAGTACTATTGCTTCTTGGATGGGTTCTCTGGATATTTTCAAATCCCCATAGCACCCGAGGACCAAGAAAAGACCACGTTTACTTGCCCCTATGGAACATTTGCCTACAAAAGGATGCCTTTTGGGCTATGTAATGCCCCCGCCACTTTCCAACGTTGCATGACATCAATCTTTCACGAACTCATGGAAGACAGCATGGAAGTGTTCATGGATGACTTTTCAGTCTTCGGGAACTCCTTCGACCGCTGTCTTGCTAATCTAGAAAAGATGCTTAAACGTTGTAAGGAAACCAACTTGGTGTTAAACTGGGAAAGTGTCATTTCATGGTAAAGGAAGGGATTGTGTTAGGGCATAAGATCTCAGGGAACGGAATAGAGGTGGACCAAGCTAAAGTTGAAGCTATATCTAAGTTACCATACCCCACGACGTTTAAGGCAATACGCAGCTTTTTGGGGCACGCCGGGTTTTATCGGAGATTCATCAAAGATTTCTCCAAAATCGCTCGGCCAATGACTCAATTACTTGTGAAGGATGCTCCGTTTGATTTTTCCCAAGAATGCAAGGATGCATTCGATCTCTTAAAAAGGGAACTCACTCAAGCTCCAATCATGATCACACCCAACTGGGAGTTACCATTCGAAATCATGTGTGATGCTAGCGACTTCGCTGTCGGGGCTGTATTAGGTCAACGACGTGACAAGCTTTTCCAACCTATTTACTACGCTAGCAAAACCATGAATCCCGCTCAAGAGAACTACTCCACCACCGAGAAAGAACTATTGGCCGTGGTATTTGCATTCGACAAATTTCGACAATATCTTGTCCTTTCAAAAACAGCCGTCTTCACTGATCACTCGGCTCTTAGATACCTCTTCGCGAAGCAGGATGCTAAGCTAAGCCACGACTAATTCGGTGGATCTTGTTGTTACAAGAATTCGATGTTGAAATTCGTGATAAGAGGGGGGCAGAGAATCTAGCCGCAGATCATCTATCTCGTCTTGAAAACCCCTTGGATAAGCACGATAGAAGTGAGATTAGGGATTCGTTTCCTGACGAACAACGGATGTCAATGATTGATTCAGAGCCATGGTACGCCGACTTTGCTAATTACTACGCAAGTAGATGTAGACTTGTTCCAGAACACCTGACTAAGTACGAGAGGAAGAGGTTCTTTTCCCAGCTAAAATACTACTTCTGGGATGAACCCTTTTTATTCCGAAAGTGTCCTGACCACATTATAAGGCCTTGTGTTTCGGAAAATGAGGTAGTTAAGATTATGAGGGAATGTCACTCTGGTCCTTCTAGCGGGCATCATGGGATAAACGTTACCGCCCGAAAGATTCTCGATGCAGGATTCTACTGGCCTACAATTTTCCGTGATGTGAAAGAAATGGTGCAGGCGTGCGATGCATGTCAACGAGCCGGAAATATATCACATAGGGATGAGGCACCTCAGAACTTTATACAAGTTTGTGAGGTATTCGATGTTTGGGGGATTGACTTCATGGGACCCTTTCCATCCTCAGGGGGAAACGAGTACATCTTAGTCGCCATTGACTATGTTTCAAAATGGGTTGAGGCACAAGCCCTTAGGACCAATGATGCAAGAGTAGTCATTCATTTCCTGAAAAAGCTTTTCGCAAGATTCGGGATTCCGAAAGCTCTCATCAGTGATAGGGGAACACATTTTTGCAATGCACAAATGGAAAAGGTCATGAAAAGGTATGGAGTGCCCCATCGATTCTCCACCGCCTATCATCCACAGACCAATGGCCAAGTCGAAAACACCAATAGAGCTATTAAAAGAATACTTGAAAAAACGGTTAGTCAAAACAGAAAGGACTGGTCATTTAAACTCGACGAAGCTTTATGGGCATTCCGAACTGCCTACAAAACACCTATTGGAACGACCCCATTCCGCATGGTGTATGGTAAGGCATGTCACTTACCGATAGAATTAGAACACAAGGCTTATTGGGCACTTAAGGCATGCAACTTAGATTACACAACTGCTGGAAATAACAGGTTTTTGCAATTGCACGAGCTTGATGAACTTAGACTAGAAGCCTACGAATCCTCCATCACATATAAAGAAAGAGCTAAAAGATGGCATGACCAGAGAATTAAGAAACCCAAAGATTTTTCAGAGGGAGACAAGGTCCTATTATACAATTCTTGGTTGAGATTATTTCCGGGAAAACTTAAGTCTAGATGGTATGGACCGTTCACGGTAAAGAATTCTTCTAAATTTGGAGCGGTAGTGTTAATTGATGATGAAGGTAGGGAATTCACGGTTAACATACAACGTGTAAAACACTACCAAGAAAATAACAATGAAATGATTAGTGAGGAGGATGTGACGTTTGATGATGAGATCACGTAGTAACCCATGACCTTAAGTCTAGCTACATGACTCGTAAATAAAGAAAAGCGCTTCTTGGGAGGCAACCCATGTTTTGTGTGATTTTATTTTGTTTGATTTTTATTTGTTTCCGTATGCATGCTTTATTTTTATTGTTGGTTGATCATGTCTCTAAATTAAAATGTGGAAATACTTTACTATGTTGTTTGGCCTAGTCTTAACTCCAACCTAAAAGTATTTTTGCAAAAGATAAGTGTAAGGGGAAACCCCAAATATGTTTTTAAGAAACAAACCGATCATGATTCTCCACAATAATAAATGAGCATGTATATTCGTATTTGTTAGAGTCAAATGCTTGTATTGAGTCATAATGAAGTTTTGCAGGTTTTTCCAGGAAGTAGAACCAAGTTTTTCCAGAAATTTTACGGAAACTTAACATAAGAATTTCTGCAGGTCAATTCTGACGGCGTCAGAGGTTTACTCTTGACGGCGTCAGGAGTTAAAAATCTGGAAATTTTACCGGTTTTGTTTTTCTAACGGAGTCTTATGGTTTTTGTGAATTATTAAGTTTTATAATCTCCAGGAAATCAGAAAACTTCATTCCACAAGCATTATATCTTACTTTGTTTTCTAGGATTTAGTAATTTATATAGGATGCCGCCGATTTTACGCGAGGTTGTCTTGTCTATTTTTGTCAGAATTTACAGGTTATGTTCGACAAGGAGATGATTTATATTCTGGAAGGGAAGCTTTGATTGTTCATTTTCTTGGAGGAAGATTTAACCTGGCCAACCTATAATCCATACCGAGCGAATCAGGGGAGTATTTGATTTCATTCTCTTTACTTTTTCACTTTTACATTCTTTACTTGAACATTGGGGACAATGTTCATCTTAAGTGTAAGGGGAGGGTAAAAAGATGATACCTTACATATGCACTTTCGCTTGAGTTTGTTTTGTTTAATGGTAGATGTGTAATAAAACTATGAGAAATACTTGTTAGTGTAATTTTAGCGCCAAATTTAAATTTTTTTACAACATTTGGGAGTGAAACTTTAGCCATAGCAAGCGTCTCATGGATAGGAGATTGTATGACTAGCACATAACCGTATATTCAGAAAAATTTTCCACCCAAAATTGTGAGGTTCGCCTTTAGATTTGATAGGAAAAGCATTCATTATTAGTGCTTATGAGAGTACCGGTAGCATTTAGATTCTAGAACTTGCGTTAGTGATGCATTCCGAGACCGCTAGTGAGACTACATTCGTGTGGTAGGATTTACTACATGATAAGAGGCATTAGGATCACCCTTATGTTAAACCCGTATCATAATTACTTGACCATTTAAGTCATACTACTTGGCTAGTTAAGTCAACTAATTTTTCCCACACCCTTAGCGTTGTACTCAGTTTTAGTACACGATACCCCTAGTACACCCCTCCGAGCCTATCTTTTCGTTTCTAACTTTAAGCATCTTACTTAAAGGAAGAATTTGTTACACCCCACTTAAATGTACAACCAAATCGCCTTAGCCTTCCGTGTATGCGCTCATTTTTAGTGCATTATTGTTATTTGTTAAACCCTAAGTTAACTTTCTAATTGATTACATGGTTGCTAAGTCGAGTCATATCCTTGTACATATTGTTTTGCGACGATTGGGACTCATGGGTAAGTACTTATTCTATGGAGTAATGGGGAAGAACATCATTTATTACCCCCCATATGTGCGTTAATCTTAAAAGTGCTCCAAGTGTTTTGATTTTCTTAATTCGAGTCATTAGATTAGTTGAATGTAAAGTATGTAAAGATTCAAGTGTAAGGGGAACTCTCATTCCCTATGATGTATTATTTTGGATGGTAGGGTAAGAGTGTATGCAAAAAAAAAAATAAATAAATAAAATAGAAAAAAAATAGAAAAAAAAAAATATATATATATATATATATATATATATATATATATATATATATATATATATATATATATATATATATATATATATATATATATATATATATATATATAGAAAAAGAAAAAGAGAAAAAAAAAACATACGGACTACCATCCCGTTTCATTCTATGTTTATTTTATGTTTTTGTTATTTTTCATTTATTAGCTTAAGTCGAGTCTAGTCTTGGCTTAGCAACGCCATCTTGTACATGTAATTAACCAAGATTGTTAACTCGCCACCAGTAAAACTTCCTTTATCCAACAAAACCGTGTAATTCATATCCCTATACCTAACGTTACAACCCTTTAAAAGACCTCTTTGATAGTTTATCCTAGGAGCTTACGCCATGTGGTGGAGGTTTGATCCTTTCCCAAGCCTATGGTAATCTATTTTGCTATGACAGGTAGTGAGAGATATCTTCTATTTCCATAATGTTATATTACTTTATTACACCCGAGAGATGTGAGTATCCAAACACTATTTGTGAGGGGCTTGTATATGACCTCCGTGCTTGTCTATTGGTCTTTAGTAGAACGATTATTTGTTGTAATTACTTTTATATTAGTGTTAAATGACCCCTAACTTGTCTTTTCAGTAGAATAAAAGCGCATTTGCTTGAGGACAAGCAAATCTCAAGTGTAAGGGTATATGATGAGGCGAAAAATGGTCCGTTTTTAGGGGGTCATTTAAGCCCGAATCCGAATTTATTTGATCAAATATTGCCCTAAATCGTTCCTTTTGTGATTTTAGGTACTTGGAGAGTGAATTCTGGAAAAGAAGCCATTTTGGACGTTTTTGGAGCATAAAAGTGAAGAAAACGGCAAAGTCTCAATTTTCCATGCTGGGAACAGTACATGAAGGCGTCAAGAGTAAAATCATGACGGCGTCAAACCCCAAGAATTAAAATCCGTAGCTCATGACGGCGTCACGCAGGGCGTCAGAAGTAGATCAAGGCCGTCCGATGAAGTATTTGGCGGCGAGATGACGGCGTCACACCTTTGTTCTTGACGCCGTCACCCCTATTTTCCTATATATAGTTTTCTAGTTTTTCACATTAGAGAGAGAAGTTTTGGGGAGAAACCCTAAAGACGATTTTGGTGTAACTTTACAGGTTTTTCAAGGGTTCCAACCCCTTGATACCTTGCATGATTAATCAAGATAAGTGTTCTTCTAATTCAATCAATATGTCTATGTGTTGGTTGTCTATATCTTGTTCTTGTCTTAATTCTATCATGCTAGGCTAGATCTCCTTTGTGTTTGCTTAGATCTAATGAAACCTAGATATTGATTATGTGTTGATTACTTGTTTATTCTTGTTCTTGGATGAATGATTTATATGTTAGGCTTAAGAAAACTGGCAGATCTCCAAATGGTAACATGCTTGAACGTCTTAAGAAACATGAACCGAGGCGTACTAAATGCATGAGCCACTGTTTACAATCCCTATAGTTGTGCTGGGCATGGTGTAGGAGGAGATAAGAGCTCATAGAATTGGGGAGTTATGTATGCCACCCCATGAATGGTATTAAGGAATACAATCCGCCATCCATGCAATTATAACAAGTAATTAACGTGTAAAAGATATCTAGGGAGTAGTGAAATCTAAGTAAACACATTTTCTCCAATTACTGCTCACAACCTTAGTTTAATTAGTTTATTTTCATTTTTAGTATTTTATTTTGATTGCATTTTAGTATTGGGTTAGTTGAATAGCAACTAATTCCGCCCTGATCCTTCAAAACCCGAGATTTTACTTGCTTTCATAAAAATATAAAAATACAAAAATAATCATCCCTCACCTTTAGAACTAGTAATTTAGGCTTTCTAATCCTAGCGACACTATTCCTAAGATGAACGATCAATCCCCCGGTACTTGTCACTATACTATACTACAACGATCAGGTACACTGTCTGGTGGGGGTTGTAAGCTTCTCGAGATCCCTCGAGAGGTAAAGCCTGTTGCAATTCCCACGCATCAGAGGTGCTTGTGTATGACCTCCGTGCTTGTCTTTGGTCTTTAGTGGAACGATTATTTGTTGTAATTACTTTTATATTAGTGTTAAATGACCCCTAACTTGTATTTTGACTAGAATAAAAGCGCATTTGCTTGAGGACAAGCAAATCTCAAGTGTAAGGGTATATGATGAGGCGAAAAATGAACCACTTTTAGGGGGTCATTTAATACCGGAATTGAATTTATTTGATCAAATATTACCCTAAATCGTTCCTTTTGTGATTTTAGGTACTTTGGGAGTGAAATCTGAAAAAGGAAGCAATTCGGACGTTTTTGGAGCATAAAAGTGAAGAAAACGCCAAAGACTTAATTTTCCATGCTGAGAACAGTACCTGACGGCATCAAGAGGAAGACCCTGACGGCGTCAAGAGTAAAAGTGGTGACGACCCAGTACAAACCTGACGGCGTCACAACAAGGGCGTCAAGAGTAATTTTGGTGATGGCCTGCATAAGGTGTACACATGACGGCGTCAGAACCAGATCTAGGCAGTCCGAGGAACTATTTGGCGGCAAGATGACGGCGTCAGACATTTGTTCTTGACGCTGTCACCTTCTAAACTCTATATATAGTTTTCTATTTTTCATTCATTAGAGAGGAACTTGTGTGGAGATAATTAGGGCCGAACTTTGTAAACGCTAACTCATATTTTACAGTACTTTCAAGGGTTTTCACCCCTTGAATCCTTTCATGTGCTATTAAGATAAGTCTTCTCTTTAATTCAATCAATATGTCTATGTGTTGGTTGATTATATCTTTTACTTGTCTTGATTTCAACATGCTAGGCTAGATTTATCTTGTGTTTGCTTAGATCTAATGAAACCTAGATGTTGATTATGTGTTGATTACTTGTTTATGGTTGTATTGGATGAATGATTTCAATGTTAGGCTTAAGAAAACTGGCAGATCTCCATTGTGTAACATGCTTGAACATCTTAGGAAACATAAACCGATGTATACTAGGTTTTATTGGTTGTATTTAATGCATGAGTAAATTCTAATGATCTCATGTTAGGAGCTTCTTAGCAGGCTCGACATAGGAGTGAAGTAGGCGCTCATAGGATTGGGGAAGTAAGTACGCCACCCCATGAATGGTATTAAGGAATACAATCCGTCATCCACACAACTATAACAAGTAATTAACGTGTAAAAGATATCTCGGGAGTAGTGAAATCTATGTAAACACAATTCTCCCACATATTGCTCACAACCTTAGTTTAATTTAGTTTTATTTTCATTTTAGTATTTTATTTTGATTGCATCTTAGTATTGGGTTAGTTGACTAGCAACTAATTCCGCCCAATTCCTTCAAACCCGAGATTTTTACTTGCTTTAATAAAAATATAAAAATAAAAAAAGAATCATCCCTCATCTCTAGACCTAGTCTTTAGGTTTTCTAACCCTAGCGACACTATTCCTAGCTGAACGATCAATCCCCCGGTACTTGTCATTATACTATACTACATCGATCAGGTACACTGCCTGGTGGGGGTTGTATGCTTCTCGAGATCCCTCGAGAGGTAAAGCCTGGTGCAATCCCTACGCATCACTAATGAATCACGATGTGAGTATGAAACATTTTAAATTTTTCAGACATTACTCTTTTACTAACCTTCCTTTATAGCCTTCAGATGAGCGTATGAGGATATTGCCACCACCACTAGCTAACCTCATTGGTACAACACACATTTTTGAAATCAAGAGTCATACCTACTATGATCATGGATTATTTGAGAGCTTCATATGCTGTGCTATACGCCCATTTGAAATGTCTGTGCCAACAATTGCCACACCTTCCAAATTTACAGAGGCTAAGAAAAATAAAATGTTGGTTGTCAATAACCTTTACAACAAATAAATAACACACATAAAACAGAAATTTAATCAATAGTTCAATGAAAATATTACTATTTCAGGTATGTTATGACTGATTCTGATCAGAAGAGGAAGAAGGCTCACTAAAAGCATAACTCTGAAGGAAAATGAAATTAATGATGAAGCATCAATCAACGATGAAGACACATCTTCGGCATTAAGATTAAGAAAAATAAAGAGGAAATTACCTCAAAAGTTTGTTGGAATATGTCATTTAGAAAAAGAAGTTTGTTTTAGTCTGTTTTTCAATGAATATTTTTGGTGTTTTAAACCAAACGAATATTTGATATTACTTTTGTTTGGTGTTTAGGTTATAAAATTCCGTTTATGCTTAAAATTCTAACTCCGATATTTGTCATTCAGTTATGCATAAAATACATACCCAAATATATGTAAACCATTTATAAAAGTTGTAACAAAAAGAGAACCAACTCTATGCTTTTTAAGCAAAGTTTGAACTTTAATAAGTGCATCTCAAAGCTAATTAGTAAGTTAAAACACTTTGATTGTACAATAAAGGAAATGAAATTTCATGTTAATAAAGCAAAATGTAATCAATGTTTTTCACAAATGAGAAATTAATCAATATTGGAATATATAGAATTGAAATCAATAATAAAATCTAAATTGTACAAATTTCAAAGAATAATTGATCTAAAAGTTTTATATCTTAAACTGTATGCTATGTTTTGATGCTTAAAAATATTCCACTAAATAAATTTGTATATTCTATATCTAAATTGAAAAATAACGATTGTAGCCTAATTTATTACAATCAAAAAGATGGTATAGAAGTTAGAAAATACTAAGTAGTGGTTAATAGCTGCTTGCATAACTGCATATGAAGACATGTAGGTTTCAAATCTTCTTAATGAAGATTAATAACTGTTTGTATATAAAGAGACCTGTCTTTTCCTATTCATATTAATTGTAGTGTTCGGTTACATGATTATGAAGCTATTTATAAATACAGTATCTGAACATCTATATATCACCATAAGAATCAAAATCTTTCCATTAGACAATGTGAGTTTGGTATGGATAATAATATTCCATCTTTCTCTAACATACTCAACAATAAAATCATCATACAATCACGCACAATTGTTAACAAAGATGGGAGTTACCAAAGTTACTGTGGGCTGAAGTTATTAAACATTCCAGATATAGGTAATTCCACAAACCTTTGTTGCACATTTTATTAATTTTTTTACAATAAAATTATCAATTAGAATCAAATATGTTATTGCAGAGGAACCATCCCAACAAGGTGTTACACAGACAAACCACAGGCGTGGAGGTAATAAATACACAAAATTGGCTCTAAATCATATATATATAAATATTATATATTAATTCAATATTTTAAACTATATGCATATAACTTTCAACATTTGTAATTTTTTAGGTCGACGAAGAACAAGTGAATCAAGGATACTACCAAAACAAGCAGCCCTCACATCATCAGGTATTTCTAAAAAATAAAAAATAAATGAATTTCAAATTAAGTAGATATTTAAAATAACCAACTTATTTAAACTTTTACTGCTTATTATCTTTTTAATATAGGAGTTTCTGTTTCTTATGCTAAGCTTGGAACACCATCTTACCAATGCAATAGTTGTAATGCAACCATGTGGTATGAAGAGAGAATTGATAAAGATAAAGAACCTGTGAATCCTACTTTTTCACTATGCTGCCAAGATGGTAAAGTCTTGCTACCAAAATTCAAAGAACCACCATTGCCATTAAAGACTCTCCTTGATTTCACAAATCCTACAACAGCAAAATTTAGAGAACAAATCAGAGTGTATAATGGGATGTTCACATTCACATCCTTTGGAGCAAGGATAGATCATTCTATAAATAATGGAAGGGGTGTGTATACATTTAGAATAAATGGGCAAAATTATCATCTAATTGGGTCACTCCTACCTGTAGAAGGAGTTCAACCCAGGTATGCTCAGTTATATTTCTTTGATACACAGAATGAACCTAGGAATCGTATGAATGCTTTCCTAAATAATGAAATAAATAATCAAGTGGATGAGTCTATCATCAAAAGTTTGATTACCATGTTGGATGAATCGAGTGCAGTTGCAAAAGCATTTAGAATGGCAAGAGATTGGTGTCATTCTAATCAATCTGTAAACTTTGAATTGCGATTAATAAGTGACAGAAGAACATCAAAGCAGTATAACGTTCCAACTGTATCAGAAGTAGCAGCTCTGATAACTAATGATTTTGGAGATGGTATTCCTACAAAGGATATCATTGTTAATTGCAAAACAACGGGTAAAACCCGAATATCAGAATTGCATCCATCCTACATGGCATTGCAGTATCCTTTGTTATTCCCATATGAAGAAGATGGTTATCACGAGAAGAGCCCATATCATTCCAATAACGGTAACAACAAGACTAAACGTGGGTATGTTTCAATGAAGGAATATTACGCATATTTGATACACAGTCGAAACAACCAAGCCAACACTTTACATAAAGGGGGCAGGTTATTCCAACAATTTTTGGTTGACACATACGCATCAGTTGAGGAACAAAGACTAAAATGGAACAGACATAACCAAGACACGTTACGAGTGGATCTGTATCATAATTTGCAGGACGCAGTTACAAGGGGAGACACAGATGCAGCATGCCTTGGAAAAAGGATTGTCTTACCTTCAAGTTTTACAGGCGGACCACGTTATATGATGCAAAACTACCAAGATGCAATGGCTCTTTGTCATACATATGGGAATCCAGATCTTTTTATCACATTCACATCTAATCCAAAATGGCCAGAAATTGATGAAATGTTGGCATTTATACCAGGACAAAAAGCACATGATCAGCCAGAAATAGGGACACGTGTTTTCAAAATGAAGCTAACTCAGCTATTGGATGATCTGACAAAAAACCATGTATTTGGACCACATTCTGCAGGTAACTAATAATATATATACTATAATTATTTATTATCTTATACTAATTTTTCAAAAAACCCTTAATTTTGTTAAAACATATACTTGCAGTGGTGTATGTAATTGAATTTCAAAAACGAGGGCTCCCACACGCACATATTCTCCTGTGGCTGAAAGAAGATTACAAATGCAAAACTGGAAATCAGTTAGATAATATGATATCTGCAGAACTACCATGTCCAACGAATGATCCAGAAGGCTACAAAGCTGTCAGTGAGTATATGTTGCATGGTCCATGTGGTAAAGACGCAAAATATGCTCCATGCACAATAGAAGGAAAATGTACAAAAAGTTATCCGAAACCATTCTATGAAGAAACAATGGTGGATGAAGATGGGTACCCGGTTTATCGACGAAGAAACACAAAAGTATTTTCTTTGAAAGGCAAATTTACTTATGATAACAGAAATGTCGTTCCTTACAATCGATATTTATTATTAAAATATCAAGCACACATAAACGTTGAATGGTGCAACAGATCAAAAGCAATAAAGTACTTATTCAAGTACTTAAACAAAGGTCTAGATAAAGCAACTATTGTGGTGCAAGAGAATGTTGTGACAAACAACGATGAGGGAGGACAAACAATCAATGCAGTTGATGAGATCACAAGCTACTTAAATTGTCGGTATTTAGCACCATGTGAAGCAGTGTGGCGCCTCTTCTCTTTCGATATCCATTACTCTTATCCATCAGTCATGAAATTAAACTTCCACTTACCAAATCAAAACTCAATCATATTACGTGATTCACATAGTTTACCAACACTTCTTCAAAGGGAAGACATCAAGAGAACAATGTTTACAGAGTGGTTTGAGTTAAATAAACGAGATAAAGAAGCCAGAAAACTCACCTATGCTGAATTACCAAAAAAATATGTGTGGCACGAACAACTGAAGATATGGAAAGAACGAAAACAGAAAAAAAGTATTGGTCGGATTTTTTACAGAAGCCCAGCTTCAGGGGAGCGTTACTATCTCAGAATGTTGCTAAATGTGGTAAGAGGCCCTAAATCTTTTAAAAAGTTAATGACTGTTAATAAAAAGGTCTATGGAACTTTTAAAGAAGTATGTTTCGCATACGGCCTTCTCAATGACGACAAGGAATGGACACAAGCTATAATTGAGGCAAGCTTCTGGACATTGGGTCCTAAGCTACGGGACCTGTTTGTAACAATTTTGTTATTCTGTGATGTTAGTAAACCATTAAAGCTTTGGGAAGAAACATGGGAGGTTTTGTCAGATGATATCTTACACCACAAGCGTACAGTTTTCAACTATCCTGAGTTAGAGTTAACGGAGGAACAAATAAAAAACTACTGTTTGATAGAAATTCAGCAGTTGTTAAATAGAAACGGGAGATCTTTAAAAGATTTTCCTGATCTTCCACAACCTAATCGAAACCTCCTAACTAATTTGGATAATCGTTTGATTAGAGAAGCACTCAACTTTGATTCAAAAGAAAGTAAGATTGAACATGATCAGCTGCATTCGTTGTTAAACCCCGAGCAAAAATTAATATATGAGGAGGTAATTCAATCAGTCCATTCTAAAAAAGGAGAGTTTTTCTTTGTTTACGGACCCGGAGGTACAGGAAAGACATTCTTATATAAAACCATAATTTCAAGATTAAGATCAGAAAAGAAGATTGTGTTAGCAGTTGCATCTTCAGGTAAACCTTTCATAAAATTCTATATAATTGATTGAATAATTAACAATTACATTATTTAACTTATGACTAATTTAAAATATTTAATTAGGAATCGCGTCATTGCTACTACCTGGAGGTAGAACCGCTCATAGTAGATTGGTTATCCCACTTGAGCTAATGGAAAATAGCACATGTGGGATTAAACAAAATACACACTTAGCAGAATTGTTACAGCAGGTTGAGCTAATAATATGGGATGAAGCACCTATGACTCAGAGGTATGCTTTTGAAGCGCTAGACAGAACGCTAAGAGATATATTAGGATACGAAAACAAAGAAAGAAGAGAAAAACTCTTTGGAGGGCTCACAGTGTTACTTGGAGGTGACTTCAGACAAATATTACCAGTCATCACAAAAGGCAAATGTCAAGAAGTAGTTCAAGCATGCATAAATCGTTCACATTTGTGGAAGTTTTGCAAAGTTTTCACACTGGCACGAAGCATGAGAGTGAATGAAATTTCACCGGATGGTTCAATTAACTCAAGGAAGCAAGAATTCAACAGATGGGTTTTAAAGTTGGGCGATGGAAACTTGCCAGCAATAAGTAAAGAAGAGGAAGATGAGCCTACTTGGATTGAGATTCCCGAGGAATTCATTATCGAAACAAGCAATACTCCTATTGCTCAGATATTTAAGGCAACATTTCCTGATTTTACTACTAGACAAGTTGAAGATGCATATCTCAAAGAACGAGCAATACTAACACCAAGAAATGATGACGCTGATGCTATTAATGCTTACATGTTTCAACAATTAAAGGGCGAAACTATTACTTACAAGAGTGCAGATGAAGTATGCAAAGCATCAACTGATCAGTTGTATCAACAGAATTTATACCCAACAGAGTTTTTAAATTCGCTAAATTTACAAGGGATGCCACCCCACGAGCTGAATTTAAAAACAGACCTACCAATAATGCTATTGCAGAATGTTAATCAAGCACAGGGGTTGTGTAATGGAACAAGGCTAATAATCACAGATCTAGGCCAGTTTGTCCTACGAGCCAAAATTCTAACAGGTTCAAAGATTGGAGAAACCGTCTTAATACCAAGAATAACACTGACAAGTGCACAAACACAATGGCCATTCGTAATGAAGCGCAGGCAGTTTCTAGTGGAACCATGTTACACAATGACAATTAACAAGAGTCAAGGGCAGTCACTTACACATGTAGGCGTCTATCTGCCAAATCCCGTGTTCAGTCACGGACAACTTTATGTCACAGCGTCCAGGGTTACAACCCCTGATGGTCTAAAGATACTAATGGTGGGAGATGAAGAAGGAGAATTCAAGGGTCGAACCCGTAATATTGTTTACAAGGAAACTTTCAACAACTTAAATTAGTAATTATATTTCTGTTTGAGAACAACTCTTTGTTTAGACATAAGCAACATGAAAATAGTAAATCAAAGCAGAACTGAGAGGGTAAACAAATTTGGGTGCAGGGAAGGTAATATTCCATCAAGTCAACTTCAAGCCAATCTTAAGCTATTACAATAAATTCTAAATAAAAACGAAAAAAATAGTCCAAGGCACACAAACTATAAAAGTACAATATACCAAAAGTTCATGTCATAACTCCAAAGATTGAAAGAATTAAAAATTCATCTCTAAACCTGCATTTTAGCCAATTTATAATTTTAACTTTTTTCTAAGTTTACTAAAACAAAAACACAAACGCAAAATGCAATGAATGAACAGATAGCAAAATATGCAAAGAACACAACAAGCAGAATCAAACACCCATTTATTCAAGCCTATTTTGGTATTTTCACTACAAATGTAACCAATAATGAACAGTTGCAATAAGCTAGAAACACTAAACAAAATTTTCCTTTACCTAAAGCAATATATCATTATAATGATTTTTCACAAAATTAATACAATAAAAAGTAAACTAACCATTCCATTATCTAATAACTCATTAACATATCCAAACAGTCATAAACCCAATTCTGAATAAGACCTGGAAAAATCATTATAAACAATAAAAAAGCTTTAACCTGTATAAGAATTCCATCTCCAAATTCCAATCATCTTTCATAAGATCAACATATGAAACCCCCTTGCACAATCAACAAAGAAATAAACAATTTAAATTAACAAACCAAATCGATAATCAACAGAACTAATTATAAATACCTGTACATAAATCAAGCTATCCTTTCATAACAATTGATTCCACACTCTTAATTAAACTGATAATATGATTTAATTTGAAAAGAATATTGTGAAATAGAATAACCCCAAATTTATACAAAAACCCTAATTTTAATCGCTTATGTTAAGAATAGTGTGTGTTGACTACACTATGTGTAAGAGAAAAAGCACCAACTTTTTTATATAAACTAAATTAGGAAACAAAAAAAAATAAAAAAATAAATACACAAATGAATTAAAGATAAAAAGGTAATATTCATTTCTGATATAATAATAAAGATTTACATCATATTCAGTACATCCTCACCATTAACCAACATGTGACAATAACTTAAAACAGCAAAAGATAAACCATGATGATGCAACACCCAAAAAAACATCAAAGAAACACCTAACCATAAACTTCAAGAATGGAGATATGTTTCTCCTTTTCAGTCAACCCTTGATGAAGCTCAAACAAGAGGGCAGTGACCACCTCCAACCTCCTACGCAGCCTGATAAGAACCTCATGCTCACACTCATACACATCACCTGCCGACTCCACTTCATCATGATTGAGAGACCATAACTCTGCCAATCGATCACATTTTTGTTGGATTGTGGTTTGAAGTTGATCACGTCTTTCTCCAAGCAATCTTATAAAAACTTCATCTTCCACATGCTCATGACCATAAAGAAATTTGAAAGCTTTATGCAATTCATGCGATCCAGAAACAATTTTTAGTTCATCAAGTAGAGGGGTTTCATTAGCATTGGCCATTGATTGAAAAGTTAGGGCAAAATTATTTTTTTAGTGTAAAGTTAGGTGTAAAAAACAATTACTAAATGAATTCTTATAGATGAATCGAGATGAAACCAATAGTCTTGACTCATGATTACAAAAATAAACTCTTCAATTAATTTGCAGAGATGGTTTATTTTCCCATGCAGAAACATCAAATAGGTTTCATACATGAATTTACTAATAACACATTCAACCCTTCAACTTATGATAATAACAACATACAAAACAAAGTCATACTTACAAAATATAAGATACATTCACCACTTACAATACAAATAATAAAAAAATTTACAAAAAATTATACTATAGTAAACTATAAATATGCATACACCCGACAAAACAAACGACAATTATGTAATAAACTATTAAATTCAAAATCTGCAAATAATACAGCAACAATAACGAAAGACAAAAAAATAATTCATATTCTTAAAATTTTAAGGAAGAAAGTATAAATATTTCCCATAGCATACTAAACTATAAATATGATATATAATACATAAACTTAACATATACATAATAAATCCATATCATTTCCATTCAAATATGATACATTAAACGAAAGTACATAAACCTAAACACAAAACAAAAAGCCAAACAAATCTTATTATTCTTAATCCGATACAAAAATATGCGATAGCCCGTGCATCGCACGGGTTCTGAACGCCTCGTTAGTGTGTATTTTGAGTTTAAAAAAGATATTGATGTAATTATTAATTTTGTAAGGATATTGATGTAATATCAAAATTTTCTAAGGATATCAATGTAATTGCTCCTAAATTTAAAAACTTCATTGAAACATAACAATCAATCTCCATATAGTTATTTACAAATATCTTTCAACTTCTTAAATCACTTTAACAAACTGACCAGAACTTATTTCTTCATCTCTCAATACAACTAATCTTTAAAACAAATCAAGACTCGATTTCTTTATATAAAATACAAAACACATCTTATCAAAGGGGATGATTTGCACACTCTCTCAATTGATTGGGACACTCAAATTTAATGTGAACACATTAAATTGGGGTGTCCCAATCAATTGAGGGAGTGTGCAAATCATCTACCCTTATCAAATACAAATACTACAATTAGACAAATTATAAGCCCTCACAAGTAACACCAAAAACATGTCTAGAACATTATTAAAGCATCACGATTAAAACCAAGATAATTCAATCTCCCTATCCTCAGCATTTTACTCTACTTGTCACTCAAATTCACATCTCAAAAATACAAAACCCCACAAACCATTATACTTTGAAGCACATCTACCATAGAACCAAAAATTACACACGTGTGGAAACTTAATAAGAGAATAACAATAAATAGGCCTTATCATACTTGTAAACTAAAAAGAAATTGCATACAAACTTGAAGAGTTAATTGCATTTTTGGTCCCTGTGGTTTGGCCAAATTGCAGATTTAGTCCCCAACTTTTTGAAAGTGCACCAGACGTCTCCATTTTAAAGTTTTCGTTGCATTTTTGGTCCCTGACCAACATTAAATGACTAAAATACCCCCATCACTATTTTCTTTTCAGTTTTTTTACATCAATGGCCCCTGTGTTGCGCCAGACTTTACAAAAATCGTCCTTTTTTTGTTTTTTGTTTTTTTTTTTTTTACTTTTAAAATTAGTATTATTTTTTAATTAAATAATATTAAAAAATATTAAAGATATTTCAAAAATATTCAAAAAAATAATCAAAAATATTCAAAAAAATTCATTCGTATTATACGTTTTCGTCTGCTTTTTCGTCCGTTTTTCGTCCGTTTTCGCACGTTTTCGTCCTTTTTTCGTCCCTTTTTCGTCGTTTTCGTCCGTTTTTTCACTTTTTCGCCCGTTTTTGTCCGTATTTACACATTTTCATTCGTTTTCGTCCGTTTTTTCACGTTTTCGTTCGTCTTCGCACGTTTTTGTATGTATTTACACGTTTCCGTTCATTTTCGACCGTTTTCGTCCGTTTTTACACGTTTTCGTCCGTCTTCGCACGTTTTTGAAAAAAAATTGATTTTTTATTTCTCGAAATTAACAAAATTTTGAAAAAAATAATAATTTTTTGTTTTTCGAAAAAAAAATTATTTTTCAAAAAAAAAATATTTGGAAAAAATGGACGAAAACGTGTAAAAACGGTCGAAAACGAATGAAAATGTGTAAATACGGACAAAAACGTGCGAAAACGTGAAAAAACGGACGAAAACTTGTAAAAACGGTCGAAAACGAACAAAAACGTGTAAATACAGACAAAAACGTGCGAGGAAAACGTAAAAACAGACGAAAACGTAAAAAAAAACGAAAACGTAAAAAAGACAGGAAAACGTAAAAAATAGACGAAAACATAAGAAAACGAACGAAGACATAAGAAAACAGACGAAAATGTAAGAAAGCAGACGAAAACGGAAGAAAACAAACGAAAACGTAAAAAAATAGATGAAAACGTAAGAAAACTGACGTAAACGGACGAAAACGTAAGAAAAAAAGATGAAAATGTATAAAAAACGGAAGAAAACGTAAAAAAGCAGACGAAAACGTAAAAAAAACAGACGAAAACGTAAAAAAAAAAAAAAAAAAAAAAAAACGTATAATATGTATGAATTTTTTAATATTTTTGATTATTTTTGGAATATCTTTAATATTTTTTAAATATTATTTAATTAAAAAATAATACTAATTTTAAAAGTTAAAAAAAAAAAAAAAAAAGGACGATTTTTGTAAAGTCTGGCGCAACACAGGGGCCCTTTATGTAAAAAAACTGAAAAGAAAATAGTGATGGGGGTATTTTAATCATTTGATGTTAGTCAGGGACCAAAAATGCAACGAAAACTTGAAAATAGGGACGTCTGGTGCACTTTCAAAAAGTTGGGGACCAAATCTGCAATTTGGCCAAACCACAGGGACCAAAAATGCAATTAACTCAAACTTGAATTATATGACTCATATATGTTTAATATTATATATATTCATATGCAGAACTTACAAAAAGATGATCCCTTTTAAGTGAAGGCTCTATCTATTGCACATCCTTCCAAGACTCGACCGGCAGTTAGGGACAAGCGACGCATTTTTTTCGGTCAACGCAAACCACAAGGACAAACGGTGTAATTTACTCTGTATAAATAAACACCTAAAAAAAACCCTTAGACTAAACATAATAAGACTAGTCTACCCAAACTGGACGAGACGTCTCCCCTACCACAGAGACCAAGCTAAAGGCGACCTGAATTGACCGAACACCCGATCGGGTCAACCCGACTAACACACCTAATAATAGGTTATAGGACCGTTTGTGCCCTTATGGCACCGCTATACTTGTTATAGCTGCGCCAAGGTCTCGTGTTATAGGGCAATAGCCATCCTAATAATGATTGTCTTTGGAATTAATTTTTTTTATTCTAATAGATTTTTTTTTTTTTCTTTTTTTTTTTTTTGGTTTGGAGTTATAAAAATATTATATGATAAAAGATGACGTGACGACATCTAAACAGTGCTAAACTGTACTTGGCTCGGTAAAGTCTTTCTCTCTCTCACTTTTACGCTTCAAAAACACTTCCACGTATTTTCACCTTTCATTTGATTAATATATATATATATATATATATATATATATATATATATATATATATATATATATATATATATATATATATATATATATATATATATATATGAGGAAAGTGAATATGAGGCTGTTATGCATGCAAGCTTAGATGCGAAACCGTCAAAACTACGTAGTTTTATATGAATATTCACTAAAACCACCCTTCCTAAATTCACTCTAATTTAGTTTCAATCTCTTCCACCATTGACGTTCCTTAATGATTAGGCAAAGCAACTGGAATGGTTATACTTAAATGAGTAGTCATTACCTATATAACCAGATCGTATAAGTTCTTGATAAAAAAAAAAAAAATTATTCGATCAATTTTAGAGGATGGAGTTTTTTAATATTCTTTCTCAATCTTTTGAAGATCAATCTATATATACGTGGTTTCAGTATGCATTTGTCTTATTAATTGAAACAATATCTTTAATTTAATATTTAATCCTGAAACTGAATGCTCTTCGTAGAAAATAAAAGCCAACACCATTGTTTTATAATGAGATAATGGTTAACCATCATTGTATCAATTCTTAATGGAGATAGAAAAAGATTCACTTGAAATTTTGATGAGATTTAGTTCAAACTACATAGTTTTCATGGGTTTTTCATCTAATGTTGCATGCCTAACAACCCCATATTCACTTTTCCATATATATATATATATATATATATATATATATATATATATATATATATACTAGCTTCAAGACCCGCCCGATGGGCGGGCTAGCTCTATTAGTTTATTTCAATTAATAGTATATTAATAAAATAAAACATCAAAATACCATACAAATACGAATTCAATTAAAAAAAACAAAAAAGAACCCCAAAACTTAGTATACTAAAATACGACTAAATAAAAAGAGCTATACGACTAAACAAACAATTCTTTATAACTTTGTGCCATACATTTCAGTCTAGTACATTAAGTGGTGCATCATTTTTTTTTATGAATTCAAACACACAAAAAGTCCCTATATTGGTGCTGATGAGTGATGACTGCAGTTCAGGAAAAAAATATATATCTCTCAATCATCTATATTTGACTTAAATTAATTGACATTGTACTTAAATATGTCAAATTTAATCAGAATGCAATTATATTTATGTTTTTGTATTGTTTTGTTAAGTTCAAATCTTTAATTGAAAACACCACATCTGTTCTCAAATCTTAAAACTGAGATTAGCAAACATTCAAAAACCATGGTTGCAGACCCAAAATAACAAAAAATTTGAGTTAGGCCTGCAAACTTTCACTACAAGAAAAAGTGGTATTTGGGAGGGTGAAAATATGTGCCAAATACTTAAAAAGCCGTGCCAAATGCTATTTGGCACGGCTTTGGCACACTTTTGACTCCGTCCTAAATATGAGGGTGCCAAATACAGTTGGGTCGGGTTGAAACCGTGCTAAATAGTATTTGGCACGATTTTTGGGACGGTTTAATTTTGGGGTGCCATGAGTGAGGTATTTGGCACGGTCGATAATCTTGCGTCCCAAATGGGCATTCGCCACACTTTCATATCCCGTGCCAAATGCATATTTGGTACCAATTCGTTTCCTGTGCCAAACGTTTATTTGATACAGTTTTTATTTACCGTGCCAAAATGCGTATTTGGTACCAATTTATTTCCCGTGCCGAATGCTTATTTAGTACGGTTTTTATTTACTGTGCCAAAATTAATTTAGACGGTTTTATCTACCGTGGCAAACGTATTTGGCACGGTTTCCGTTGTTGTGCCAAACGTATTTGGCACATTTTTATCCGCTTTGCCAAAAAAACATTTGGCACGTTTTTGTGATTGTTATAGAAGTCATTTGGCACGGTTTTGCATTCGACAATTAGTTAGTCATCGTAGCAACCAACCATCCCAATTTTTCGCAAATATAATTCAATCAAAGCCAAAGATAAATTGAACACAATTTTTATTAATCATCAATAAAATCAAATCAACATTGTCACTTGAATACAATAAAGTAAAAAATAATCCGTCCAACATCCTCGTAAACCATGGTCTTTGGAATATATATAAATCATAACTAGAACTCAATATAAATAACTAAGACGATTTATTACTAACGGAAACGAATAAAGCTCATCGGATCACGTCATCTTCATAAACCCTGCATAATATAATATTCCAACATTATCATAAATATTGAATTTATAAATACCTATTGCAGCCCACAAAAGCAACAACTTATCATAAATATTAAAGAAAAAATGTGCTTGGGATCAATATTCAAGTGCTTGTCCGTCATGTACTTACAGTAAAGAAATTGAAGTGTTTTAGTAAAACTACTTGTCTGTAAGGTACTTACAATAGAGTAAACTAGTAAAGAAGCACTAAAAGCTAGGCAAGTTGATACATGCATATTTTAAAGCGACTAAACAGTTTAGATCAAGCAATACCAAACATCCTAGAAGTAAAACTAGTTAGTTTCAGAAAAGAAAGGAGAATTGCTATTTTGTTTACCTATTGATAGCCATTTTAAAAAGAATGATACGGTAAAAACAGTTTCATTACGTTTCAAAAAAAATAAATTTGTTCATTTCGTCCTCACTATACATATTTCCATTGTTAAAGACATAAACTTGTATGACTTTCTTACTTCACAAATAACAATACCAGATTCTATTTTGGATGTATAAAGCACTAAGAGAACAATCAGATATATTTTATTGTTGCAATGGGTGTTTGGAAAAGAAGCTATCAAGAAGTATAAATCACTTAAATATATATAATTGTTGCAAGGTGTTTGGGAAGGAAGTTATTAGTACAATCAGTTGCTCCGTATATCAGTAAAAATGTAAAATCCTATTCTAATAAGCTTCTTGGTCTTTTTATTTTCAGATAACTTAAAAAAACAGTTTTGACCTGTTAACCTACTGTGACAGCAACAGTTTTTCAGGTAAAACGGACTTTTTTCGAGCAATTTTACCCAACAAGTTTACAGTATATAAAATCTACACGGTATATAGAATCTGAACTTATATCAACTAGTGTTGGATGTTAACTATATAGTAAAGTATTCCTATCAATTGAAGATGTTTTGGAGTATAATCATCATGCTTAACTTCTTTTTCAATTTACAGACTCGTAAACTAATAAGCATTGTTTCTATAGAATGATACTTTAACCAGGAAGTGATAAGCCCGTAAGTACTGTTACATCAATTTGTTACTATAATAGGACACTTGAATTTTATTTGTTAGAACTAATCATATTAGCCCATCTCAAACCAATATGACACATTCACCCATTACAACCTATTAGATAATATGTTATGACCCACACAAGCACTAGATGACCCATTAGTACTTGCTTTAACAGAACATGGTATAAATTAGGACGAAATGAACATACCTCATTTGAAGATGCCATACTTGAATGATGAGCATAGAAGCTTAGCTATTGATACTTTATCATGACACTTGAAGCTTAGCTATTGGAACTGGCCATTATATTATCATACATACCTGTTAAAGATATATTCATGTTACAATGGCAACTGTCAAAATAGACTATTATCATTATGTTTTGACATTCAAGTTAGAACACCAATATGAACCATTAACCACATTGCAACCTATTAGAATCAGTTATGACCCACAACATAACTAGATGACCCATCACAACCAATTATTATCTACTCTTAGCAGAATACGATATAATTTACCACCAAATAGAACATACCTCATCTGAAGATGCCATACTTGAATGATGAGCATAGGGGTTGCCATTATTTGGCGTGCTCGGTGTACCTGTCAAGGCCAAATCGATGTGGAAGCTTTACCTTCACATTTACCCGATGTTCGCATTGACAAGGTGCATCCTAATATGACAACATAGAAATAATTAGTTAAATAAAATATGTAATTGAACATGTTATACAGAATATAAACATACATACACCTGTTAATCTCCAATAAGCTAATATTACTAAAAATCCTACAGCAAACCATTTATAATGACTTTCTTACCAAACCTAACCACCACACTTGCTACAAATACAAAACAAGCATAAAAACTAAAGATGTTACCACTATTAACTAAAACATAGTCAAAACAATCAACAATCAAAAGCTAAAACAAATATAAACATAGTCAAAATAATAAACACAAAAGCTAAACAAATATCAGTTTTAGTTATGTCTTAGTTCTTACTATAACATACATACAACGACATACAAAATTGTTCACTAACATATGAAGATTATAAGATAGAACACACACTAACCTTGACAATAGCAGTGAAGGGAGTCGGAGTGGGAGCTAATAACCTCATCTATCTACTAAGTCATTCTTGAACTTTGAACCCAGAAATTACTAAAACGTAACCGAAATATCTTGATTTCAGTTGTTTTGTAAAGATCCCAAACGCGATCCATAAATGCACAACAGTTTTCTACACCATGGAAGGGGAGAATATCGATGTCAATGTTGGTGACCAATGTCCAATTGTACCTCCATCTTTTAGATAATATGCTAGTTCACACCGTAAATTTGGTAGGCGTTAAAGAGGGTATTTATAAAAGAATCTCGTCAGGCATGTTACTAAGCCTATCGACATTCTTAAAACCCATTAAAATGGACGATACCTGCTCTTCACATCAAATTTCAAACACACACCATAAATACAATTCAAGAAATGTTCAAGAACTTTATCAATTTAAATAAGTTATAAAAGGCGGTCAAAAAACACCGATTCTTTAATAAACCATAATTTATTAAGCTATACATATTCTAGTGTCAAGCTAAAGTGAACATGTATTTTACCTTCAATTTCGGAGATCAAGCCAAACTTTTAGTCCTTTACTTGCACAAACAATAGGAACCCTTCAATTTCTGGACCCTGAAAACGGATTGCATCATGAGACCTTAATTTTGTGGTCTTAATTATTTAGAATTTGAAAATTCTAAATTTAAGACTACATAATTACAAAGACACCAACACAAATTAAACTTACGAGAACCAAAAAAATTCAAATTATATATATACAACAACAAATTGCGTAAAAATCATGACACAATAATATTTATTCATCTTTACCATCGACAATATTTGTGATAAAAACGGCCTACCATTGTTGCAGATTCGAGAAACCACATATATTATTATACGAGGATTATTTGGCGGTTAAAATAAACAAAATTGGTTAACAATGAAAGGGTTATTGTTTGATTAGTGGAGCCGGAAACTATTAATGGTGAATTATGAAAGGAGTTATGCTAAAAAAAATGGTAGGAGTAAGCCAATTTTTAGGGATTGTGGGCGGTGAAATTTAGGGAAAGTAGAAAGTGGGAGGGAATGAAAATTTTGAAGGATATATCTAAAAAGTCATTTTTTTTAATTAAATAGAGAAAAATTAAAACATTTACGAAGTTTTATAATTCAGCTACATAGATAATTTAGGTGGTGTTTAAAATCGACTTAATTGACTTAATATGAAAAAAACTGAATTTATTAAGTCATATAAAAACTGTTTGTTTGACTTAATAAAGAAAGATACTTAAAATATTAAGTAATAAAACTGAGGTTGTCTGCATTAAGTCACGTCTT
Source organism: Artemisia argyi (assembly GCA_030686995.1). Taxonomy (NCBI): domain Eukaryota; kingdom Viridiplantae; phylum Streptophyta; class Magnoliopsida; order Asterales; family Asteraceae; genus Artemisia; species Artemisia argyi. The sequence continues at coordinate 41,112,656 of CM060682.1, read as the reverse complement.
AATTAATCATGGGGTTTGTGGTCTAGTGGTAAAGGCTTAAGTAGTTAAGCGAGCCCAAGTAAGAGTAGTACCGGTTTGGGTGACCGACAGGGAAGTCCTCACTTAGGAACAACAAGCTCTAATAATATGAGGCGAATCGGGAATAGGAGTGGGGTTATCCCCTAAGGAGAAGCTCGCGGTTGGTATCTCTGCCCGAGGATGCGACACTAACTCGAGCCAACAACTAACAACTATCATCTAACAACTAACCTGCAGTTCAAAAAAAAAAAAAATGACTTAATATAAAATTTTAACAAACAAGCCCTTAGTTTAATTATTTTGTAGCAAATTATATATTCGAAATAAAAAATGTATAATGACTTAATCTCTTAAAATTATATATTTGAAGTAAAAAAATGTATAATGGCACCATCACGCTTCTTAGTAAGCTAACAACAACGACTGTATGTATAACTTATAGCTATCAAACTACATAGAGTTAGTCAGCGTTGTTAGCGTTTGTAGATAAAAAATGCTACGAGATCCCCCCCCCCTCCCCGTTTCTTTGACGCATTGTCACCGTAAACTGATAGTAACCGAAAAAAAATAACTATTTTTTCATATGTACACATGTTTGCTTCAATTCAGATCAAACTTTTTTCAATTTTGTGATCACCGCAATATTTTGATTTTGAATCTGCAAAAAATGTCAAAATGCCGGTCAATAGAAGTAAATGCTAACCAAACGCTTTCTCGCTTGCCACATAGGTCTTTATGAGCAAACTATCTTTAGCTTTATAGTTGCTAATTATTGTTTTCTTCTCTAGCTTTTGTGATTTTATTGCTCGAGCGAATTTACGACATTTTTTAGGTATAGACGCAAACAAAAAAAAGCAGTTGTTAATAACTTGCTTCAAAAACTGGATGTAGTCTATTTTATTGTGTTCAGAAAGTGATTTTTTCAATATATATATATATCTTGAAAAGACTTATAGATACACATGTGCAATGGGTATCCCTTTATATGCTTGGGTATTTAATAATATAAGGTCAACGAATGTCATTAACAAAAATTCCTGTATTAAATTAAGATATATGTTATATTTTGGTAACTCTCTAAATATCGACTTATGAGTGATAATCATCAAAAGCCTATGACTTTGTCATAAGATGTCACGATTCAAACTTACTCGTTACACATTTGGGAATAGTAAACGAAAAATAGGGTTGAAAATGGTCACAGGATACCTCAGTTAAGCGACGTATATCTGAGTCAGACACTTGCCTCCACAGGTAACCGATACATGAACAACCTCTTTTGTTTACCCGTTTGTGCATATAATATGAATATTTTGAACTCGATCTTGAAAGGAAAAATTCTTATTTACTGTAATAAACAACAATGGTAACTAGTCAAAAACTAGAAGAAACCTGTTTTAAGTGATCTGAGTTACGTAAAATGATGATGAAGGTTCTTGATAGTTATTAATCATTCGTTTTCATATTAAGATGAATTGTTATCTTAAAAAATTGACATGAAGAGCAATTGAATATTAAAGTGAATAAAATCAATTATAAATTTCAACAAAAAGAAAAATATTTTCAACACGTGTGAAATGAAATGAGAATTTGGACCATGTTTTAAAAGATAATCCAAATACACTTGCATTCGAAACAGTTTATAAAAGAATGTTCAAAATGGATATTTTCCACACTCTAAAAAAGTCATTCCAAATACACAAGTATTTGGCACAAGCAATAGAAACTGTTCCAAATACATATACATATTTGGCACTGGTGGTACCGACTGTCCCAAATACATAAGTATTTGGCACCGGTAATCAAAACCGTTCCAAATACACATGCATTTGGCACCATTATTAGACAATGTCCCAAATGCATAAGTATTTGGAACGGATTTTTAGTAGCTGTTCCAAATACCTATTCTTTTGGTACAGTTACTCAGAGAGTGCCAAATACGCGTATTTGGCACTCTTTTTTTACTGTTCCAAAAAGGTTCGTCCCAAAAAGTCTCTTTTTTTGTAGTGTTTGAGCTCATGATACTGAGAAAGCCATGACATTACAGCCATGACACAAGTTGCTTCTTGCCATTCGATGACTCGCTGCCTGGTTCATCATCAGCCCCTCTTTTCTTGGAATTTTCCTGGGTGTTGGGAGTTATGGATGTTGTTTGAGACTCCAAATCCTGTAAGTATCATACACAAAATGTCATCAAATTCCTTTATTGTATGTTTGACAATTGTAATTGACCAAATAAAAATACTTACCAATGGTGTGACTTCAGGGACACTTTTACTTGTCGCCTCATTATCCGGCTTGAATATTAAAAACAAAATAAAGGAATTTGTAAGCTATTATTCAGTCAAATTTTTGCGATGAAAAGTTATGAGTAATTGTTGATAATTGTTTTTTCGCATTAATTTTATCCATTGTTACTTTGAAAGCATATTTTTTCTACCAATAATAGCAGTAATTTCATGCGGGAAAACACCATTATCTTCAGACTACATAACATTTTGTAAAATAAAAGGTTATAAGTAATGAATCTGAATTTCTCTAGTTTTGTCAACACTGATATGATATTACGATTATAGATAAGCGTACCTTTCAATATTTATCGACCAACTGATATGCAGATCTCCCGACAACAACTTGCACCTCATCATTAAAAAGGGACAATGATATTGTATCGGTTTCATCATGGACCCTAATTTGCAAACAGAACCTAAAAACCAAAAATCAGAAACACTCCATGGCATTCGTTTATGTTAACTGAATATCCAAAGAAATAAAATACTCACACTGTTTTGATGCTTGAAACAGTGCTTTTGCATTTTGAGCAGTAGCATTCAGTTGGGGCACCAGCTGGTTTTGGAGGAGTTTCAGACTCAATATCGACAATATCGAATGACTTGACAACTTTCTTTTTACAACCTCTACATCCGACATACCACCACCCTTCTTCTTGAATTGCACAGATGGTTCCGAATTCTGACAATTACAGAAGTAACACCCTACGTTGATAAACATAACAATATAAGGTTGTGCAAAAATCTTTTTTATGAATAATATTATTAAAACATGGTTACGGGCAGTGTTTAGTAGGTTATACCTGGCTAACATCCAGAAGTTTAGTGATATTCCTCATGGGGAATTTCCTTATCCATGGTGGAGTTTTTTTCAGCGATGGATATACGTGAAGCCGTATTCTCAAATTTGTCTGCTTGTTGATTTTCAAGAAACCTAATAGTAGTTAATAACATACTATTAACAATAACATATGATTATATTGAACATAAAGTTTAGACATTAGAGGATTTGTAGACACACCTTTTTCTAAAATCTTCAATGTCCTTGTACTCAGGTGCTGATATGGCATCAGCGCCATTTAGAAGATGTAACTTTGTTCCAAAAGTACCCGCTTTGCACACACATTTTCTCTACATAACCAATGATATTAAAATAACATATAAAAAATAAGCATCATTGGGTGTATATGAAATCAATTTTATACACACTTATTGTTAGTAATATAATGTAAAACTTACTGTCCAAGAATTTCATCATCCCGAACTGAATAACGGCAATTATTTTACCATGATTAGTGGTTGAGGCAAGAAATTCACAAAATTGTTCCGCATAAGTTCCCCACAAAATTACATTCAGTTCGTTACCCTTACAAAGATATTGGAAAGTGAATTTGGAGATTAACATGTGTATCTTAGATTTTGACGGTTAACAAAACAAATAGATTTGTTTAAGTACTTACTCAGCATCGATAAGATTGACCGGTTTCTTCTTTCCAGGCTTTCCATTCTTGTCATAGTTGTCAAGTTCAGCGCAAGCCACAACTTGGCCTATAACATCTGTAAAAGTCAAATATACGGTGTCAACTCGATTTGTAATAGAAATAACATAGGTAATACAAAATAAAGACACATACCAAATTGTCCCACTTCTTCATCAATTAAATCAGCTATTGTCCTAAAAGCACGAAATTGAAAGCCGTGGACTGATCCAGTAAAATCAGTGCACTTTTCCACTAAAGTATTGGACAGAAAACTAAGCCGGAGTCTTTGGTTGACCATTTGATACTGAGGCTTTATCTCTCCAAGACTGTAATGCTGTAAAGTCACAACATTTCCTTCTTCCAATTGATGCTTGAAGCCGTTGATTAAAGCCATCCTTACTGTTGCTTGCATCTTAGTATTCTGCACCAAACATATATACACATTATGTTTAACTGATTAATTTTTACATCTTTATATCAAAAGTTAAACATATGTTCATAATATATACTTGCTAAAAATAGACAGAGCCAGTGATTTGGTCCAATATTTCCGTGCCACAGGCAATCACGAATATCATACTATTTCATTACTATAATTTATTAATTAATATAAATTAGGATGTTTTATGCATTCAAAATAAACTTTTGCCAACTTCTGACCCGTTCATGAAGTAATTAAAAGGCAGCCACGAATATCATACTATTTCATTACTATAATTTATTAATTAATATAAATTAGGATGTTTTATGCATTCAAAATAAACTTTTGCCAACTTCTGACCCGTTCATGAAGTAATTAAAAGGCAGCAGAAAACAGAAAGATTACTTGATTGCAGTTGTCCTAGCATTCAATGCTGTGCTATAGAAACCTTGCACCTCCTCTGGATGAGAAAAGCTATCCAAGCAATCACTCAATGGAACACTCGGGCGTACAATTTCATCTGATTCACTGATACCAGTAAAAGACTCTTAGCATGAATTGTCGTCAACAAAAACCAATAAAAGACCACCAAAATAAAGCTACATCCAACTTACATCTTAGTCCCCTCCGCCACTTTCTGCGCCTTCAATTTGTGAAATTCTTCTAGTTCCTCTGAAATAATAATTAACCAAAAGAACAGATAAAAAAATCGTTTTCGCTTATTGCAAGTCAAAAGTACATAGTTAAGAGAAGAGCTCACTTTTGTTAGTAGCCTTTTCTAGTGGAATAGTCAAGGAAAGAATGTAGTCATTTCTTTTATTGTAAGCAACTTTCCCAGAAGGGCACTGAAGGCGCTCTTCAATGCCAAACTTGAAACTTCTTGCAGGATCCGATTCAGGCTTACCAGCATTGGCACGCTCAACTTGGTCAATGAAATGTAGAAAAAATTCTAGTGCATCCTGCATTAAAATCAGTTTCAGTAGTCTGCTAGTATGCTAATATAAAAATATGGACAGCATAAACACAATAACTTGTAGAATACTGAATGTACCTGCTGACGCATGGTTGAAAACTCGGGATGACTGGCTGCAATTACTGACTTAAACATTCTGGGACGTATACCTTCTTGTTTCTATATAAATAACATAAAAGGGAATAAGTTGGTACTTTAGTAGATGCAATATTGCAAAGCACTGATAAAACATAATAAAACACAAGAAAACATGCATAGAGAATTTAAAAAAAAAAAGGTCCAGCCAGAAACTTACTTCATTTGGAGATGAGTCCGCAGCATTTGCCATATCATCATTCTGGGAAATGAACGAATGATGGTTAATGCACAATAGACAAGAAATAGAATATTGAAATATAAAGTTAACTTATAATCTGAACCTACCCGTGCAGCTGGAACAGAATATTTGCCAGAAAGCAATCCATTAGCAAGCTTTGTTCTGCCAAACAATGTAAAAGTTCACGAATTAGATATTAATTGGCAGATTATAGTGTTTTATAATCTCTCAACACAGACTCCATCACTGTTTCCCATTTACGAAAATTAAAACACTCCTTTCTTTTTCCGTTGTATCTAAAAAATTGCCAGCACTCTATTTATGAAATAACGTGAATCATGTATACTTACAATTGCATATTCAGGTCTACTGTTGGATCAGCAGGAGCATTAGTAAAAGCCTGTTTCAAACTTTGGTTCATGTAGTACCTGGCAGGGTCCATAAAGGGGTAAGAATCTTCCTTCACATTAAAATAAAATTATATAACTATGCACACTCATCAAAAGGAATAGTATACAGACCGTGAACAGAATGAGTGAGTTGAGAAGACAACTTGCATAGTTGCAGCCATATAGCAACTGCAAAATACAAAACGAACCAAAAGACATAAGCAAGAACGATTGTGATTTTCCAAAATAAAAAACTTCATAATATATACTTGGCTAAAGTTAAACATATGTTCAAAATTTCTTCACTGATAATCTTAGTACCATCACTGCGGCTAATAGACTGCAAATAAAATATTGAATGAGAGTTTATCTAAGTTCTCGAATGCAACCAACAAAATCAAAGTTAATCTTATATCCAAGGTTTTGCTTCACTTTCAAAATGACTGGAATGACTGGATTACATAGCTTGTACTCAATTACGACTTCAACTTTCAGCCCAAACCTTTAAAATATTGCTTTCTCCTGTTACCCTACTCGCCCGACCTACCCATTTCTAGCTAACCTAAACTCTTTTTAAGTAACTGTTTCATTAGCCACCTTTTGCAACCTGTATAATGAAGCAGTATGACAAATAATTACAACAAATGACTATTGTCGAAACTGTGGATCTCGGCTAGGTGTTCTTTGCAGAATTCGGACTGGATCTGCTGAAATTGTAACCCTACTGCTTCATTTGGTTGTTAAATTTATGGGATGTTATTGAAATGAACACCCAAAATTTATTATGATATAAGCAAAAACTAAAAAATTTAAAATATACGATTAATTTAGAACCCAACAATTGTTTAAGCTCTAAAATTAGTAAAAAATCTAGAATATCCTATTAACGGGTCAGATGTCATCTTTTTCTTATTACCATTGTCAATTCAAGTAGTTGCCTACCTCATATTTTGTAACAAACCAATTGTTTTTAACCATCGCATATAAATCTCTATATTTATACACACTTCATATGCAAATAAAGTAAAGAGAAAAAATATATTTACAAACTTAATCATTGATGATACAAATTATAGCTTGGACAAACAAACTTACCCAAGATCATGGTAGCCTCCATCAAAATTTCTTTGAGATATCATATCCATTAGACCAAAATTTCCAGCACCATAGAACATTCCTATTTTCCTATTCACCTATAATTAACAAAACAACCACCAAGTCACCAACTTAACCCAAGTCAGTAATACTCATTGATAAAAAAAATTAAACATTAATTTCATAACAATACCAAATTTATAAGTCTTATTCTAACCTATGGTGCGTCACCAACAACATTGACATATCCAATTCAAATCACTTGTTGAAAATTGAAACCATAAATCTTTGTTATGTGAATACCTTGATTTATAATTGATTTGATTGATTATTCGATATGTAATCATACCCTCAGCAACACGATATCTATGATATAAATAGTTAGTGTACAGTACCTAATTTGCTCAAATTCTTCATCGTGTCAAGAATATTTTGCCGCTAATAAGGTGGCCGGAATAATTTCCGTGAGGCTAATCGATACACGGAACACCGTAATTTGCATCCTTGAAACAAAACCGAAATTAAAATCAACAGATCCACCATAAATCATTAAATATTGTACAATAAACCATAAATCATCAACAAAAATTGTACCTTTATGTCATCATCAAAACAATGTTGTTGTGTGTTTTTAGTTCCTTCCCAGATCCGTTTTTTTTAGGGGCAGGTTTTCTTTCTAGGGTTTAGTGATGATTTGTGGTTTAAAAATTGTTTTAGGGTGTGGGTTATGAGAGATTTTGAGGGAGAAAAATTAGGGATTCATTGAACCATTCGGTTATCCGAAAGTATTTGAAAAATATTTGATAAACTTGCTATTAGTAGTGATGTTTCCAGGTGTCATTCTTTTAGAATTTTGGGAGAGTTTTTGCCTCTAAAAATAGCAATCACACTTGTGCTATATATATATATATATATATATATATATATATATATATATATATATATATATATATATATATATATATATATATAGTTAGGATCAAATAAGAAGAAAACTTAAAATAAGAATGATAAAAAGAAACTACAGCCACTCATTTCAGATGCATCTACAAAAATGGATGCATCTCCCCTTAAAATTATCCCTCCTATTTGAAATGTGTGGCTAGAAATCCTTCTTATTCTTCCTATTTTAGTTTTTCTTCTTACCGGATCCCTACCCTATATATATATATATATATATATATATATATATATATATATACTTTTCTTTCAAAACTAAACCCAAACACTAATCCTATTTACATACCAAACACACCCTTCAAAACTCTCATGTATCAACCTCGCTTGTTTTTGTGTGACTTCCACTTGTTAGGTATGTTCCATTTCTTTCTTTCTTTCTTTGCTTTCAAATTGTATAATAAACACACGCCAACAAACTGTTTGAACCACTTGTTAGAGAATGAGTTGATTTGTTTTTATGATAGTTCTTTTTTTATTTTATTTTTTTCTAATGCACACCAACTGTTTGATGAAATTCCCCAACGAGGGTTTTACATATTTTTATTTTCATTTCTTTTGTACAAGTTATTTCCCCTTTATAATCTTATAGTTAATCTAAATGTTGTGTATGGTTGTAGGCTTTTAGGGTTTATGGTATTATCTGAATGCATGTTAGATGCATTTTCGCGAATTGCAATGTGTTATTATGCTTTGGTTAGGGTTGTAACAAGAATTAGGGAGTGTTTGTTTAAGCTTATTTTTGGGCATTTGAGCTTTTCTAACTTGGCTTATTTTGCATGTGTTCGTATTTGTTTTGGCTTATTTTCAATATTTAACTCGTAATAAGCTCAAACGTCAAAAAATAAGCCGGAAAATATGAGCTTATAATACATGTGCCGAGTGAAATAAGCTCATAAGCCCGATAACAAGATTAAACAAACATCCCCTTAATTCCGTTAAAACTTAAAACCCATAAGTTTATTGTGGAATATGTGCTGACCATTGTAATAATGTAATGTACGGCATTTGTTTCGACTTAGTGTTAACTTCTGCGGCTTCAGCTAATTAAGATCTTCACTTCTTTGCATAGAGTTTCATTTAATCATATCCATACTACGTTTTACTTAAATATATCCATGAGTTACTATTAAACTTGCGCTAATGTCTTAATAAAAGTATGGAGATCATGGTACTAAAACTTGCTAGGCAGTTCTAGAGCTGATGAGTACCTTATAGTGAGTAAGCGGTCTAGGGAGGGATTGGAGTACTGAGATTGGATTTTTTACATATAAAATTTGAAAATATATGTATGAAATGTTCACAGGACCCTAGAAATATGTTTAGAAACATTAACACAGTTGTTCAAATACTTCAAACCGAGTTTTGACTAAACTAATTTTTTTGGTCGATTTGGCTCAACTGGCCCCTATCAATGACCTTGTAGCGAGTAATGGCCGATTACTCGGCCTTGTAATCCGATTGTTACAACACTGGTGGGAAGGAGTGAAGGACATTAGAGTTTTGTCACGAAGTTGGTAGAAAAAAGCTTAAAACAAGGACATTTGGCTAGTGAAATGGTGTGTTTGAGAATGCTATTAAAAGAGTTTATTGTTTGCTGTTTTGAGTACTTGGATAGATCCGTCAAAGCAGTTTGCTGGTGGTTATCTGTTTACTTGAGGGTGGCATAAGGAGTTGGGAGTCGCTTATTCGTACAGTATCTTCAACTCTGTGTTTTCACCCATTGATAAAAAGGGATAAATTGACGACTATTGACACAAGTATAAAGAGTTGTTAAGGGCTTCTGACATTTTTTTTTCTTTATGTTTCTTCTCTCTTCAAGTATTTCCCTTGTAATTTGAAGTTCTTTGTTTAGGGAGTATAATCAGGTAATGATAAATATTTAGCCTCACTAGAATATCTAGTTAATAATGACACATACGTTAATGGAAACATGATGACTTTTATTATGCATCTAAAGATATTCTTTTAACTTTATGGCTTTAGAACTTGTTAACTTATTATTCAGTCGATTTGCACTTATGTTATAGCTTATAACTCCTTTCACTTTTGTATAATGAACTGTTTCATGGAGGACGTAAAGCATTCACATTTTTTACACATGGGGTTAAGATTTAGAACATGTTGAAATTTAATAAAATTATGATGGATACAGATATGTGCTAGCCGATGGTATCTGAAAGTCGTTGCATCAGCATTTCTTTGCTTTACACCATAAATTAAATAGTATATATATACTTTAGCTTTTACATGTCTTTTTTTTAGCAATATGGAACTGGTTCACGGGACACGTCAGGCATCAAGAGTTGCAGCGGAAGATTTTATTAGCAACATGCCAGAGAATGTGATTACTCATATATTGGATCGTTTGCCAATAAAAGATGCGATGAGGACTGGTTTCTTGTCAAGAAATTGGAGGTTTAAGTGGAATATGCTCAGCAAACTTGTATTTGATGGGAAGCTATTTGTACCAGGTTTACAAGGCAAACATAATTTCAATGGAAGGACTATAAGTAGACTTCTCCCGCATCTTAAGGGTGCTGTAACAAAGTTTTACCTATGTATACCTAATTACATGGAATTGGAAGTTGAAGATGTTAGTCTTTGGGTTATGCTCTTGTCGAGAAAAAGAATTAAGGAGTTCACACTCCTAAATATGCACGCAACACCACTTAAGTTACCTACCTATCTTTTCTCTTGCCTGGAGCTCAAACTGCTGAAGCTTCGTAACTGTTGTTTCCATGTGGGACCTACTTTTTGTGGTTTTCTAAATCTTATGGATCTAATATTGTATCGTGTAAGATTTGAGGGTGGAAACATTGGGAAATTTATATCTAGTTATCCCTTACTTGAGAATCTTAAAATTAGCTTTAACAGTTCTGCAGGCAAAGTGAAACTAGTTGAGATTACAAAACTCGAAAATCTCAAAACATTATATTTGCCATTATATAACCTTGAAAGTGTGGTTATCAATAGTTCAAATATCTTTGAGCTTGTGGGGTGTCTTCCTAAACTTCAAGAGCTTGATTTGAATTTTTTAAGCTGCGTGGTAAGACCAATTAATCTGTGTCTTTGAATTCGATTTACAGATGATCACAAGAATGCTCTATGATTAATTGTCTAACTAATGGATGTGTACACTTTTGTTTCAGTTTGTTGTAGAAGCTGGTGGTAGGATGCTGTTCCCTACAACATTTCCTTGTCTCAAGGCTCTTAAATTGTACCCAATGAATTTCAGTGATCGTGAGATGTTATCATTTGCCCTTGATATGATATGGCGATGCCCAAATTTGCAGACCCTCAACATTGCAGTGAGTAAATGCATATGTATCATATTCCTCAACTTACAATCTCATAGGTGTGTACATCTGAACTTTTAACATTGTAGGCTACTTACGATGATACCGTCCCACCACCTTTACCTGCACGCTCAGAGGCAGACTACAGTAGAGTGAAGATGCTGCAGCTAGAGAGTGTGGTGTTTACATCTTTTAGAGGTTCAGATCATAGTCACATAATTCGCTCAAGAGGGAGAGTACCACGAATTGGTACGGGGTGTACCGAAACGCGGTACACCAGCGTTCCATACGTTGTTGGTTCAGCGTACCAAAAAGCAATGGTTCAGCGTACCAAAAGGCAATGGTTCAGCGGTCCAAAAGCAATGGTTCAGCGTACCGAGGCGGATTTTCTTTTTTTTGAGCCAAATCAGTCAATAGTATTGATTTTGTACCTTGAATCGATTTACTTTTAGGGTTTTTAACCCCATATAGCGCCGGATTCGTGATTTCCGGCGACGAATTCCGGCGGCGGCGGTGCAACATCTGCCAGAAACCCAAGGGAGGAAGAGAGGAAAGAGGGAAGAAAGATATAACGGCTGGAACTTTCTTTTACTCTTTTAGGGTTTTAATAAGTTTAGACTTTTTAACATTTAACCCCTCTATCTTTCACTATTTTACATTTAGTCTCAAAAAGTTTAAAATAAGTTTGTGTATTTAAACATTTGACCCCCTCTATCTTTAATAGTTTACATTTAAGTCTTAAACTTATATATAAAAGTTTATAAAGTATGTATATAAAATATATAAATACTTATTAAAACTTATATATATATATATATATATATATATATATATATATATATATATATATATATATATATATATATATATATATAAAATTTATATATTTTGTTAACTAATGTTTTTGTTACAACGTACCAAAATACATGGTACACCGTACCGATACGTACCCATGCGTACCGAAATGAGTATACCCCCCACGTACCGAATTCGTCATCAAGAGCGAATTGCGTACCAGAACCGCGTACGCGTACCGAAGCGTACCGCGTTTTATGTGACTATGGTTCAGATGCCGAAGTATATTTGATAAAGTAGATACTTGCTTGTTCCCCTTTGCTAAAGACGATTGCTATCTATCCTAACTCATCGCTAGTGTTTGGTGATGACAATGGAAAGTTGATTTTTGCTACCAAGTTGTTGAACTTCCATCGAGCCTCAACCCTCGCTGAAGTAAACATCTACTGGTCTTAGTATCTTGAACCTATCTAGCATTTCTTATGGTTTTGTTTAAATATTCTAATTTTAAGGGTTTGGCAGTACTCTTATGTAATTTGAGTGATACTTCTGTTTTGAATATCAGAATATGGTGAATGTACCATCTGTCTGGAAATAGTGCTAGGAGAAATGCAAGTATGTACTGCATGTGAGCTTATTATCCCATATATCAGTTGAGCTCAACTTATGAATTTGCTTGGCTAGTTAAGCATGATCTTAGTTATAGCTTTGTATAAATTTGGATGATTAATATGGCCTTTAGTATGCGGGTGATTATTCATGTTTCATTTTCTAGACTGGTACTTGTTGCAGAATAACTCAAGTTTTATTGTAAGGTAGATCGTCTCAAAACTGTTGTTAGGTTAATGAGCTTGATATCTATAATATCTAATTTTGCGAAACTAAAGTCATGAATCATGTATGAACAGAAACAAAATAATCAAATTCTCCATAGGCATTGGTGGTTTGTAATTCATATCCTATTTGCCTTACTTTCACTTTCTACGTACTTAGGCCAGATGTTTCGAACATAAAATTTTTGCCTGCAATGTTTTGTCAACTAACGAGGGTAGATAACTGGTGTTATGCATAACGGGGCAATAGGGATCAAACGGGTCATCGTTTGCCAAAATGGGGATCACGTACGAGAGAAAAACCAAACGGAGTACCAAATGTGAGAACGGACGTGACTTCAGGGATGATCGGTGGAATTTACCTTTTAAGTTTATTTGAATTATTAATGTAATGTTTTTTAGTTATTAATGAAATTTTAATTAAAAAAATAATAATAATAAATAGAAGCACAAAAGCAATGCATTAGGTAACAAGGTTATTTTTTTATCTCTTAAATCTTTACAACTCAAATTTATAAATCTTTTACCTAATAAAATAAAACCCCTAGTGGGGACTTTTTCATTTCAAAAAAATCAAATCATACTTTATTTAGTAATATTTTTTTAAATTAAAATTTTTTATTGAATTTTGAAAAATAATTTACTCTATTTCTTTCCTAATTTAGCTATAAAAGTTTTAAAAATCGTTTTTATATCATATATATACAAAAAAACGTGTAAATACACATGGGCCCGGGTGCTCTTTTTAATAAGTTTAGGCCGAAACTGTAAATTTGTAAAAAAAAAGGCGGAAGTATCAAAAGCCACAAATCCAATTGAAAGGTTTCTCATATTATTTTCTGCAATTCCACATCTCTAAACCCATTGTGCGATTAACCACAATTCATGAAACATGCTATTAACCCATTGAAAAGTTTTTAATAAGATGAGGTTAATTCGTGTCCAGATGATTAATAACAACCCATTGCTTACACAGAAAACTATCCACCCCAAACCCTAATCATTTAAACAAAATAATCGGTCCCAACCATGAAACCTTATTCATGTAAAGAAACCATCAGCACCAACAAAAGTATCTACTTAATTGTTTATGATCTGATTCGTGTCCACATCTCCAAACCCATTGTGCGTGCAGCTTCTGGTAGATGTACCCAAGTGCTTATTTTTGTTATTTTTATATTATTTGTTATTAAAGTTAGTAAAAGTGTTTATTTTTGTTACTTTTTATGTTATGGATTAAAGTTTGTTGCTTTATGGGAATTAGGTGTTAAAAAGGCTGTTGTAGTAGTGAATCGGGTTTTTAATTTGTTTCGATATTTAGGTATTTAAAAATTGTAATGATTGAGGTGAAGTTTATGATATAGTTTGTTCGTAGCGAAATGAGGGATAGTTTTGGGAGTTGTGGAAGTTAGTCGTAGTGTTGCGAGTTTAAGTTTGTGATTGTGATTTACAAAAAGTCTGGTTGATATTGTGTTGTTATGTTGGAGGGTGTTTAGGATTGGTTATTTTTGTGGCATAGGTTTTGTGTATAAGCAGAAGCAGGTAACTAGCTTAGAGGTAAAAATGCTAGACATGATAATAATTTTTGGTTCAAATTTTCAATTGAATCCATGATAATCAAAGCTTTTAGGTCGCATATGAGGTTAATAATTCTTTTAAGTCTTATCTCAAATTGTTGCTACGAAATTAGCAGGTTTTGACCCGCATATTGAAAACCTCTTATTTCAGCCCAATATGGAGAAGCAGTTTGGATGATCAAAACACTTCAAACTGCTTATAAGTTTAAGCAGATAATCAGTAAAAATAAGCTATCAAAACACCCTATAAGTTTCATATCTGAAATGGTATCATGTAGCTTTTGGAAAGCAACAAAGGTGGTAGGTTTGTCGTACAGTTGGCACTTGTCAGTTGGGTACGCCTTAAGCTGTATCATGTTTTACCTGGAAAAGGTTAGTAGAAATATTAGGTGGCTACGTATAATTGCGTTGGTTTTGATAACAAGGAATCTGTCATAGAAATGCTTAGATTTTCGAATTAGGTTATGTGTATCAACTATAATGGATTTTTTTATTATTTTTTTTGGAAAGGGGAAACCCCGATAAAATTCAAATATAATGGATTTGTTAGCTTTGGTGTATTTAAGCTATTGAGATAAGTTCCGAGTTAGTTTGTTTTAGAGTACAACTCAGAGGTTTTCACTTCACCTTCAATGCGATTGGTTATCATTTGTCTTCTTATCACTGCTTGAATAATTTTTCCGCTAATATGTTTCAGTTTTGTATTGTTATTTTATCTTTACTTATTTGGTGCTGTATTGTTTTCTTGACTCTATAAGTTTCCGGCTGAGTTATCTATTGATAATGTGAGACCCACTACCCATTTTATCTATTTTTAATATTATGTTGCTGCATTTTAATTAAATTTGATATTTAATGTTTTTTTTATAATCAATTTTGGTTTATTGATTTAGGTATTGCTACGAGTTAAACCATCCAAACGGGCAGGCCCCAGGACCCGGAACCACTAGGAGAGACCCGCGAAGGGAAACTCCTAGAACTCACGGCTTCGCGCTAGGAGGAAAACCTGGATTTTTTGTCTCTTGCAAGACTTGAACCCTGGGTAAAACCTCCCCCAAGCTCCAAAAGGGGCCCGGGTGGAGCTAAGCCAGTTGATTATATACTTGTCGAACATAATAGCGTATGCATATTTTATATTATTTTTTAAAATGGCTGAACTATTCTTGTGATTTTGAGATTTCAGGAGGTTAAAGATGGCCACAGAGATAGCCGAGCTTAAGGATGAAGCAAACATAGCCCCAACATTCATGATTAGAGGGTTTACAAAAATATTTATGTGATATTTTATTTGTTAATGATTTTGTAGAGCTTGAAATTAATGGTGATGATTTGGGTTTTGCTAACTGTTAAAGAATTCAGCGGCAAACCAGGTTAGTAGTTTGTTTTTAGTTACTCTCTATTTGTAGATATTCATAGTCAAAGAATGTGTTAATGTCGATTAAAACAAACAATGTTAACCAAACTACTAGAAGTTTGCTCATAGTACATCTATGATAATGTGATGTAGAATGTCAACAATGCTAAATAGATAAACAATGGGAATATGCACGCAATGTCCTACAATAGTGCATTTGTCTAATCAATTTTCTTGAGTTTAAGGTTCCATAAAAGATACCAAGGGAGCAGGTATTTGATGAAAAATTGTTTTACAAAGTGGGCAAGTTGAAGTCGGATGAAAAGTAACTTTGGAGGCAAAAAAAAAAAAAAAATGCTCGATGAAATTATCAAAGAGCATAAGACAATGTTGGAGGGAACAAAATTGAAGCATGAAAACCTAATATCGTGTATCATTCAGTTCCGGTTGAGAGTGGAAATCCAGACTACGAATTCATCTGTTCAATGAGGCATAAAATCATATCAGTCATGGACTTGATACCCGAGAGTTTGAGGTACCCATGGAGGCATATTTTTCTTCTCAGTATGAAGAGGTAAAAAAGCGCTTTCCTTACCCAAGTTGATGCTAGCGAGTGGGCAAATATTGAACGTGTGCTTGGGAGTATGGGGCATTCTGAGAGCACTCAATCCAATAACATTCACAGTTTCACAGTCACTCGGATGTTCATGTTGTTGAACTCTCTCTAGCTAATGTAAGTTTTCCTTAACGTTGAATCCAGAATCCAGAACTATGAGTCAATACTTGCCAATAGTGGATGATTAAGATCAAATTAGACGAACCACAAAGATGATTTTTGCAGTTTACAAATGAGGACAATCTCTTGTGACTTTGAATTTAATTATATGTTTGTTTGTTGTCAAATTGGAGGAAATATAAATTAAGATTTATTTGTGTATTGCATTCCAATTGTAAGTCATTTGTTTGTGTGTAAAAAGAATATAGTTTTTTCCCAAAAAAAAAAAAAAAAAAAAAAAAAAAAAAGAATATAGTTTTTTAAATAATATTCTATATAATAGAAATTCATATTTGTAATAATACAGGTAAGGTAACCCAGATTTGTAATAATACAGGTAAGGTAACCTAAGTTATAGCATTGTTTTGTGTGGGTAGGGATCCGGTAAGAAGAAACACTAAAATAGGAAGAATAAGAAGGATTTCTAGCCACACATTTCAAATAGGAGGGAGAATTTTAAGGGGAGATGCATCCATTTTTGTAGATGCATCTGAAATGAGTGGTTGTGGTTTCTTCTTATCATTCTTATTTTAAGTTTTCTTCTTATTTGATCCTAACTCTATGTTGTGTTAGCATACTTCAGCAGAATTAAAACATGGTTATATTCTAAACTTTAATAGTCCAATAGAGAATATTGACTACTCAGAGAAGGTTATATACTATAGCATAATATATCTTTCTAAACCAACCAAACAATGAAAGGCTAATCCACCTGATAACTTATACCGGTACGATTGTAATTGATTCATATCGATCAACTGAAATTTAACTTAAAAGAAAGAAGAGAAGGATGTTAGTGCGAGCTTCTCTGAAGTCATGCATCCAGAAGGAAAGGATAGCGACCTAGACGAAGACGATTTATGGACCCCACATGCAAGAGATCGGTGGGACTTTGAGGATGGCAAGGATAGTTGGGCTTCTGATTTTGAATCAGACGAATATCCAGAAAAAAGATGATGCTAATGAATAAGGTATATTACTAATTCAATATATCAGTTCTAAGATATTGTGTAATCTAACAAAAAGTAGTCCAAACTCCAAAGTAATGGTCTTCAATTTGATATTTGGGGCATAGGGTTTACAATAGAAGTTAGCAAATGGATGGCCGGGTAACGGGTCAAAACAGATTTTGGTTAAAAAGGGTTGTTTTGTAGTACGTCTCAGTATGAGTCGGTTGAGGTTAACTCACAAACAAATACATTTTTAGTACGTGCCAATATGTGTTAAATAAACGCATAACTATAATCATACACTAACTATCAAATGTTTTTTAATAAGATACTTTTGGAGATTGTAAACATTTAGAAAACGTCTTCCACCGACCAGTCCCACAACTGTTTTTCTGGACCCATTAGAGATTATAACCCAAATCAGCTCACCCGTAGATAAACGAGTGTAAGTGCCAGCTACTACTGCTTATAAACATCATTATGTGCTATACTTAAAAGAGTTAAAAGTGTTAGTTTATACTATATGAGTATTTCTCAATGTGCTAATGTCTAACGGTGCTTATCTTCATTGCCCATTCCTTAAGCTTTTTTCCATACCCTTTGATAATTTCTTTATTATTTTTTTTTCTAATTATTTTTAATATGAAGTGTTTTCTTTGCTATAGTACAACATGATACATTTTTTGTACTCATTGTATGAATCATAATTGCAACTATTGCTTTTCTAGTAGAAAACTTACACCTTTCATGTAAAATTACTTATTGGTTCATTTGTCATCATTAATTTTGTTATATAAGATCTCCCTTATATTATGCTTTTTGTGGTTACATACCTGATAACAAGTAAGTCATTTTGCTTACAAATTTTAGAAGACACCATAGTTAAATGTGTATTTATCGTGAGTTCACACACTTTCTTACTTTCTCACTTTGACATGTCTCGTGGGTGGTCAAGGCGATAATGGCTTCTGGTAGCGTACCTCCGTCTTCATCTAAATATAAATCTGAAGAAAGTCATGTGTTGTTAAATCCACAACTTATTACAATACTGCATGTTTGTGAACCATACTAAATAAAAAATCTAATTGTAAACAATGACATTAGAATGTCATTTGAAAGATGGAGAGGCATTATAATCTGTAAACTTGCTCCGCCTAATATTTTTGTGGCTATAAAATGATACTTCATCTTCATGTGAAATTGGGAATGCAAGTGTTCGGTTGTGCAACTGGCTGGTTTTTGTCTCGATTTTAGTTTTTCATCATAATTATTGTTTGGATTTTCTTAATGCATGATCATAAGAAACTATTTGGTACGTGCATGTGGCATTTCTATGTTCATCTACCTTTAAATATTTTGAATCCCATGATTTCCTAACAAATTACTTTTTAGTTCTTTTCACTGGTTATGTCAATCTTTATGAAAAAAAATATATATATTAACAACGTTTAAATTGTAGTATATGATTTTGGATTTCCAACCATGGGCTTGGTGTTTTTTTTTTTTTTTTTTCCTTCTTCTTAATATAAAGAAATGTAATTGTAGCATGATGTTTGCAACGTAGGATGTGTATAAATGCGCTAATAAAAGATAAGAGTTTGTTAAAATACATCTTTTTAGCATTTGCTATATTAATCGATAATAATACATAATTAAAATCAAAGAAAAAAAAGAAGAATTCTAACAACACATAATCAAGCTATCTTACGTATATCTTGGTTTATAAATTTTCGTTTAAAAACTTACTGAAAATAAAACACTATATAAATAATAATTACATCATAAAAAAAATAATTAAAACACGAAATTAATAATAATAATTTATTTAAAAGATTAAAAAAAACCCCGCGCGTGCGCGGGCATTATATCTAATATGAATAGAATAACAGAACAGTCAACAGTGTGGTCATATAGTAAAAGGATGAAATGCATGAAACTGGAGTAGGATTGTAGGAAGAAAACATAAAAAATGAAGTAAGAATTTAAGTCGTGACATGTGAAGTTGCAAACTCAAGCCATTTGACTTCGATGAGAGGGGTAAAGAGGTAAAATAACAAATTAAATAACGCTTACATAAAACTTGAAAAGGCAATTGCATATATACTCACTAAAAGTTGCATATTTGCATGTATACCCAAAACATGCTTAAATTACATTGTACATCATGTATTGAAAACTAGTATTTTGGAGAAATATGCAAGTTTTTGAGTTTTAGTGGGTATATATGCAATTCTCCCAAACTTGAAATATTAAAAATACTTAATAACAATTAATTTGTTGGTTTGGATATTAGTGTGTATTTTGAGTTTAAAAAGGATATTGATGTAATTATTAATTTTGTAAGGATATTGATGTAATATCAAAATTTTCTAAGGATATCAATGTAATTGCCTCTAAATTTAAAAACTTCATTGAAACATAACAGTCAATCTCCATATAGGTATTTACAAATATCTTTCAACTTCTTAAATCACTTTAACAAACTGACCAGAACTTACTTCTTCATCTCTCAATACAACTAATCTTTAAAACAAATCAAGACTCGATTTCTTTATATAAAATACAAAACACATCTTATCAAAGGGAGATGATTTGCACACTCTCTCAATTGATTGAGACACTTCAATTTAATGTGTTTGGACATTTATATCCTTACAGTTACACATTAAATTGGAGTGTCCCAATAAACACATTAAATTGAAGTGTCCCAATCAATTGAGGGTGTGTGCAAATCATCTCCCCTTATCAAATACAAATACTACAATTAGACAAATTATAAGCCCTGATCACAAGTAACACCAAAAACATGTCTAGAACATTATTAAAGCATCACGATTAAAACCAAGATAATTCAATCTCCCTATCCTCAGTATTTTACTCTACTTGTCACTCAAATTCACATCTCAAAAATACAAAACCCCACAAACCATTATACTTTGAAGCAAACATCCGTTGGACCACCAGCTGCCGGGCCACAGGCGAATACCATAGAACCAAAAATTACACACGTGTGGAAACTTAATAAGAGAATAACAATAAATTGGCCTTATTACACTTGTAAACTAAAAAGAAATTGCATATAAACTTGAATTATATGACTCATATATGTTTAATATTATATATATTCATATGCAGAACTTATAAAAAGGTGATCCCTTTTAAGTGGAGGCTCTATCTATTGCACATCCTTCTGAGACTCGACTGGCAGTTAGGGACAAACGACGCATTTTTTTCGGTCAACGCAAACCACAAGGACAAACGGTGTAATTTACTCTATATAAATAAACAC
The DNA here is from genome assembly GCA_030686995.1 of Artemisia argyi. Classification (NCBI taxonomy): domain Eukaryota; kingdom Viridiplantae; phylum Streptophyta; class Magnoliopsida; order Asterales; family Asteraceae; genus Artemisia; species Artemisia argyi. The sequence continues at coordinate 41,091,843 of CM060682.1, read as the reverse complement.
CTAGCAAAAAAAAAAAAAAGAAAAAAAAAAAAAAAGAAAAAAAAAAACCCTTAGACTAAACATAATAAGACTAGTCTACCCAAACCGGACGAGACGTCTCCCCTACCACAGAGACCAAGCTAAAGGCGACCTGAATTGACCGAACCCGATCGGGTCAACCCGACTTAAACTCCTAATAATAGGTTATAGGACCGTTTGTGCCCTTATGGCACCGCTATACTTGTTATAGCTGCGCCAAGGTCTCGTGTTATAGGGCAATAGCCATCCTAATAATGATTGTCTTTGGAATTAATTTTTTGTTATTTTAATAGATTTTTTTTTTTTTTTTTTTTTTTTGAGTTATAAGAATATTATATGATAAAAGATGACGTGACAACATCTAAACAGTTATACGTGCTGAACTGTACTCGGCTCGGTAAAGTCTTTTTCTCTCTCTCACTTTTACCCTTCAAAAAAACTTCCACGTATTTTCACCTTTCATTTGATTAAAAAAAAAAAGTATTAAAATAAATTACTTTTCTTTCGAAACTAAACCCAAACACTAATCCTATTTACATACCAAACACACCCTTCAAAACTCTCATGTATCACCCTCGCTTGTTTTTGTGTGACTTCCACTTGTTAGGTATGTTCCATTTCTTTCTTTCTGAACTTTCAAATTGTATAATAAACACACGTCAACAAACTGTTTGAACCACTTGTTATAGAATGAGTTGATTTGTTTTTATGATAGTTTTAATTTTTTTTTTAATGCACACCAACTATTTGATGAAATTCCTCAAATATTTTTATTTTCATTTCTTTTGTACAAGTTATTTCCCCTTTATAATCTTATAGTTAATCTAAATGTTGTGTATGGTTGTAGGCTTTTAGGGTTTATGGTATTATCTGAATGCATGTTAGATGCATTTTCGCGAATTGCAATGTATTATTATGCTTTGGTTAGGGTTGTAACAAGAATTAGGGAGTGTTTGTTTAAGCTTATTTTTGGGCATTTGAGCTTTTCTAACTTGGCTTATTTGCGTACCCTCGTATTTTTTGGCCTATTTTCAATATTTAAGTCGTAATAAGCTCAAACGTCAAAAAATATGCCAGAAAAGATGAGCTTATAATACAAGTGCCGAGTGAAATAAGCTCATAAGCCCGATAACAAGATTAAACAAACATCCCCTTAATTCCATTAAAACCCATAAGTTTATTGTGGAATAAGCTCATAGCCCTTTTTTTGACTTCTTGATGGTCTTCTGATGGCGATATCCGGCGGCTTTCATCTATTGTGGAATATGTGCTGACCATTGTAATAATGTAATGTACGGCATTTGTTCGACTTAGTGTTAACATCTGCGGCTTCAGCTAATTAAGATCTTCACTTCTTTTCATAGAGTTTCATTTAATCATATTCATACTACGTTTTACTTAAATATATCAGTGAGTTACTATTAAACTTGCGCTAATGTCTTAATAAAAGTATGGAGATCATGGTACTAAAACTTGCTAGGCAGTTCTAGAGCTGATGAGTACCTTATAGTGAGTAAGCGGTCTAGGGAGGGATCGGAGTACTGAGATTGGATTTTTTACGACTAAATTACACCGTTCGTCCTTGTGGTTTACGTTGACCAACAAGTTTCGTCCTTTGACCAAAAAACGTTTACCATCCATCCTTAATTGGCAAACGTTATGTAGCGTTAGTCCCTCCCTCTAACGGGGCCACTAACGCTCGTTAACTCTGGTAAACCATAAGGGTATATTCGTCATTTCGCATCCATAAGGACTAATGGTGAAAGGACGAACGGTGTAATTTCCACTTTTTTCAGGTTTTAAACGATTTCGTCCGGTTTTTTACGTTTTCGTCCGTTTTTTTTTACGTTTTTGTCATTTTTTTACGTTTTCGCCCATTTTTTTTACGTTTTCGTCTGTTTTTTTTTTTAAGTTTTCGTCTATTTTTTTTTTACGTATTCATCCGTTTTTTTTTACGTTTTTGTCCATTTTTTTACGTTTTCGCCCATTTTTTTTACGTTTTCGTCTATTTTTTTACGTTTTCGTCTATTTTTTTTACATATTCATCCGTTTTTTTTACGTTTTTGTCAATTTTTTTACGTTTTCGCCCATTTTTTTTACGTTTTCGTCCGTTTTCGTCTATTTTTTTTACGTTTTCGTCTATTTTTTTACGTCTTCATCCGTTTTTTTTTTACGTTTTCGTCCGTTTTTTTTCGTTTTTGTCCATTTTCCTTACGTTTTTATCCATTCTTATCCACTTTCATCCCTTTTTTTTTACGTTTTAATCCTTTTTTTTTTACCTTTTCGTCCGTTTTTTTTTACGTTTTTGTTCGTTTTTTTTTACGTTTTCGCCCATTTTTTTACGTTTTCGTCTTTTTTTTTACGTTTTCGTCCGTTTTTTTACGTTTTCGCCCAGTTTTTTTTACGTTTTCGCCCATTTTTTTACGTTTTCGTCTGTTGTTTTTACCTTTTCGTCCGTTTTTTTTACGTTTTCGCTCATTTTTTTACGTTTTTATCCGTTTTTTTACGTTTTCGCCCATTTTTTTTATGTTTTCGACTGTTTTTTACGTTTTTTTTATGTTTTCGAATGTTTTTTACGTTTTCGCTCATTTTTTTTACGTTTTTGTCCGTTTTTTTTACGTTTTCGCCCATTTTTTTTATGTTTTCGACTGTTTTTTACGTTTTTTTATGTTTTCGACTGTTTTTTTACGTTTTTGCTCATTTTTTTACGTTTTCGCCCATTTTTTTTATGTTTTCGTCCATCTTTTTACGGACTAAAAGTTAAAAAAAAAAACAGACGAAAACATAAAAAAGTAAGAAATATGGACAAAAACGTAAAAAACGGGCGAAAACGTAAAAAACGGACGAAAACGTAAAAAAAAACGGATGAAGACGTAAAAAAATAGACGAAACCGTAAAAAAAAATAGACGAAAACGGACGAAAACGAAAAAAATGGGCGAAAACGTAAAAAAATTGACATAAACGTAAAAAAACGGATGAATACGTAAAAAAATAGACGAAAACGTAAAAAAAATGGACAAAAACCTAAAAAAAAAACGGATGAATACGTAAAAAAAATAGACGAAAACTTAAAGAAAACAGACGAAAACGTAAAAAAATGGACGAAAACGTAAAAAAATGGGTAAAAACGTAAGAAAAATGGACAAAAACGTAAAAAAACGGGCGAAAACGTAAAAAACGGACGAAAACGTAAAAAAGACGGATGAAGACGTAAAAAAATAGACGAAAACGGACGAAAACAAAAAAAAATTGGGCGAAAACGTAAAAAAATTGACAAAAACGTAAAAAAAGGATGAATACGTAAAAAAAATAGACGAAAACGTAATAAAATAGACGAAAACGTAAAAAAAAATGGGCGAAAACGTAAAAAAATGGACAAAAACGTAAAAAAAATGGATGAATACGTAAAAAAAAATAGACGAAAACTTAAAGAAAACAGACGAAAACGTAAAAAAAATGGGCGAAAACGTAAAAAAAATGACAAAAACGTAAAAAAAAACGGACGAAAACGTAAAAAACCGGACGAAATCGTTTAAAACCTGAAAAAAGTGGAAACTACACCGTTCGTCCTTTCACCATTAGTCCTTATGGATGCGAAATGACGAATATACCCTTATGGTTTACCAGAGTTAACGAGCGTTAGTGGCCCCGTTAGAGGGAGGGACTAACGCTACATAACGTTTGCCAATTAAGGATGGATGGTAAACGTTTTTTGGTCAAAGGACGAAACTTGTTGGTCAACGTAAACCACAAGGACGAACGGTGTAATTTAGTCGATTTTTTACATATAAAATTTGAAAATATATGTATGAAATGTTCACAGGACCCTAGAAATATGTTTAGAAACATTAACACAATTGTTCAAATACTTCAAACCGAGTTTTGACTAAACTAATTTTTTTGGCCGATTTGGCTCAACTGGCCCCTATCAATGACCTTGTAGCGAGTAATGGCCGATTACTCGGCCTTGTAATCCGATTGTTACAACACTGGTGGGAAGGACATTAGAGTTTTGTCACGAAGTTGGTACAAAAAAGCTTAAAACAAGGACATTTGGCTAGTGAAATGGTGTGTTTGAGAATGCTATTAAAAGAGTTTATTGTTTGCTGTTTTGAGTACTTGGAAAGATCCGTCAAAGCAGTTTGCTGGTGGTTATCTGTTTACTTGAGGGTGGCATAAGGAGTTGGGAGTCGCTTATTCGTACACTAATCTTCAACTCTGTGTTTTCACCCATTGATAAAAAGGGATAAACTGACGACTATTGACACAAGTATAAAGAGTTGTTAAAGGCTTCTGACTTTTTTTTTCTTTATGTTTCTTCTCTCTTCAAGTATTTCCCTTGTAATTTGAAGTTCTTTGTTTAGGGAGTATAATCAGGTAATGATAAATATTTAGCCTCACTAGAATATCTAGTTAATAATGACACATACGTTAATGGAAACATGATGACTTTTATTATGCATCTAAAGATATTCTTTTAATTTTATGGCTTTAGAACTTGTTAACTTATTATTCAGTCGATTTGCACTTATATTATAGCTTATAACTCCTTTCACTTTTGTATAATGAACTGTTTCATGGAGGACGTAAAGCATTCACATTTTTTACACATGGGGTTAAGATTTAGTACATGTTGAAATTTAATAAAATTATGGTGGATACAGATATGTGTTAGACGATGGTATCTGAAAGTCGTTGCATCAGCATTTCTTTGCTTTACACCATAAATTAAATAGTATATATATACTTTAGCTTTTACATGTCTTTTTTTAGCAATATGGAACTGGTTCACGGGACACGTCAGGCATCAAGAGTTGCAGCGGAAGATTTTATTAGCAACATGCCAGAGAATGTGATTACTCATATATTGGATCGTTTGCCAATAAAAGATGCGGTGAGGACTGGTTTCTTGTCAAGAAATTGGAGGTTTAAGTGGAATATGCTCAGCAAACTTGTATTTGATGGGAAGCTATTTGTACCAGGTTTACAAGGCAAACATAATTTCAATGGAAGGACTATAAGTAGACTTCTCCCGCATCTTAAGGGTGCTGTAACAAAGTTTTACCTATGTATACCTAATTACATGGAATTGGAAGTTGAAGATGTTAGTCTTTGGGTTATGCTCTTGTCGCGAAAAGGAATTAAGGAGTTCACACTCCTAAATATGCACGCAACACCACTAAAGTTACCTACCTATCTTTTCTCTTGCCCAGAGCTCAAACTGCTGAAGCTTCGTAACTGTTGTTTCCATGTGGGACCTACTTTTTGTGGTTTTCTAAATCTTATGGATCTAAGATTGTATCGTGTAAGATTTGAGAGTGGAAACCTTGGGAAATTTATAGCTCGTTGTCCCTTACTTGAGATTCTCAAATACTCCGTATAAAAATTCTGAAGGCAAAGTGAAACTAACTGAGATTGCAAAACTTGAAAATCTCAAAACATTATATTTGCCATTATGTAACCTTGAAAGTGTGGCTATCAATAGTTCAAATATCTTTGAGCTTGTGGGGTCTCTTCCAAAACTTCAAGAGCTTGATTTGAATTTTGTTAACTGCACGGTAAGACCAATTAACCTGTGTCTTTGAATTCAATTTACAGATGGTCACAACAATGCTTATGATTAACTGCCTTAACTATGGAGGTGTACACTTTTGTTTCAGTTAGTTGTAGAAGCTGGTGGTAGGAAGCTGTTCCCTACAACATTTCCTTGTCTCAAGGCTCTTAGATTGCACCCAATAAACTTCAGCAGTCATGAGATGTTATCATTTGCCCTTGATATGATTTGGGGATGCCCAAATTTGCAGACCCTCAACATTGTAGTGAGTAAATGCATATGTATCATATTGCTCAGCTTACAATCTCATAGGTGTGTAGTGTACATCTGATCATTACTTTTAACATTGTAGGCTACATACGATGATGATGTCCCACCACCTTTACCTGCACGCTCAGAGGCAGACTACAGCAGAGTGAAGATGCAGCAGCTAGAGAGTGTGGTGTTTACATCTTTTAGAGGTTCAGTGGTCGAAGTGTATTTGATAAAGTCTATACTTGCTTGTTCCCCGTTGCTAAAGACGATCACCATCTATCCCAACTCATCCCTAATGTTTGGTGGTGACAAAGGAAAGTTGATGTTTGCTACCATGTTGTTGAACTTCCATCGAGCCTCAACCATCGCTGAAGTAAACATCTACTGGTCTTAGTATCTTGAACCTTTCTAGCATTTCTTATGGTTTTGTTTAAATATTATAATTTTAAGGCTTTGGCAGTACTCTTATCTAATTTAAGTGATACTTCTGTTTTGAATATGGTGAATGTACCATCTATCTGGAAATAGTGCAAGGAGAAATGCATGTACTGCATGTCTGCATGTGAGCTTATCCCATATATCAGTTGAGCTCAACTTATGAATTTGCTTGGCTAGTTAAGCATGATCTTAGTTATAGCTTTGTATGAATTTGGTTGATTAATATGGCCTTTAGTAAAATCTATGCGGGTGATTGTTCATGTTTCATTTTCTAGACGGGTACTCTGTTGCAGAATAACTCGAGTTTTATGGTAAGGTAGATTGTCTCAAAACTGTTGTTTGGTTAATGAGCTTGATATCTATACTATCTAATTTTGCAAAAATAAAGTCATGAATCATGTATGAACAGAAACAAAATAATCAAAATCTCCATAGGCATTAGTGGTTCGTAATTCATGTTCTATCTGCCTTCCTTTCACTTTCTACATACGCCTTATGTTTCGAATATAAAATTTTTGCCTGCAATGTTTTGTCCCTAAGTTTTTTATTATCCTCTGATATGTATGGACGATTGTTGGCATGTTTATTTATGTTAAAGTTTCAGCGTAGAATTGCATGTTTCATGTTATATGATACTCCGTATGTTATTTTGCTGAAGAAACAAGAAATGTTACTAAAAATGCTTAATCCTAATATACCATAATCGTATACATGTCCACAATGAGAAAGATCAATAGTACTGACCTGTTGGTCTGGCCAATACATGTCCACAATGAGAAAGATCAATAGTACTTACCCGTTGGTCTGGCCATCTATGAAGGCCATCTTGATGATTATCTTTTTTTGGTCTGGCCATCTATGAAGCCTTATCCCTAATTGCAGATGCAATACTTGCTTTATATTCTCATTTATAAGGTGCCTACTCATTTTTCTCTTGTCTAGAGTTGCAACATTTAATTTGGAGATCTGTAACTGTTGTTTCCATCGTCCACCAAGTTTTCAAGGTTTTCCGAGTCTATTGAGCTTAAACCTGTATCACGTAAAATATGAAAATTACAAATGTGGGGAAATTATAGCTCAGTGTCCCCCACTTGAAAATTTTGTAATCACTGATTTGCCATATATTTTACAGGAATAGTAGTCAAACAGGATGAGATTGAAAAACTTTAAAACGTAAGTACCTTTCAACATTTTTTTCTTTTTCCAAAACTTCAGGAGCTTAAATTAGAGTATTAGAAGTAGTTATTTTACAATTCTTGTTATGGTATAACGAAAAAGCTATATGAGTTTCTATAACTGATTAAAGTGCCTTTATATGTACTCTTTTAGTTCGTGGCAGAACTGGGTGGTGCAACGAGGGCCACAATCTCTGTTCCGTCCCTGGACACTCTTACATTGTCTCACATATATTTTAGTAATCATACTTTGTTATCATGTGCTTTGGAAATACTTTTTGGTTCCCCAAATTTGCGGACTCAGAATATGGAAGTGAGTGAATGCATCATATTCGTTATCTTGAAATCTCATAGTTGTGCATTTATATACTTATTTATCTTGTAAGTCCTGAACAATAGAGTTAAATAAAAATGCAGTTGACAATGATGAACTGGTTAGGGTTTTCTTTGTTTCAATTGCATAGATTTTGGCAGTCAAGTTTATCTTATAGTTGTATTTTCCAAACAAGGTGGCCAGGTCAAGATCTCTAACATAGTTAGAGTTTCTTATAACTTGGTTATACTTTAAACATTTTTTGGAAGACGTACTGTTTATAAAACCAGCATTGATTTCAAAATTTGAGAGATTCACGCCATCAGTTTTAAGTTGGTTCATTGAAACTTTGTTTCTGGTAGGGTGGAGTCTAAAGATACGTAATATATTTTCTGAAAAAGAACGAAGTACGTAACCAACTATATCTATTACTAGTGTTGTTAAAATACTTTCAAATTTTGAACAATGTACGTAATATTGACGGGCATGCAACCTGTTTGACTGATTACCACTTAGAAAAGTTACATTAGTAGTCCATGTGGTTTGCTTTGACTTTCACCGGTCGTCCCTTGACTTCTTTCACATAAAAAAGTTACAGTAATAGTCCTTGTGATTTGTGTTGACTCACCTTCAGTCTTTTGACTCTTTTTTTTTTTCAATTTTTTTATATTTATTTATACACTATTTTTTTTACAAGATATTATACTTTTTTTACTACTTATTCATACACTAATTTTTTTTTGCACATATTACACTAATTTTTTTTACACTTATTCACACAAGATTTTTTTTACACTTATCACACTTATTATACTTCTTTTTACCACTTATTCATGCACTATTTTTTTTACACTTATTACACTTTTTTTTATACTTATTCACACACTATTTTTTACACATGTCACACTTTATTTACACTATTTTTTTATTTACTTTTTCTATTTATTCATAAACTAATTTTTTTTACCACTTATAAAATGACACTAATTTTTTTTTACACTTATTGTACTTATACTTTAATGCAACGGTTAGAAAAATAATTCTTTTAGGTTTTTTTTTTTTTCAAAAAATTGGTTTAGAATTATTATTATTATTATTTTATTTTTTCTTTTTATTATTTATTTATTTATTATTTTATTTTTTTTATAAAGTGATAATTTTGTTTCTTCACTTTTACATTTATTATACATATAATTTAACGCAACGTTTAGAAAAAAAAATATTATTTTTAAAAAATATAAGTCACATGAGGGGTGTAAAGTATAAGGGTGCGTTTGATTTGTAAGTGGGATGAATTTGTATTAGGATTTGGAATTGGTTTGAAAGAAAAAGTTGAAAGAGAAAATTAATAATTAATTTAAAAAATATATATATTTTATAACTTACTTTAGATGATGTTTTTTATTTTCAAATAAAAAATAGAACTGAACAAGAAATCTTTTTAATCATGTGGCAGAGAATTTGTTTAAAACTCAAAAGTTGGTCTTTATATTCAAAACCCACCATCTTGCCGAGAATTGAAATTTGGGGTTCAAAGTGGCACGTGAATTTAAACTCAAGTTACCAAACAAATAATTTTGGATATCTTTCAACCCAAACCCCCTCAAACCCACTTACCAAACATGCCCTAAGCATAAGAATAACGTAACTTTTAGAAAGTTTTTCCTAAAAACAATTTTTTTCTTTGTAAACTTGCTTTAAAGTATAAGTATCATAAGTGTCAAAAAATTAGTGTTGTTTTTCTAAGTGGTAAAAAAATATATTTTATGAATAAAAGAAAAAAAAATTGTGAGAAAAAGTGTGGTAAGTGTTAAAAAAAAGGTGTGAATAAGTGTAAAAAAATAGTAAATGTAAAAAAACTATTGTATGAATAAGTGGCAAAAATAAGTATAATAAGTGTAAGAAAAAAGTGTGTGAATAAGTGTAAAAAAAAAATTAGTGTATGAATAAGTGTGGGTAAAGGGGAGTAATCCTTCACCTTGGTAAATATATTAAACCAAAAACGTTTAAGTATAAAGGATATGGGTGAAATCCTATATCTCAGCCCGTTACATAAGCGATGAAGCTTACATAACAAGGTAGACAGCTAAGCAGCATGGAAATAACTAGTGCTTATAAGAAGCCATAAGCATTTACAACTCAAGAAATAACAAAAACAAGCTAACCCGCAGCTACCGTGAAAGATTAACTTACACCAGTATTTCGATTAGCCAAATCTTCATTTACATGTGTGACCTGTTCTCCATCTTCTTCATCATCGTTCACCAATGCAGGATAAGAATTAGATGTAATAACAATACCTTCCTTAGAAGTAGAATCAGTAGACTTCAACTTAGATGACGTTGAATGCACATTAAGCCGAGTATCATCTCCCTTCATTGGTTCACTAGTGGTTTTCTTTGGCTCATACCTAAAGTTCGGTTTGACTGAAGTAGTAGCAAAATGACTACCTTTAGCAGACTGGGCTTTACCTTTGTTCTTCTTATAACGCACCGTTTGGAAACCATCATTGGCAGGCACAATAGAAGGATTAGCAACATTTGAAGTAGTAGCAACAGGATGATTGACCACTATATTAGGGCAATGATCATGGATATGGCCAAAAATCTTGCATAATGTACACCTGGGAGGCCTCCATTCATAGTCAACTCGAATAGTATCTTTAGTAAAACCATCACCTATAAAAGAGGGGACACTAATAGTAACAACTTCTACGAGTTCAGCCTCTGAACTAACCTCAATTAAGCATCGAGCAAAACTACTCCTACCCCAAGAATCCTTACACATAGAGCTCGTATACGAATCAAGCATAATAGGCTTGCCAATAAATGAAGAAATTAAGCTAATACCATCCTCTTCAAACACTTGAATAGGTACATCATGTAATTTAACCCATACTGGAATACGAGTTAGCTCTTCCTTACACAACCTAGTATCAATTGACCATTTCCTTAGAATGATCAGCGATTTTCATATCATCCAAGGGCCACCTTCCAAAACTGCTTCTAAACCAGACTAAGTATCGAATTTAAAAAAGAAATAGCCTTTTTCAATCATCATAATATTTTTTAAACCATATTTAGCCCAATTATTTTTAACATAATACTCAACCACTGGAAACGCCATTCTATTACCAATAAAGTAGCCATATAGGGTATGTTCAAGACGTGCACTAACCTTTTCAACCACACTACGTGGAATAGAAACGTTAACTCCTTCACAAATTGAATCAGCAACCAAAAGACGAAAAGTAGAATTTGGAATAGATTTATCCTTTGTATTCGCATCCACATTTACAACATTGGGTGTTGTATCTTTGATACTCTCATCAGAATTAGAATTTGTTACATTAGTATTGATCTCATAAACCTCAAGCAAACCACTCATAGCTTCATGCACCTTTGAACGAGTATCACTATCCAAATTAGACCATATTGGATAATTACCAGCTTCAAGCTCCTTAAGGAATAAATCAATATTCAAGGTTGATTTCAGCGAGACACCAAACACCATTTTAATAAAATCATGTTTGCTTTTGATAGAATTAAGCTCAATAGAAGGACCAGTACCCACATTCAAATGGGACGATTCAACATCAACCTGAACATGAGGAGATGTATCATAAGAATTATCAGCTATAGACTGTGTCGCCACACCTGTAACATCCTTAGGTCGAGAATTCTTATGTTTCCTCATAGTCACCTTCGATAAATCAACATTAGCACTCAATTCTTCAATATTCACATTAACAGGTTGTGTTAATGTATTATTCCCCTCTCCCATCTTCGAGATCACAGTAATGAACACCAAATACTAATGCAAACGCATGAAACCAGAAACAAATCACTTCAATAAATACGAGTAAACCCTAATTTACAACTAGGGTTTTTAAGCCATAAGAGCATAATAATTAACCCATGATTAGATAGTTATGTCCCAATCAGTTTGATGATTGCTGTAATGATTGAAAATAAAGTAAAATCAAACTGACTTTGTGAAACCCTAACCAGCGATGAAGTAAAAAACCCTAAAACAAATAACCAATCAATCGTTAATCAGACTTAGAACAAGATAGGAATTAAAATGAGATAATATAATCCAATGTTAATTGATGAGTGCTCAAACACTCATTATTTTTGTCATATTTGAACTGCCAAAACATCCAAAAACACTCAAGAATGCATCAAAAACACTGAAAATATCCCAAGGATTGTATTTTATACATTTCAAATGCTAAATGAGTAAAAACAATGAAAAACGAACAAAGTTTGCACAATTGGTAGTTTTAGTCCCCCAACTTTCAAAAATTGACAAAACTAGTCCCTGAGCGTTTTTTATGAAAGAAAAGTCAACCCAAGGTTTTTAAAAGTTAAAAATTATCAAATTTAGTCCTTGGGTGAAAAGTTTGAGAAAATTACACTTTTGGTCCCCAAGTTTCAAAAATGGCAAAACAAGTCCTCGGGTATTTAAAAATTGGAATTTATCAAATATTACCCTTGTACTATTAAAACTTGGCAAATTAGGTCCCTTTGATATCTTTGGAAATATGGCAAAGTCAGTCCCTAAGTTTCAGCTTTTGGCAAAATTAGTCCTTGTGATATTTTGTACATAAACGGACCTAGTATTATTTAACTCCCCAAATCCAAATCCCACCCAATCCAAAACAAAACCCCAAGCCCAAAACCCTTACTCCCTTGGTCCATCTCCTCCCACAGCCCAACCATTTTCAATATTAAGCATGCCAGGGTCAAACCCCAAAGTCAAACCCCACCCCCTAATACCACTTTCCCACTCTTCTCTGTAAAACCACCTCCAAAACCACCCACACGTGACTGCAAAACCTCCTCCCTCCTCTCATCATGACTCCTATACACTGCAGCCCCCCAAACAGTTCCCTAATCATACTATTATCACCCTAACACAAGCAATCAGAAGCGTGCAATTGGTACTATCTTTTTTTTGGGCGCCAAAATCCAACCAACGGCTTAGATCAAAAAGTACTCATCCAAGGGCTGAAATTAGTGCTGGGAAAAGTCCAAGGGAACTCAGAAACCCTAATTGAAGATTATTTAAAGGAAGAGAAGCCATGGAAGAGGGTGTGTAGTTTTAGCTTGTTTTTATTTATGATTAAAATCATTGTTAATTTAAATTCCCAGTCAACTTAGTTTGTAATTTACTTCACTTAAGTTAATATAAGCTTTTAAGCTTATTTGTCCAGCCTTGTACCTTTTTCAAGAATTAATGAATGAAGCAATATTTTCCATTTAAATCCTATTAATGTTCTGTTGTTATTGAAATGTTAGTTTAAGCTCACCCAAGCTCTCATAAAACTTAGTTAAGCTCTTAGAAACCTTTAAATTCATTCAGTTCCAAAAAGTCAAAAATACAAAAATATTAGTTAAAAATTAAAAAAAATCAAAGAGAAGAAGAAGAAGATGGTGCAGAGCTGATTCAGACATTGGATTGGGTATATTAGGACTCCATAGGGAGTGTTAGGTGGTTACTTTGGTCCCTGGTTCAGTTAGTTAGCAGGAATGCACCTTGTGAGTCCTTGATCCTATTTTCATATTTCCTGTAGCATTGTTTTTTATATGTCAAGTTATGCTTAACTTAGCCTATTAGTGATGTTTATGGTATATTAAACTTAGTTTAGTATAATAGTAGCAATTTTAATAGCATTAACAATAAAAATCAAATCTAACTGTTTCATTAAGCCATGTATTGAGATTTTTGGATTTGTTGGTTCATGGTTATTTGTATCTGAGCTTTTGTGTTTGATTAAGGTTAATAAGTCATAAGGCATGCCCAAGTTGAAATTCCATGGTTAAAATCAGTAATTTACTTTAAAAATCTCATGTGAAGTTGTTTAGAGGAGTGTTTGGCACAAGACAGTCACTGTGCATTTGGCTTTGTTCTTGAGTCCTGTTTGCAGTGACCACTTTCATTAGGTCAGAGTAGGTTGTATCCAGCATTAAAAGTTAGTCTTTCAACATAAAAAGTCAAAATTCCATGTTAAGTACCCTCACAGTTAACTGTAAGGGATTTAGAACCCATAGACCTTGATTTTGGCTCATTAATGGTAGTTCTAGCTTAATTTAAGTTAATTGTAGCTTATTACATCTTAATTAGTCAGTATAGATCATTAGAAACTCATATAAGTCAAAAGTTCAAGTTTTACATGAAAAGTCAAAGTTGCACATAGGCAGAAAAGGCAAAAATGGCAAGAATATTTGTGATTTTTTAGTAAGGATCTAGGGCTTGAAACTTTTAGGATTGATAGTCCCCCACCTTGTCTTTGATTTCCCAGTGTCATCATAATTTTTCAATTTTTCTTGTGGACCCTACAAGTCTTCAAAAACACTTGCAGGGCAATCTGTCTGCCCTGTGCATCTGTTGCATCAGCTCACTGAGCTGTCTTTAGTGGGTCCTACACGACACCACAGTGGGTCCCACAGGCCCCCATTGGCACCTTTGAACTCCCAAGCTGGCCCCCAGTCCATAGCAACTAAGTTTGACCCCTTAGACCATGTGAACCCCACTTGTTTCAGCCCTTGAACTTTGTCCCATTTCTGTCTCAGATCACCAATAAGCAATTGCTTATTGTGGCTTATTTGCTTATCTAGTGGACCCCATTTGCTTTTTCCAGCTTATTACTGCCTACTTTACTTGTTTGAATTATAATCTCCTCGGTGGACCCCACACTTGCCCATTTCAGCCTTTTTCTCATCATAGTCATCAAAAGTCAACTGTCAAGCTAATAAGCTTGCACAGAGCTTATTTTTGAGTTCCAAAGTAACTTCTTTCACAAAAGTTATCCAATATCAGTTGTAAATTAGTTTCGTAAAAGAAAAACAAGAAAAAGACAAAATTAAGGAAAGTGATAGCTTCTATTTAAGCCCTTTGGCTTATTTTTCTGCTTATTTATAAGCATTTCTCATTTTTATAGTTTTCTCAGGTTCCTTGTAGGTTAAAATAATTTTAGAAATTTTTCCAGATTTTTCTTTTGTCATTTAGTACTTTTTATAATTTAATTTAGTTTAAATTAATTAAATAATTAGTTTTTAATTAGTAATAAATAATTAAAAAGTAGGAAAAATAGATTTTCTGTTTTAAAATTAGTTTTATAATATTTTAGATTTTTCTAAATTTAATTTTCATTTTTCTAGTTAATTTTCATAATTAATTATAAATTAGTATAATTTAGTTAATTAAAAAGTAATTAATAATTAGTAATTAATTAAATAGTTGTAAAAATAATTTTAATTTTCTAAAAATTTTCTTATAACATTAGGATTGTAAATATATAATTTTTATATTCGTAGGACTTTATTTGCTCACGTTTCACTTTTTATTTTGCGCGTTCGCGTTTATTTTAAATTCAAACGCGCGTTTTTAGGTTTAACTTACGTTTCTAGGTTATCTGATCATCAGTAATTGTTAATATAGTCTTTCTAAGCTATTCTCAATCATAATCTCGTAGTTTAATCATAATAATCAAATTCCTGATCATCCTGTTAAATCACCCGATCATTTAAAACGTTCACAAATACAATTGCACGCCTCGTCGGGACATAACGACCCGGGGATTCAGTGTACTCCTTGGTTAGTTGGTTTTAGACATTTGACTTGGTTGACCATCACCCGGTCAATTTAGTTGACCGTTTAGGACCAATCAAAATTTGGCTCCGCTGCCGGGGAGGCTGCTGCGTATCTGAACACGTTTTTTAAAGATTAGTGATTTTTCATTCATCATTGTATAAACTCCACCACCTTTTGTAAATTTTTAAAACAAAAACATAAAAAAGTCATTAACACTTTTCCTAAAGTGTTAAAACACCAAAAAAAAATAAAAAAAACAAACAAAACAGATCGTTACGTTTTCTATATCGCGTTTCTTTTAAGGTGATTCTTAAAGAAATACGATTTTGGTAAACGAAACGATACCAAAAATATTGTCCAAAAGTTTTTTTTCACCCATACACAAAAACCCAAAAACATTCGTCTTTTCTTGTGAATAATAATTACATAAAAATAAACCGTCGCAAACCAAGACAGAACACTTACCAACTGGGGGTGTGAACATAATAAGTTCCCAAACATAAGATTAAAACTTGCCTTTGTATCCCTGTGAGTGGTGTACCTTTCTTAAAGAAGCCACTTACTTGTGATTATTGGTTTAAGTTCACTGTGGTTTTGCCTCGACTTTGTTTTGATTGATTTTTGCTCCTAGTGCATGCGTACTCGCTCTTCTAGGTCTACTATCCCATTTCGTGAGCTTGTAAAGAAACCTAGAAGACCTCGTAGACGTTCAGCACCAACAGTCGGATCTGAGATCCGTACTGTTTCCACTCCAGTTGTCACCATGGCGGAAGACCTCCCCATGTGTGAGCTTCTCCAAGCACCCATCGAGGGTTACGGAGACGCTATTGTTGTTCCAGCCATCGTGGCTGACAATTTTGAGTTCAAAACCGGGTTACTTAATCTTGTAACCTCAAGTCAATTCTACGGTTTTGAGAGGGATGATCCTCATGCTCATATTCGATGGTTTAACAAAATCACGTCAACCATCAAATACAAGAATGTCCCTTCAGAAGCAATCAAGCTTCTTCTCTTCCCGTTCTCCCTCGAGGGTCAAGCCCGGATTTGTTTTGAGAAACAACCCCCTCGATCTATTGAGACATGGGAAGATTTAGTCAAAAAGTTTGTGAATGAATACTTCCCACCTTCTGAGACCACGAGTCTTAAAAACGAAATCACCAAGTTCACTAAAAAAATATGATGAATCATTTGGTGAAGCGTGGGATCGTTTCAAAGAATTACTTCGCAAGTGTCCACATCATGGTTTCTCAGAGTTGATGCAACTCGATACTTTCTACAATGGTGTAAGCCAAGGTGATCAGAATTCTCTCAATGCCTCCGCGGGAGGTAACTTTTTGAGTAGAACCACCAAAGAAGCCTTAGCAATCATCGAGAACAAGTCCAAGGTCCGCTCTACAAGAAACAAGCCGGTTGTTTCCCAAATTAATGCGGGTCCTTCCACTTCATCTCCTATGAGTCAGTCTAGCACCGATGCTAAGATTGACAAGCTTACTGAGGCTATTCAAGCTTTGGTTCTCGCCCAGCAAAAGAAAGTCTCTTTTCCACAACATCCTCCACTTGCTGAGGTTAAAAAAGTGGAAGTCTGTGTAACTTGTGGTGGGCCGCATGCCTACTACAATTGCACAGCTACTGATGGTTCTCCGTTTGAAGCTCATTCTGTAGCCGGGTCATCTAATCAAGGAGGCAATCAATACCGCCCTCCTATGGACCCGAACTATCGTCCTAATCATTACCCTGGACCTCCTGGTTTTAATCAAAACCAAAATGTCCAAAACCGTAACCAGAATCAAAATAGAGTGACCAAGGTTTCCAAAACCAAGGTAACTTCAATCAAGGTCACGGTTTTCAAAATCAAAGCTAAGGTTTCCAAAATCAAAACCAATGTTTCCAAAATCAAGGTTTCCAAAATCAAGGAAACTTTAATCGAAACCAAGGTCAGGGTAACTTCAATCAAGGGTATTTCCATGGAAATAACAACCAAAATCAAGAAAATTTCCAACACCAAAATCAAGGAAATTTCAACCAAGGTCCCAACCAAAACAATCGTGCTCAAAATTTTAATAACCAAAATCAAGCCATTGTTCCAACTAGGCCTTCATCTGACGAGTTGTTAAAACAATTCATGAAATCCCATGAAGAGATGAACAAGTTGTTGGTTAGCCAGATTTCTGAAATCAAGAAGTCTTTAAATGATCGACCCTCGGGCTCAGGAACACTTCCGAGCAACACGATCGCTAACCCGAGGGGCGATGCTAAGGCGATCACAACTAGAAGTGGTGCTTCTTATGATGAACCCGCGATTCCTACTACCTCTTCTTCCTCTCCTACAAAGGTAGTGGAACGTGAACCTGAGGTGACAACGGACAAAGTGCAATCTCCTAGCTCACGAAGTACCGCACACGTCCAACCTCAGGTTATTCCAGAAACCAGATGCAAACCTGGAGTTGTCTTTGAACCACCTGAAACTCCAGTGGACAACCCTAAATCAAAAACTTCTATTCCTTATCCATCACGTCTCAATGAACAAAAGCTCCGCGAAAAGGCTAGTCACCAAATGGATAAATTTTTCCAAATCTTTCAAGATTTGCACTTTGACATTAGCTTCGCGGATGCTATTCTCTTGATGCCCAAGTTTGCATCAACAATCAAGAATCTGTTAAGTAATATCGAAAAACTCTTTGAGATGGATAGAACTCCTTTGAATGAGAACTGCTCAGCAGTTCTTTTGAAAAAGCTTCCCGAGAAGCTTGGAGACCCCGAAAAATTTCTCATTCCATGTGTTTTTCCGGGTATGGTTGAATGCTTCGCCTTGGCCGATATTGGTGCTAGCATTAACCTGATGCCATATTCTGTGTGGAAGAAACTATCTCTTCCCGAAGTTACTCCCACGTGCATGACTTTAGAGCTTGCCGATCGTTCGATTTCTCGTCCACTTGGCATAGCCGAGGACATTTTCGTTAAAGTGGGAAAGTTCCATTTTCTAGCAGATTTTGTGATTGTTGACTTTGATGCCGATTCAAGGGTCCCTCTCATTCTTGGAAGGGGATTCCTTAGAACTGGGCGTGCTCTCATCGATGTATTTGAGCAAGAGATCACATTGCGTGTTGGAACTGAAGCAATCACCTTCAACCTCGATCAAACATCGAGGTACTCCTCTAATTATGACTCTGAATCAGTAAACCGAATAGATGTCATCGATGTAGCTGCTGAGGAGTATGCTCAAGTGGTTCTAGGTTTCAATGATAATTCTTCGAGTGGAAATTCCACTCCATCTTCTCATCCCATCATTGCCAATTCTTCTCCTTCCCTCACTCCGTTTGAGGGAAGTGACTTCATCTTAGAAGAGATTGAGGCCTTTCTCAAAAGTGATTCGATTCCTGATGGAATCGATAACCAAGAGATTGACCCCGAGAGGGATATTCTTCTCCTTGAGAAATTATTAAACGAAGATCCCTCTCCTCTTCCTATTCTACCACAACAACTTCATAATCAGGAAATCAAATATGTTGAGAAAACTGATGATTTTCCTGAGGTCGAGCTCAAGGACTTACCACCTCATCTTGAATATGCATTTCTGGAGGGTGATGATAAATTACCCGTCATAATTGCCAAAGATTTAAGTGTTGAGGAAAAGGATGTTCTAATAAAGGTTTTGAAGTCACATAAACAAGCAATTGCTTGGCGACTCTCCGACATCAAGGGCATTGACCCCGAATTTTGTACCCACAAAATTTTAATGGAGGATGACTTCAAGCCAGCAGTCCAACAACAAAGAAGGGTGAATCCAAAAATTCATGAGGTCATCAAACAAGAAGTTTTAAAACTTCTTGATGCCGAATTGATTTACCCTATCTCGGACAGTCCTTGGGTTACTCCCATACATTATGTTCCAAAAAAGGGTGGCATTACTGTTGTCACAAATGAGGAAAATGAGTTGATTCTAACTCGATTGGTTACAGGTTGGCGTGTCTGCATTGACTATCGTAAGTTAAATGACGCCACCCGCAAAGACCATTTTCCTCTGTCCTTTATGGATCAGATGCTCGAGAGATTAGCAGGGAATGAGTACTATTGCTTCCTTGATGGTTTCTCGGGTTACTTTCAGATTCCCATTGATCCACAAGATCAGGAAAAGACCACTTTTACGTGCCCCTATGGAACATTTGCTTATAAACGTATGCCATTTGGTTTATGTAATGCTCCGAGCACGTTTCAAAGATGTATGATGGCCATATTTTCCTATGATCGGGAAAACTATGGAGGTCTTTATGGACGATTTTTCGGTCATTGAGGATTCGTTCCAATCATGTCTCTCCCATTTAGACACCATGCTTAAACGTTGTGAAGACACAAGGTTATGTCTAAATTGGGAGAAGAGCCACTTTATGGTCAAAGAGGGCATTGTCCTCGGCCATAAAATTTCAAAGAACGGGATTGAGGTCGACAAAGCCAAAGTGGATGTCATCGCTAAATTACCTCATCCCACTACCGTCAAAGGTATTAGGAGTTTTTTGGGTCATGCCGGTTTTTACCGTAGGTTCATTCAAGATTTTTCCAAAATCGCTCGGCCTATGACCCATCTCCTCGAGAAGGATGCTCCTTGTATCTTCTCCCCCGAGTGCATCGAAGCTTTTGAAACTTTGAAGAAAAAGCTTACTGAGGCACCGATTCTTGTTGCCCCCGATTGGGACTTGCCCTTTGAACTCATGTGTGATGCTAGTGATTATGCAATATGGGCAGTCTTGGGGCAACGCAAATCAAAGCACTTTCAGCCTATACACTATGCGAGCAAAACTATGACCGAGGCTCAAAGTCATTACACCACCACAGAAAAAAAATTGTTAGCAGTGGTGTACGCCTTTGAAAAATTCCGGCCATATTTGATATTAACCAAATGCATAGTGTATACGGACCACTCGGCTTTGAAGTACCTCTTTGCAAAAAAAGATGCAAAGCCGAGACTACTCCATTGGGTTCTCCTCCTGCAAGAATTTGATATCATAATTCGTGATAAAAAAGGAGCTGAGAACCTAGTTGCTGATCATCTATCCCGTTTGAAAAACCCCCACCAAGATGTCTTCGAAAAGAAGGAAATTAATGAAACCTTCCCTCTTGAGACACTCAATGCGGTTGCCTTACGTGGAGATTCTATTACCCCATGGTTTGCCGATTTTGCAAACTACCATGCGGGTAACTTTGTTGTGAAAGGAATGTCGTCCAAACAAAAGAACAAGTTCTTTAAAGATGTGAAACATTACTTCTGGGACGACCCCTACCTTTTCAAAATTTGTGCGGATCAAGTCATCCGGCGGTGTGTTTATGGACAGGAAGCCAATGACATTCTCAAGGCTTGCCATGCTGGACCCACGGGGGGACACCACAATCCAAATTACACCGCCAAAAAGGTGTTTGATTCCGGATTCTATTGGCCCACGATTTACAAGGATGCCCAAGAATTAGTCAAATCCTGTGACGCTTGTCAACGTCACGGGAATATTTCACAAAAGAATGAAATGCCTCAAAATGCAATTCAAGTGTGTGAAATCTTTGACGTATAGGGCATCGACTTTATGGGGCCATTTCCATCACCGCATGGAAATAAGTACATACTCGTGGCTGTTGACTATTTGTCAAAATGTGTTGAAGCGAAAGTTTTACCCACAAATGCCCGAGTTGTTGTAAAATTCTTGAAAGCTCTTTTTGCTCGATTTGGAACTCCACGCGCTATAATTAGTGATCGTGGTACGCATTTCTGCAATGACAAATTTGATAAAGTCATGCAAAAGTATGGTGTAACTCACCGTCTTTCTACTGCGTACCACCCTCAAACAAGTGGACAAGTAGAAGTTTCCAATCGAGGCATTAAGAGAATATTGGAAAGAACCGTTGGTGAAAATCGTGCGTCGTGGTCGGATAAATTAGATGATGCACTTTGGGCTTTCCGTACAGCTTATAAAACACCCATCGGGTGTACGCCTTACAAGCTTGTGTATGGGAAAGCGTGCCATCTACCGATCGAGCTTGAGCATAAAGCCTATTGGGTCCTCAAGCATGCCAATTTTGACCTCAAAACTGCGGGTTATCATCGTAAAGTTCAAATGAATGAATTGAATGAACTTCGTGATCAAGCTTACGAGAACTCTTTGATCTATAAAGAAAAGACAAAGAAGATTCATGACTCAAAAATCAAGAACCGCGTTTTTAACGTTGGTGATCGAGTCCTTCTTTTCAACTCTAGACTCAAGATCTTCTCGGGAAAGCTCAAAACCCGATGGACCGGCCCATTCACTATCGCAAAGGTTTATCCTTATGGCACCGTCGAATTATCTCAAAATGAAGGTCCAAATTTCAAAGTGAATGGGCATCGTTTGAAGCATTACTTTGGAGAGGATATACCATCCATGGTTGTCCCTGATCTCCAAACTTTCCCCAAGAACCAATGAATTCGGGGATCGAGTCAAGCTAGCGACTCGATAAACAAAAACAGTAGCATAAACATGGGTTTTCACCCATGTCTCTGACTTCTTTCTATTTTCTAACACCCAAGTGTGGGTGAGTGGCCACCCCCTGCTACTATTTTCAATGTATATATCTTCATTCAAAAAAAATATAAAAAAAAATGTGTGTTCGTATATATAAATAAAGTGAAAAATGAAAAATGACGTTCCCACAGTTAGCTTCTAATATTATCTTTTTACGTTCAAAGATTCGGCATAATAGCCGGGACTTTGAATATTGAGGACAATATTCAATTCTAAGTGTGGGGGAGGGGAAAATTCTAGCGAAGTTTATCAAATTATACCGTCTAGTACCCCCCGTTTTTGGCCAAAATTTTAAAATTTTTTTTCACTTTATTTCAAAAATTTTGTGGTTATCAGTCCGCCGTGTCTAAACGACAAAAGGATTGGCTAATCCAGGAGCAAACGGCTCTTAGTAAAGATTACTCAAATCCGTTGACGGCTTGCAATTTGCCCAAAATTGTATGGTATCTCAACTCGCCATATCCTAAAAAGTAAAAGAGTTGGCTAGCCCGCAAGATTATTGCTTGTGGTAAAGGCAGTGGAATACCATAATTGGTAATCAACTCACCAAGATTTTGACCGTGTCCATCAAGAGTTGGCTAGTCCAGAAGCAAACGGCTTCTGGTAAAGACAAATCAAAACCGTTGAAAGCTGGTGGTTTGCTCAAAATCACATGGTTATCGGTGTACCATGGTTCTTACTTGAACTGAAACATTTGGCTACTCTAGAAGTAATGGCTTTTGGTAAAGAGATTCAAATCCATTAAGTTTTCTCAAAAAGATTGCTAGGGACTAGCAACAGTTTAGTGTGGGGGATTGATGAGTGCTCAAACACTCATCATTTTTGTCGTATTTGAACTGCCAAAACATCCAAAAACACTCAAGAATGCATCAAAAACACTGAAAATATCCCAGGGATTGTATTTTATACATTTTAGATGCAAAATGAGTAAAAATAATGAAAAACGAACAAAGTTTGCACAATTGGCAGTTTCAGTCCCCCAACTTTCAAAAATTGACAAAACTAGTCTCTGAGCGTTTTTTATGAAAGAAAAGTCAACCCAAGGTTTTTAAAAGTAAAAAATTATCAAATTTAGTCCTTGGGTGAAAAGTTTGAGAAAATTACACTTTTGGTCCCCAAGTTTCAAAAATGGCAAAACAAGTCCTCGGGTATTTAAAAATTGGAATTTATCAAATATTACCCTTGTACTATTAAAACTTGGCAAATTAGGTCCCTTTGATATCTTTGGAAATATGGCAAAATCAGTCCCTAAGTTTCAGCTTTTGGCAAAATTAGTCCTTGTGATATTTTGTACACCAAACGGACCTAGTATTATTTAACTCCCCAAATCCAAATCCCACCCAATCCAAAACAAAACTGTGGAAAACTAGAAGGGGGGTTGAATAGTTTTACGTCCTTTTATTATTTATAAAAACAAGTTTGTTTTAAAAACTTCGATTCTAGTTTATGTGATCTCAATACTTGCACTTTATGAACAATTATATATTAACTAACTAACTAAGCTAATATAGTATAGGTAAATAATTAAGTAATGAAAAGAGTTAGACAGATCAAACCACAACACAAGGATTTATAGTGGTTCGGCTACAAGGTCACCTTCCTTGTTCCTACTCCACTCCCCGAGTCACCTACTCGAGAGTTTTCTTCACTATGTCAACAAACTCCCTTATGGCGGAGAAAACCTTACACACCAATTTACACACCACAACTACGTCACAACTTGATCAGAACTTCTACACAACTTCTTCACACCTATTTACTTCACACCTATCTTCTTCACACCTTTCTTCTTCACTACAATCTACTACACACCTATCTTCTTCACTTCAATCTACTACACACTTATCTTCTTCACAACTACACTACTTCACTACTAATCAACTTCTACTTCCTACACAACTTCTATTTCTGCTAAACTACTTATTACAAACACAACACAACTTCACAAATATATATATACACAATGCACAACTACTCTTCAATACTTCTTGAACTTAGTTGTAGAAGGAGTGTTCTTCTTTTGCACTTTGGAAGAGGATGGATAAGAAGGGATTGAATCACTTGAAACAAGGATTAATATACAAATGATCAAAGGGTTTTGGAGGATGTTTAGAGGGTTTGAGATTTGAAAATTTCGTGCAAAAGGTGAAGCAAAATTCCAGAATTAAGGTGGTATTTATAGGCAACAAATTCTGACAGAGGAGCGTGGCCGGTCCCCTTAAATCAAGGCCGGCCCCCTTAAAATTAAGGGGACCACCCCTTATAATTAAGGGGGCCGCCCAGCTGTAACGGCTAGAAATTTTTTTTAGTGGGGAAAGTTTATTTGATGAAAACTAACTGATTTTGGTTATAAATTTGAAATCATATATTTAGTATGATTAAAACAATTTTCTTTATTACCAAAAGTGTTTTTCAAAAATATATAATATGTTTATATAATTAAATAAACTTTGTATTAGTTAATTAAATACCCCTTTGATCATGAGATGTATTAAACACTTGTTTATCCATACCTTAAGTGATTAAGTTGGATATAGTGATATAAACTAGCTTAATACTTGTTTACGTAGTAATCTTACATTTGATGAGTTTACATTTTGTGATCATCAAAACATAGAGATATCGAGAAATATAAATAACGTTTTCATGCATTATTTATGTCAACAATCTCCCCCTTTTTGATGATTACAAAATCTAAACTCATTAATCAAAAATTAGTATATATACAAGTATTATTGTGAGTTTATATCAATTCTCCCCATTTTTGTTAGCATCAAAAAGGTTATCCCGATAGTATAGTAGCTCCCCCTTGAAGTATACTCCCCCTCATTTTGAGGTCATAATCGAGATATGGAATGCTTGCAAAAATATTTAGAACAACCAATACATATATGCATGCAACAATTACATATAAAGATAAGGCAAGCAATATAAGCATGGAAGAAAGCACTTCATTAAAGTTATAAAAACATCAACATTATACATTCAAGATGTATGATCAATAAAACAAGGCAACTAATACAACTAATAACCCAAAACTCTAATAGAAATGTTTTTCCTAGAGCTTGTCATCAAAATGGTTTAAACAAAGTTATTCTCAACCATGAGTCATGCTTAATTTGGGAGGAGTATTGTTGTAGGTGGAGATGATGGAGTTGATGGAGGTGGTGTTGTGGTGGATGTTGGTGGTGGAGGAGTGGATGTTGTTGGTTGAGGTTGAGGAATCAAGCTTTCAATATATGAAAACATGTAACGAATTTCATCTCTTAATCCAAAGATAATGGTGCGGTTATGGATGCAACAAAGACAAGTATCACCATGAGCTTCAAGTTGCATTTCCAAGAGGGTGAGAATTGTGCATCAAGAGGTATGATGGGTGATAATGAAAGTGTTATGTCTAAAGTTGCATTTCCAAGAGGTGATGGTGGTGGAACTCTTGGTGGAGGTGATAGGTGAGTGTTGGTGTAGTCATTGATGGATGATGATGATGGTATGGAAGAGGTGGAGGTTCCATGTGTTGATTGTGTTTTGGATGGTGCATTTGGAGCACTAGGGGATGAGCATTGAGGTGGTGGTGATGGAGTGGTATTGTCTTCATTTGTGAAATCAATAAAGAGTTGTTTTGGTGGAATGATAACAAGTTTTTGTTTCTTGGCATTGTTGGAGGTGGTGGTTTTTGGTGATGACATGATGGGTTTGTTGAGGTTGATGATGAGGAGGAAGTGTGGATGAAGGTGGAATGGGATATATAGCATGAAATCATGATTAGAAATGGTATTAATTTGAAATTTCATTGTTAGATTCCAAAATCAGTTTAGTTTTTAAGGGAAATGATAGCTGGGGCTAGCAAAAGAGGTCACAAGTTGCAAAAGAAAACAGTGTAAAAACTGTTCCAGATGGCTGGTCCCCTTAAATTTAAGGGGGCCGCCCTTTATAAATTAAGGGGGCCGCCCATCTGACGACCCAGAAATCAAAAATTTTCAAAATTTTTCTGAAAAAATGTTATATTCTGTTTTGATTTTGCAGCAAGCTCTATTTGAACATTTCACATTTGTTTTGGTCTATTAGAAAGCATATATATATATATATATATATATATATATATATATATATATATATATATATATATATATATATATATATATATATATATATATATATATATATATATATATATATATATATATAAATTCTACACAAGTCATGCAAGCATAGATTAAAATCAAGTATAAAAACATGCATACATGTAGAGCAAATAATATTAAGGAGTAAAAAGCAATAAGGTGCAAATATGTCTAGAAGCAAAGCAATCAATAGCACATAAGAAACATATTACAAATTGTTTAAGAGGAAAAATAAAGCCAATGTCATAGACAACATCACTGCTATTTCTTTCCTAGCACCCCATCAGCAGCAGTGGTAAATGACTATAAGTCCTCCTCATCGTCATCCCTTGGAAACGAGAACGAAACAAGAATGCTAGGACGATTAGGTTTAAACTTGCGGGTTTTGCGAATTGGAGGGAGAACGAGAGGTCGGAGGGTTGGATAGATAGATTGATAAATACTATCATCGAGATCGGGATAGTTTTCAATGACATGCTTGTGGAGACGAGTGAGAAACATACCATACGGAAGGATAGCTTTAGGATTTGCTCTTGCACATTCAATACGTTTGATAAAGAAGTAAGCCAAATTGTAAGGTTGTTCGGCAACAATACAATACAACATATGACCAAGACAAGCCGGGAGATGGTCTGATTGTCCTTCGGAACCAAACGCATTCTCTCGAACTAGTTCTTCCCAATACTCCATGTCGGTGATGCGTGGGAATCGCAACAGGCTTTACCTCTCGAGGGATCTCGAGAAGCTTACAACCCCCACCAGGCAGTGTACCTGATCGTTGTAGTATAGTATAGTGACAAGTACCGGGGGATTGATCGTTCAGCTAGGAATAGTGTTGTTAGGATTGAAATTAATCTAACTAGGTCTAAAGGTGAAGGATAATTCTTTTTATGTTTTTATATTTTATGAAAAGCAAGTAAAAATCTCGGGTATTGGGAGTGTGGGCGGAATTAGTTGCTAATCAACTAACCCAAAAGCTACTAATTAAACTAATTAACAAGAAAAGTAAACTAGGTTTCTACAAGATAAGTGAAGCATGTCTACCTATGATATGTTATTCCTTGCTAGCTATCCAATCCTACCTATTGAATTGTAACCTTGTTTTAATTGACGGGTTGTATTCCTTAATACCATTCATGGGGTGGCATACATAACTCCCCAATTCTATGAGCTCTTATCTCCTCCTACACCATGCCCAGCACAACTATAGGGATTGTAAACAGTGGCTCATGCATTAAATACAACCAATAAAGACCTAGTACGCCTCGGTTCATGTTTCTTAAGACGTTCAAGCATGTTACCATTTGGAGATCTGCCAGTTTTCTTAAGCCTAACATATAAAATCATTCAATCAAAACAAGAATCAATAGGAAACAAGGATTATAAACTAAACCAATTAGATCTATCGAAGTGTCACGCCCTAATTGATGAAGATAGACACAAACATCAACAAGGAATCAATAAGATCTAATCAATTATATACAAGTTTCACACAATCATAAGTAGACACAAGGTGAATTAACAAAACATAATCAAAGAAGGACAATCAACAAGAATAATGAAAGACATAGTTGAGATAGAATCATCAAACCAATACATGATGTTTATGAAGTGATTGAAACCCTCTAAGTTGCTGTAAAAACACCCACCTAAACCCAGGAATCGACCTTAGGGTTTAGGGCTTACAAAAAGTGAAGTTATGAAGTTATATTTATAGGCATGTTTTCTGTCGGCCCTTCTTGACGGCGTCAGCCCGTTACTCTTGACGCCGTCAAGACCACTTTTTCACCAAATTATAGATCTCTTCGTCCTCTTCGCGTGGGCTTTTGAATCACCTAAATCCGAGTTCGTATGCAAAAGTTATGACCAAAACAATATCAGCTACTCCGCGCGCAAGTTTTGACAAGTTTACACGTGACGGCCTTGGGTGACGCCTTCACATTCTCTCTGGGCCGTCACCACTTTTACTCTTGACGCCGTCACCAAAGTGCTCTTGACACCGTCATCAACTACGGATTTTAATTCTTGAGGTTTGACGCCGTCAGGGAATTACTCTTGACGCCGTCACCTACTGTTCCCAGCATGGAAAATTGAGACTTTGCCGTTTTCTTCACTTTTATGCTCCAAAAACGTCCAAAATGGCTTCTTTTCCAGAATTCACCTTCCAAGTACCTAAAATCACAAAAGGAATGATTTAGAGCAATATTTGATCAAATAAAGTCGGATTCGGGCTTAAATGACCCCCTAAAAACGGATCATTTTTCGCCTCATCAGTCGGGCATTAATTCTTTACGAAGAATTTGATTATTAGGATTTGAGACATGTTTGGGTATGATGCTATGGGTGGAAGTTTCACATTCCAACCCAAGCATTTGACGAATATCTTCGGGAGATGGAATTTCGGAGATATAAGGACCATGAGTAGGACGAGAACGTTGGAGAGCGCAAAGATCCAATTCATTTGTGAATACGGATTGACCGAAAAAAGGAATTTGAAGGATTTGACCAAATTGTGCAAGAGTGAGAGTAATAAATTCATGTTGGATCATGAATGAAATGAAGATGGAACCAAAGTCATCGGTTTGAACCGTGACTTGCTATAGAAGTCAAGAATGAAGCGAGGAATGATGGGTTCATTAATTTGGAAGAGACATTCAAAATGGATATTGGTGAATGAGCTTTCGATGAAATCGGATTGATAATAAGCTTGATCTATGACTCGACCTTCATGAATGTTTCTATCTTCTATTTGACGATAGATACGTGCAATGGAGGGAGAGGTAGTGGGAAGTTGAGAAACTTTGGGAATGTAGTTTTTGGTTAAGGAAATATCTTCGGTAATTCCTTTTGGCATTTTCACCTAAACACAACAACAATACAACAGACCAAAATAAATATAAAAGTGAATAAAAGTGTATATGTTGTTAAGACTTATGTTGGAACGTATACATACTTCGGCACTAATCCTAGGAAGTAGTTTACCATGTTCCTCAATATTGTTTTTAACTCGTTCTAGATATATTTTACGATGTTTAGTAGGTGGTTATGGACAAATCCAAACGCCCTTTTAAATATCTTAATATATCATGAAATTTACTAGATTTACATTGGGTTGTAAAACTAGCCATTTCTTACGAGTTTCTTATGCATGTGATTTGTTTTCGAAAAAGATGGTTTGTATTTTGACTCAAAAATGTCATCTTTAGAATTAAACCAAACGCTTCCTTAACTATCCACTTACACTACTAGTATGTCAATATATATATGAGTTATATATCATGACAAGTCCGATTTACAAGTTTTAGATTTATAATCATAACAAAATTTTATAAAAATTATAATGATTAAGTTTCGATATTATTTGGACACAATCCAAACACCCCCTTATTGTGAACAAAAATATTTTTACTAGGTCGAAAAATATAGTTTCATGTTTTACAAGTTATAAAAGTATAATGTGATTAGTTTTAACAAGTTTTCAAAGCATTATTCAACAATGTGTTTACCAAAAATTTTGAAAAGAAGTATATGAAATTTTTTTCAAACATTTTCGACAAGGGGGTTTACAATTACTAGTTTCTAGTGTTGATTAATCATTCATATCCTAGGGGAAGCATTTAGTTATGGAGATTTAAGACTCAATTCGAAAGAAATTGTGAAATTGAAGAAATTAATAAAACATGCATAATCATGAGTTTGACCAAATTAGATGGAATTAGATGAAATGTGTTATGAAAAACTTACAATACGTAATGGTGATTGTGTTAGATGAATTTTTCCTTTGCGAATTAACCCGAATTATGTGATGTGGAAGTGATTTAAGGTGTTTTTGGGTTTTGGTTTTCGTCACAACAGTAGCAGGGGAAGGATTGTTTGAAAAAGTGGAGTGTTTGGCAAGAGGAACAAGAGGAAAAAAAACGGGTTGGAACAATCAGATGGCCGGCCCCCTTAAACATTAAGGGGGCCGCCCTTCATTTGGCTGCCGGTCCCCTTAAACATTAAGGGGGCCGCCCTCCAAAATTTTTAATTTTCGTGTTTTGGTTTCTAGAACGAACAAGAAAATATATATATATATATATATATATATATATATATATATATATATATATATATATATATATATATATATATATATATATATATATTAGATTTATATATAATCAAAAATACGTTGGAGAGTATTCGCACGAAAGGGATTGCTTGACATTTTTACTTGTGGTTTCTGGAACGAACAAGAAAATATTTATATATATATTAGATTTATATATAATCAAAAATACGTTGGAGAGTATTCGCACGAAAGGGATTGCTTGACATTTTTACTTGACATTTCGTCAATTAAATTTTCTTGATCATTTCGGATGAAATTCATCAAGTTGTCAAGTGGACGAGAAAGTTGTGGAAGGTTCATAAGTATGTATATATATATATATATATATATATATATATATATATATATATATATATATATATATATATATATATAGTATGTGCTTATAAGACGAGAATATAGGAGGGAGACGTATGCAACGGAAGCCGGGAGTTTGTTTCATCCATAGATTTTTTGATTCATCTCTCTTCATCAGCATGAGTGTTGTTGAACATTAAAGTTCAATAAGGCAAATGGGGGAAAGAAAAGGTTCGTAAACGAACAATTTCTAGTTCTAGAAAATCAACAAATGAATTTTCTAGGTTATATGATCCTAGATGTAACTATATATATATATATATATATATATATATATATATATATATATATATATATTTAGATATAGTATAATTAGATAGGTATATATATATATATATATATATATATATATATATATATATATATATATATATATATATATATATATATGTATAGATATAAAATCTAGAAGAAACAATGAGCCAAACAAAATTACATGACAACTAGATACTAAACTAAGCATGCATTTCTTGGCAAGGAAATAAAAGGAAATGTGTACCTTTCGTCTTCAACGCGTTTAGCTTCAAGGTCTTCAAGGAATAGTCCGAACAAGAAGTGACATCAAAAGTTTCCATATTTGAATGGCGAAAATTTTTATGTTGGTCCCCATTGTCTCATTTGACCAAAGTTATTTGATCCGAACAAGTTTTGTATTTGACTTGGGTGCATATATGGTGGAAACATTCTCTACGGATTGAAGTTCCACATTTGTTGATTATTGTTAAAGTTTTGTCTATTTTGGTTTGCTCTTGGTTGAGGTGTTTTAATTCTAGGGTAAGAATTATTTGGTTTCCTAGGTGGTGGAGTTTTAGATCTTGTTTTTGGTTTGGACGATTCTACTTCGTTTTTTAAAGATGGTTTATAAAACGGTTTTATTTCTTCATCACTAGAGATAGGTAATTTTTTTTTTATCATTTATGAGTATATACTTAGGATTAGATTTTGAAGGTTTTAATTCCTTGAGTTCACTTTCAAATTTAACATTTTTAATTTCACTTGTTGAAGCTTCAGTTGAGTTAAATCCTAAACCGGTTTTATCTCCGGATACTCTTTGAATACTTATAATTTTACTAAGTAAGTTACTACTATTTTCAAATTTATCAGGTTTGCAAATTTCTTCCCTAAGTTTGTTGTTTTCACTTTTAAGCTCTTGGCATGATTTACATTCTTCAACAATTTCTTTACCTTTTTCGAGTAGATGTATTTTAATTTTTAGTTCCAGTACTTCATTTTCCAGTTGGTTGTTTATGTATTTTAGTGATTTGTTTTTAGCCATTACTTGTTGTCCTAGTTTGCATAATCTATTGTATTCACTATCTAAATCTTTTTCATCTAATGATAAATTTTCATCACTAACGTATTCGGTTTCGGAACGTACCTCACTTGATGTCTTAGCCATGAGACACTTTTCTTCCTTTGTTGTTTCTTTCTCATCTTCATCGCTATCACTCCAAACTCCTCCAACAAACGCTCTTTGATCTCTTGTCATCATTGGACATTTTCCAATGAGGTGATTTGGATCACCACACTTGAAACACTTTCTCTCATTCTTGCTATACTTGTCATCATTATTCTTTTGAGGTGTTCTCCTTTCATCGTGTGGTTGTCTAACGAATCTTCCTCGTCTTTTGAAGAATTTCTTGAAATCTCTTACGGCCATGGCATATTCTTCATCATCGCTTTCGGAAGATGAGCTATCTTCGTTGTTGGATTCCTTCCTAGCTTTCAAGGCGATTGACTTGCTTTGCTCTCTTTTCCTTTAACCATTTCGGAGTCCTTCTTTATAATTGCTTCGTAGACTTTCAAATTTCCAATTAATTCATCAAGTTGTAGCGTTGACAAATTCTTTGATTCTTCAATAGCCGTCACTTTAGCTCGTCATTTTGAGTGGAGAGCTCTAAGAAACTTCCTAACAAAATTCTTACTAGAAAAATTCTCATCAAGTACTTTTAAACTTGTGATGATGGTGTTAAATCTAGCAAAAGCATTATCAATTGATTCCTCTTCCGGAATCGTGAATTGCTCATATTGTTGAACAAGTAGATCTATTTTATTATCTTTGACTTGATTATAACCTTGGTGAGTTATTAATAAAGAGTTCCAAATTTCTTTTGCGGTTTCACACATAAAGATCCTTTCGTACTCTTTACGTGGTAGCGCATTGTAAATAACCATTTTTGCTTCATTATTTTTAGCAAGTTTTCTTTTTAAATCATCATTTTGTTTTTCAAAAGGTACGATTTCATCTTTCTTAGTTTCGGGGTTATTTTGAATAGGTAAAAAATCACCATTGGTAATAACATGCCAAAGATCTAGATCTTTTGATTTCGCATAAGTTTCGAATCGATTTTTCCAATATAAAAATCCATCACTTTCAAATAGTGGTGGTCTTTGCATAGATTGCCCTTCTAAATATTTTTCAAATTCCATAGATCGTTACAAGTTTTAAAATACAATATATTTTAAAAATCTTGCAAGACGTGGCTCCTGATACCAATTGTGGAAAACTAGAAGGGGGGTTGAATAGTTTTACGTCCTTTTATTATTTAAAAAAACAAGTTTGTTTTAAAAATTTCGATTCTAGTTTATGTGATCTCAATACTTGCACTTTATGAAAAATTATATATTAACTAACTAACTAAGCCAATATAGTATAGGTAAATAAGTAAGTAATGAAAAGAGTTGGAGAGATCAAACCACAACACAAGGATTTATAGTGGTTCGGCTACAAGGTCACCTTCCTTGTTCCTACTCCACTCCCCGAGTTACCTACTCGAGAGTTTTCTTCACTATGTCAACAAACTCCCTTATGGCGGAGAAAACCTTACACACCAATTTACACACCACAACTACGTCACAACTTGATCAGAACTTCTACACAACTTCTTCACACCTATTTACTTCACACCTATCTTCTTCACACCTTTCTTCTTTACTACAATCTACTACACACCTATCTTCTTCACTTCAATCTACTACACACTTATCTTCTTCACAACTACACTACTTCACTACTAATCAACTTCTACTTTCTACACAACTTTTATTTCTTCTAAACTACTTATTACAAACACAACACAACTTCACAAATATATATATATATATACACAATGCACAACAACTCTTCAATACTTCTTGAACTTAGTTGTAGAAGGAGTGTTCTTCTTTTGCACTTTGGATGAGGATGGATGAGAAGGGATTGAATCACTTGAAACAAGGATTAATATACAAATGATCAAAGGGTTTTGGAGGATGTTTAGAGGGTTTGAGATCTGAAAATTTCGTGCAAAAGGTGAAGCAAAATTTCAGAATTAAGGTGGTATTTATAGGCAACAAATTCTGACAGAGGAGCGTGGCCAGTCCCCTTAAATCAAGGCCGGCCCCCTTAAAATTAAAGGGACCGCCCCTTATAATTAAGAGGGCCGCCCAGCTGTAACGGCCATAATTTTTGTTTTTTAGTGGGGAAAGTTTATTTGGTGAAAAGCTAACTGATTTTGGTTAAAAATTTGAAATCATATATTTAGTATGATTAAAACATTTTTCTTTATTACCAAAAGTGTTTTTCAAAAATATATAATATGTTTATATAATTAAATAAACTTTGTATTAGTTAATTAAATACCCCTTTGATCATGAGATGTATTAAACACTTGTTTATCCATACCTTAAGTGATTAAGTTGGATATAGTGATATAAACTAGCTTAATACTTGTTTACGTAGTAATCTTACGTTTGATGAGTTTACATTTTGTGATCGTCAAAACATAGAGATATCGAAAAATATAAATAACGTTTTCATGCATTATTTATGTCAACAAAAACCCCAAGCCCAAAACCCTTACTCCCTTGGCCCATCTCCTCCCACAGCCCAACCATTTTCAATATTAAGCATGCCAGGGTCAAACCCCAAAGTCAAACCCCACCCCTAATACCACTTTCCCAGTCTTCTCTGCAAAACCACCTCCAAAACCACCCACACGTGACTGCAAAACCTCCCCCCTCCTCTCATCATGACTCCGATACACTGCAGCCCCCCAAACAGTTCCCTAATCACACTATTATCACCCTAACACAAACAATCAGAAGCGTGCAATTGGTACTATCTTTTTTTTGGGCGCCAAAATCCAACCAACGGCTTAGATCAAAAAGTACTCATCCAAGGGCTGAAATTAGTGCTGGGAAAAGTCCAAGGGAACTCAGAAACCCTAATTGAAGATTATTTAAAGGAAGAGAAGCCATGGAAGAGGGTGTGTAGTTTTAGCTTGTTTTTATTTATGATTAAAATCATTGTTAATTAAATTCCCAGTCAACTTAGTTTGTAATTTATTTCACTTAAGTTAATATAAGCTTTTAAGTTTATTTGTCCAGCCTTGTACCTTTTTCAAGAATTAATGAATGAAGCAACATTTTCCGTTTAAATCCTATTAATGTTCTGTTGTTATTGAAATGTTAGTTTAAGCTCACCCAAGCTCTCATAAAACTTAGTTAAGCTCTTTGAAACCTTTAAATTCAGTCAATTATAAAAAAGCAAAAATACAAAAAAAATAGTTAAAAATAAAAAAATTAAAAAAATCAAAGAGAAGAAGAAGAAGATGGTGCAAAGCTGATTCAGACATTGGATTGGGTATATTAGGACTCCATGGGGAGTGTTAGGTGGTTACTTTGGTCCCTGGTTCAGTTGGTTAGCAGGAATGCACCTTGTGAGTCCTTGATCCTATTTTCATATTTCCTGTAGCATTGTTTTTTATATGTCAAGTTATGCTTAACTTAGCCTATTAGTGATGTTTATGGTATATTAAACTTAGTTTAGTATAATAGTAGCAATTTTAATAGCATTAACAATAAAAATCAAATCTAACTGTTTCATTAGGCCATGTATTGAGATTTTTGGATTTGTTGGTTCATGATTATTTGTATCTGAGCTTCTGTGTTTGATTAAGGTTAATAAGTCATAAGGCATGCCCAAGTTGAAATTCCATGGTTAAAATCAGTAATTTACTTTAAAAATATCATGTGAAGTTGTTTAAAGGAGTGTTTGGCATAAGACAGTCACTGTGCATTTGGCTTTATTCTTGAGTCCTGTTTGCAGTGACCACTTTCATTAGGTCAGAGTAGGTTGTATCCAGCATTAAAAGTTAGTCTTTCAACATAAAAAGTCAAAATTCCATGTTAAGTACTCTCACAGTTAACTGTGAGGGATTTGCAACCCATAGACCTTGATTTTGGCTCATTAATGGTAGTTCTAGCTTAATTTAAGTTAATTGTAGCTTATTACATCTTAATTAGTCAGTATAGAATTAGAAACTCATATAAGTCAAAAGTTCAAGTTTTACATGAAAAGTCAAAGTTGCACATAGGTAGAAATGGCAAAAATAGCAAGAATATTTGTGATTTTTGAGTAAGGATCTAGGGCTTGAAACTTTTAGGATTGATAGTCCCCCACCTTGTCTTTGATTTCCCAGTGTCATCCTAATTTTGCAATTTTTCTTGTGGACCCCACAAGTCTTCAAAAACACTTGCAGGGCAATCTGTCTGCCCTGTGCATCTGTTGCATCAGCTCACTGAGCTGTCTTTTGTGGGTCCCACAGGACACCACAGTGGATCCCACAGGCCCCCATTGGCACCTTTGAACTCCCAAGCTGGCCCCCAGTACATAGCAACTAAGTTTGACCCCTTAGACCCTGTGGACCCCACTTGTTTCAGCCCTTGAACTTTGTCCCATTTCTGTCTCAGATCACCAATAAGCAATTGCTTATTGTGGCTTATTTGCTTATCTAGTGGACCCCATTTGCTTTTTCCAGCTTATTACTGCCTACTTTACTTGTTTGAATTATAATCTCCTCAGTGGACCCCACGCTTGCCCATTTCAGCCTTTTTCTCATCATAGTCAACAAAATTCAACTGTCAAGCTAATAAGCTTGCACAGAGCTTATTTTTTAGTTCCAAAGTAACTTCTTTCATAAAAGTTACCCAATATCAGTTGTAAATTAGTTTGGTAAAAGAAAAACAAGAAAAAGACAAAATTAAGGAAAGTGATAGCTTCTATTTAAGCCCTTTGGCTTATTTTTCTGCTTATTTATAAGCATTTCTCATTTTTATATTTTTCTCAGGTTCCTTGTAGGTTAAAATAATTTTAGAAATTTTTCCAGATTTTTCTTTTGTCATTTAGTACTTTTTATAATTTAATTTAGTTTAAATTAATTAAATAATTAGTTTTTAATTAGTAATAAATAATTAAAAAGTAGGAAAAATAGATTTTCTGTTTTAAAATTAGTTTTATAATATTTTAGATTTTTCTAAATTTAATTTTCATTTTTCTAGTTAATTTTCATAATTGATTATAAATTAGTATAATTTAGTTAATTAAAAAGTAATTAATAATTAGTAATTAATTAATAGTAATTAATTAAATAGTTGTAAAAATAATTTTAATTTTCTAAAAATTTTCTTATAATATTAGGATTTTAAAAATATAATTTTTATATTCGTAGGACTTTATTTGCTCACGTTTCACTTTTTATTTTGCGCGTTCGTGTTTATTTTAAATTCAAACGCGCGTTTTTAGGTTTAACTTACGTTTCTAGGTTATCAGTAATTGTTAATATAGTCTTTCTAAGCTATTCTCAATCATAATCTCGTAGTTTAATCATAATAATCAAATTCCTGATCCTCCTGTTAAATCACCCGATCATTTAAAACGTTCACAAATACAATTGCACGCCTCGTCACGACATAACGACCTGGGGATTCACTGTACTCCTTGGTTAGTTGGTTT
The DNA here is from genome assembly GCA_030686995.1 of Artemisia argyi. NCBI lineage: Eukaryota > Viridiplantae > Streptophyta > Magnoliopsida > Asterales > Asteraceae > Artemisia > Artemisia argyi. The sequence goes on along the minus strand of CM060682.1, from coordinate 41,054,581 downwards.
TAGACATTTGACTTGGTTGACCATCACCTGGTCAATTTAGTTGACCGTTTAGGACCAATCATTAATTCAGACTTGTAGTGGGGTCGATGAGGATTGAATGAGAAAAGAATGATTTACGGTTTAGTGGTCGCCAAAATCGCCATAGGGTGGGAGAGTTGTATTATTCGTAGTGGTCGCCAAAATCGCCATAGTGTATGAATAAGTGGTAAAAAGAAGTATAATAAGTATAAAAAAAATAGTGTGTGAATTAGTGTAATAAGTGTTAAAAAAAATTAGTGTATGAATAACTATTAAGAAGAAGTATAATAAATCTAAAAAATTTAGTGTATGAATAAATGAAAAAAAAAAGGAAAAAAGAAAGAAAGAAAGAAAGAAAGAAGTTAAAGGACTAAAGGTGAAAGTTAACGCAAACCACAGGGACCATTATTGTAACTTTTCTAAGTGAAAAAAAGTCAAGGGACAACTGGTGAAAGTCAACGTAAACCACAAGGACCATTATTGTAATTTTTTTAAGTGGTAACAGGTCACATACTAGTTAATATTACGTAAATTGTATAAAATTTGAAAGTATTTTAGCGATACTAGTAATAGATATAGTTGGTTACGTATTTCGTTCTTTTTGAGAAAGTATGTTATGTATCTTTAGAATTCACCAAATTTCCTTTCTTTTTATATCTTTAGATAGACTTTCATCATCTTTAGATTTAAAAGTGTCGTAAGCAAGTTTTAGGTCCGTGACCCTAATTTCCTTTACTTTAATGAGACTTTCAAAGTTAAGAATCAAGTCAGTCCATGCTTGGTTTGTAGTTGGACATTCAACAACAGATTCCATCATATCATCTGGTAAGTATGACGTAATAATACTTTTAAGGTGTTGGTCTGACCACCCTTCTCTCTTCATTTATCCATTGAGCTTTTGGTTTTAGAAGATTGTTAGTTGTTTTAGGAACACACGGGCCTTTATCAAGTCACATGATTTCATTTGTCCATTGAGCTTTTTGGTTTTAGAAGATTGTTAGTCGTTTTAGTAACATATGGACCTTCATCAAGTCACTTGATGAGATAGGTTCCATTCCAGCAAGATGACATGACATTCTCTTTTCCCATTTTGTAAATCTTTCGACACCATGTTTGGGAGTGGAGGTGACATAACCACTTCTCTTTAATTATAGAAGTTGACATGGTATGATATTGATTTGAAAAACTTCTTGAATGATTTTGGTAAAAAAAATTTAAATCAAACTGCTCAGACACCACTTGTCTTTAAATTGATTGTAATGTAAAACCTAAGTTATATAACCACTTACCATGATAACAATTTTCGTTTAAAACAATTTAGATAAGAACAAATAAACTACAGTTTTTGTAAATTACACAACAATAGTTTCAATGTTTAAATTCTTATTAGAAATGAATCTAAGAATTTACAAAGATTGTTTGCGGAATAATAATTTTAGTTGAATCACAATTTGATGATATCCTCTCTAACTTAAACACGAATCAAAGTTATTGTTTAAGTATGAACTTTTCTTTACTCATTGAATGTTCAATGGTCAAGTTCAATATGAGGGAGTAAATGATCTATTGAATGTGTATCACATTAATTGCAAAGGACACATTCACTTCGCTAAAAACATTGTTTTTTATAGCTTAGGGCATCCACTATGATAAACATCTAAAAATGTTTATACAATTAATATATCATCAATTTATAAACTTTTTCATATTATAAACATATTTCTACTATAATTAAACCTATTCATAAATTTTTTCATATCATAAAACACAACTAACATTTTCAAAAAGAAAAACAAAAATGAAATTAGAAAATGGTTTAGACCTCTCCAAGATCTTAGACTTCATTCCACCTAGGATTTAAATGGTTTCTCATTATGGTTCACAAATTTATAAACCTCTTCAAAATGTTAGACCTATTTAAAAACTACCATAGTGGATGCTCTTATAATTAGGGTTTTTTAAAATCATCTTCTTTACATGTGTTGTGCATTGAATGGTCTGGTGATGAATGCATTAAATGTTTTTACTTTAGGTAAGTGATATACATTTCTTTATGGAACAAGTTGACAAGTTGTACCTTTTTACCAAATTTGGAAAGGTATTGACCCCATGAAGATTTGTTTTATCATCTTTTGCTTTTAGGGTTCTTACGCCTATGACTTCATAGATACTTGAGATTCTATATCTTAGGATTAAGGAGATCAAGCATGGGTCAATGAGGTATTATCGAACCTCATAGAATTGAACACCTTTTTTTGGACTTGTTCTTCAGACGCTGAACCGTATCGCGACATCGGCACTGAAGTGAAGTCCGTTTGTTTTCAAAAACTCAAAAAGATTTTTGCAAAGATTTACTCAATGACTAGATTTTATACTTAAGTTATTTTATGTTCAAATATATTCTTGTTACAATTTATTTCAACAAAAAATTTGATAAATGATACTAGCAAAGGAAGATTACAAGTAGGAGTGTCATAAAAGCCGACCCGACCCGAACCTGAATATGGCTATTCGGGTCGGGTCAATCGGGTTCAAATTTATATTCGGGTCAATCGGGTCAACCCAAATTAACCCAAGTTCTAAACAAGTTGGGGTTTAATATATGTATATTAATCGGGTTCGGGTCAACCCGAGTGACCCGAGTTTGATTATTTTTCTTTCTAATTTTTATGTATTTCAAGTTTGAACCAAAATTCTATCATTTTTAAACGGTCTAAACCCGAACCCGAGTTGACCCGACCCGAATTGAACCGACCCGAGTGGCCTGAGTTCTAAACAAGGTCGGGTTCGGGTATGTTTTTTTTTTTTTTTACCCTTGACCCGAATTGACCCAACCCGATTGACCTGAACCCGACTGGATCAATCCGAACACCTCTAATATTTACAAGTATGGGTGTCATGTGGGTCGGGTTATAGAATTTTCATTACGGGTGAATCAAGTTTAGGCACACCATATCGGGTTATGTAAATGTCTCGCATTCTGCCTACCCGCCCAATTAGACACCCCATCAAGTTAGCTACATAACTTAGCACGACTTGTGAGCAGGCCCAAACAAGTTCCCAATTCCCAAAATATTTGTCCAACCTTTTTATTATACTGTAACAAGCGGAAGAAATGGGGGGATGCAGAGTAGTAAAATGTCAAAGGGTTTGAATCCTTAAGCTATACCTTTCTCATTCACTAAACCCATTTAATCTTGCCGCCCAGATTGCAGTTTAAAGGATACAGCGTTTCAAGGTTAGTGTTTGTTAGAATTTTGTAACATGTTGATGGTGACAAACTGACAATATTAATTAGGGCTTGTAACTATATTGGTACTAAGGGTTGTTTTTTTTTTTTTTTTTTTTTTTTTTTTTTTTTTTTAATTAATTTAAGTAGTTATTTTATGTTGATACTTTAGGAAAGCAAGTTATTTCTAGAAGATAATCAGAGTTTAAGTGTTGATAACAATGTTTGGTAGTGAAAGGTATGATGGTGAAAAATTTATTCCTTCGTTTGGCGGTGTCGTAGCATCGGTTTTGCATGCGCTAAAGGGCGGGGTGGGGGGGGGGGGGGGGGGGTGTTATGCTACCTGGTGCTTTAAAAGCTTGTTTGGCAACAAACGTTTGACGTTTTGTTCTTTTTTTCAAAACACTCCTAAGTTTCAAATGCTACTTAAAGAAGTGTTTACCTTTTACGTCATTTTATGTATCCAACACTTCTACAAAACAAACTACTATTCCTAACAACTATTGCTAGTTTTGCAAAACATACACATTTTGCTATTTTTGTATAATTAGGGATTTAATTTTAAGTATTTCAATTTTTTTAATAATACAGTGCATCGCTTGCCATTTAGAAACTATAATCGCCCTTATTAGCCCCTCACTGCCTTATTGGATTGAATTAATTTCGTATTTAACCGATAGTAATCCCTCAATGCACTTTTCTTATTCCATCCGTAATTTCGTATAATGATATACGGTAAACCTAAGTGTTATCTAATGGGGTAAACCTAAGTGTTATCTAATGGGTGTTTGTTTAGCCTGCTTAGTGGGATTATCAGCCTATTTAGTAAAAATAAGCCAATTTTAGTGTTTGGATAACCTTATAAGCTTGGGCTTTTGAGACTTATTAAGCACGGGAGGGAGTTGATAGCTCTCTTTTTACCTCCTTATAAAGGAATCCAAACACTCAACATGAGCTTAGCAGCTTATTCTTTATAAGGCATAAGCTACATATTGAGCATAAGCTCAAGCGCAGCAACAGCAACAGCAACAGCAACAGCAACAACAACAACAAAGAGCTTGGACAATGGAAATAAAACTAATTAACGATTGTTTTTGCCCTCTTGAATACGTTGCCACTTGTTAGTTGTTATCATAGATATGAAATTTGAGAGTATATGATGAACTTGTTTTTTTGTGTACAAAAGATGGTATTTGACTGTGAATCTGTGATGCATGTGAATTCGTTGATTTATATTTCAATTAACTTATACTTGTACCTTTACAACTTTTGTTCTTCTAGTATAATGGAAATGGTTCACGGGATTCTTAAAGCATCAGAATTTTCACCAGAAGATGTTATTAGCAGCATGCTATATAATGTGATAAGTAATATTCTGGATTGTATGCCAATACAAGATGCAGTTGGGACTAGCATCTTGTCAAGAAACTGGAGATATAAGTGGACGACACTCACCCGCATCAAATTGGATTGTATACTCTTTGGGTATCTACTAGAAAAAGGACATGAAAAAATTTATGAGAAGATTATAAGTAGGCTCCTTCTTCATGTCAAAGGTGACATAACAGAGTTTATCCTCCATATACCACATGGCAACATATTGGACGTTGATGATATTAATCATTGGATTTTGTTCTTGTCTGGAAAACGAATTAAGAAGTTCACTCTTAAAAATTGCAATTTAAAGAAACTTAAGGTGCCTACCCATCTTTTCTCTTGTCTAGAGCTGCAACATTTGCATATCTATAACTGTTGTTTTCATGGTCCACCTAGTTTTCATGGTTTTCCGAATTTATTGAGGTTGAACTTGTATGAAGTAACCTTTGAAACTTACAAATGTGGCGAAATTATCACACGGTGTCCCTCACTTGAAAAATTTGTAATCACTGATTTCAAATTTACCGGAATAGGAGTAGTCAAACTGGATGAGATTGAAAAACTTGAAAATATAAGTATGTTATCTTTGTATTTGTGTAAGCTTGAGGATACGAGGATGATCAAATGTTCTAGTATCTTTCAACATTTGTGCCTTCTTCCAAAACTTCAGGAGCTTGAATTAGAGTTTGAAGGGTCCAAGGTAAGTTGTTTCTTTACAATTATCGCAAAAAGCTATATGAGTTCCTATAACTAATTAAAGTGCCTTTATATGCGCTCTTTTAGTTCTTGGCCGAACTGGGTGGTGCAACGAGGGCCACGATCTCCTTTCCGTCCCTGGAGACTCTTACATTATCTCACATAGATCTTCGTAATGATACTATGTTATCATGCATGCACTTTGGAAATAATTTTTGGCTCCCCAAATTTGCGGACTCTTGATATCAAAGTGAGTGAATGCACCTTTGTATCATATTCTTTAGCTTGAAATCTCAGAGTTGTGCATTTAAATACTAATTAATCTTGTAGGTTGAATACTGCTCACGCCATACCATTTCCCCTTCAGAGGTAGACTACAACAGAATCGGGCTGCTGCAGCTACGAACTGTGGTGTTTAAACATTTCAGTGGTTTTCACAATGAAATATGTTTGATCAAGTGTTTACTCGCTTGTTCTCATTTGCTAAAGAAGATCTCTGTTTACCCCAGACGGTCCCTAAACTCAGATGAAATGTTGATATTTGCTGCAAAGTTGTTGAAGTTTCATCGAGCCTCCACCACAGCGGAAATTGGCTTCTACTACTAGCTTTAGTGTTTTAAATCTTTCTATTTCCCAGTATCAGCAGCATCTTAGTTACGTATTCTTAGTAAAACTTGTGATTCGAACATTCCTATTGTTCTTGTTTGTAATGCAAATGGGCCTTGTGTTTTGACATAGCCTACACTTGTAATGAGTGTGGATGTTAGTTTGATAGTAAGGTGGAAAGGAAACAGGATTCTTCTGATGACTTTAACTAATGTCTGATGCTGAAAAATAAAAAATTAACTAGCTAATCTGTAATTCATGTTATATAATATCCGCCCGTTCTCTAACCTTCTGAAATTGCTGAATGTGATGGATAATTAGCTATATGGTGTTGCCTTTTAACTATTTAATTACCTTTTTTGTATTTGAAGACATGCTCATCATTTTCCATAGGTCGTTCCTTATTATAATAAGTAGGGTCATTACACAAAAATATATAATATTTCATACATGATTCCTGTTAATCTTGCATCAACAGTCAACACACCAGGTATGATATCAGTTTGACTGTGTCGTATATCTTTTGGTGTACAGAGGAGATGTTCCATAATTCGCGTTAAGCTTCTGTTCCAAGACACTAGCATTGAATCCTGTTCTAATTTTGAGTGATATTAGATTGGGCCTAAAGACGACCAGGCTAGTCGTGGTAAACTTAGCCATGAGAAATTTGGGCCTAAAGACCAGGCTTACGGGGAATGTATATTTTGTCCAACTAAAAAGAGCAGATATATCAAAACAAAAAAACTTGTAAAAAGAGTAGATAGAGAAAGTATGTATATAAAAGAGGAGAGAGAAAGTGAGAAACACATTCAACCAGTTAAAACACATACGTAACATGCACAAAACAAAGATTGAAACAAGGGTGTGAAGTACCACGAAGAAAAAGATTGGTATAACCGTATAAAAGAGGATTAAGGTAACCAGTTTATGCATCCTAGCTTGTACTACATAGTTTAAAGTTACTTTATGGGATGTTTTGAACATCAAAGACATAAATAAGGTTATTACGGTACGTACTTGTTACTTACATGGTTTAAGGTTACTAGCTATATGGAATGTTTTGATCACCAAAGACACAAATAAGGTTAGTATTATTTATGTAGTTATATTATTATTGTTGTTATTATTTTGTGAAATAGTTTTTCTGATTAGTATTCATTAGTTAAATTAAACGACTTGCTTGTACGAACTTCTCCCCCATTCACCATGGAAGACGGTATTGGGACCAATAACCCGTGGAAGACAGTATTAGAGTTACTTTACTTTTTTTTTTTTTTTTTTTTTTTTGCTTGTATGAACTTACTGTAGTATCCTTTCGTCTTGCTAGCTTAGATCGTTTATATTGAACTAGCAGAGTATTCGCGCGTTGCGGCGGCGGGTACTATGTAATTGAAATTTTTTACGAACAATTTTTTCTATTAGTATTTATTATGGTGACAATTATTTTACGTATGACCAAAAAAAAAGTTTTGCAGGCATGATAGAGTATTGAAGTGGATGATTATATCTTAGATGATGATATCTTATCTGAGGCCACTTACAACTCATTTTTCTTTTCTAATTTTGAAAGCTCGAACATAAATAACTATATGTTTTGGAGGTAGTTTTGTTTTCTTAGGGCTTAAGAACTCTCTAGATATATGAATATGTTACTTTTTGTGTTTCGTATGTTTATAATATACGTAAAAGAAGAGTTGTATTTCTTAAAATTATTCACGTAAATGTCTTACAAACTTTAGGAAGAGATTGTCTTGAAGCTTGATTTGTTTGTACATTGTGTTTTATTAATTATACTCTTTATCAAAGGGGTGTTTTAAAGATGACATTAATTATAAATGTTGACCGGTTAATATGTGTAATTGTTTATATATAAATTAATTATACATATAGCTTAAATAGTTGTATTTGCCTAAAATCAATATATGGAAGTCTTGAAAAATTAGAAGAAGAGAGTGATAAATGTTTTTTAAGTAGTTTAGATTTGACGTTCTAAAAAAAAAGTAAAAGGACTAAACTTTGAAATAAATACGTAAATGAATATGCTTGTTTGCTACTTATAAACTCCTACCAAACTAAGAGCAGCTACACTCAATATAAGTAGTTAAGGAGTGTTTTAGACTTGCCCTTTTTGAATTGATCACAATATGTGTTCACAATGAAAGTCTAGCTCTGCACAGCATCTATGTTTTATTAAGCATCAGACTGAATTATATGTGCAAAAACCATAGGAGTTGAATATTTATACCATCGATTTATATTTTTATTTTTGTCAGAAGATGGAACACGTTCGTGGGTCAAGTAAAGCATCTAAGTTTGCTCAAAAAGATGTTATTAGTCGCATGCCGGATGAAGTGATAACTCATATTCTGCAATGTTTGCCAATACAAGACGCTGTGAAGACTGGTATCTTGTCAAGCTACTGGAGGTCTAAATGGACTATGATCACCCAACTCGTATTTGACGAGGACTTTTATGAGTATTTACAAGAGAAAGAAAAGGAAACATATTATGGGAGGATTATAAGTAGGCTTCTTCTTCATCTTAAAGGTGCCATAACAAAGTTTGACCTCTATATACCAGAGGACAACAATGTATTGGATGCTGAGGATATTAATAATTGGGTTATGTTCTTGTCTCGAAAAGGAATTAAGGAGTTCACACTTATAAATATGCCAGAAACACCACTTAATTTGCATACCTATCTATTCTCTTGTCAAAAGCTAAAACATTTGAAGCTCTGTAACTGTTATTTTTGTCCCATGTCAAGTTTTCATGGTTTTCCAAATTTATTGAGCTTAGACTTGTGCGAGGTAACATTTGAAGGCTACAAATGCGGGGAGTTTTTAACTCGGTGTCCTCTACTGGAGATTCTGAAACTTAGTAACAACACACCTGGAGAAATAAAATTAGTTGAGATTGCAAAACTTGAAAATCTTAATGTGTTATCTTTACCATTGCTCGAGCTTGATAATACGTCAATGGTCACAAGTTCCACTATATCTAGACTTACAGGTTTATTCCCAAAACTTCAAGAGTTGACTATGGACTTTTTGGATTGCAGGGTAAGGTTAAGGTGGACGTTTTAAACTCGTTTTACAACATATTGCAACTGGAGTTTATGAGTTCGCTAACTAATTAATTTTGTTTTCTTTATACTACTTTTCTTATAGTTAGTGACAGATGCTACAAAGAGGGTCCCGACCACCTGCTTACCATGCCTCAAGACTCTCAATTTATACAATATAGACTTCAAGAGTGATACTATGGTATCATGTGCTATTGAATTGATTTGTGGCTCTCCCAATATGGAGACGCTTGTGATTATAGTGAGTTGAATGCATATTATGTAACTGAATTATCGATCATTCTAAAATCTCATAGTTGTGCATGTAATAACGTGCTATTAAATTTTGCAGGCTACAAACATTTATGCAGTAGTGCCACTGACCGCAGTGTGTTCCTCAGAGCTCGTTCGCAGAAAAATGGGACAGTTGCGGCTTCAGAAAGTGGTGCTGCATTCAATTAGAGGTTTAGAGAATGAAGTGTGTTTAATTAAGTATTTACTTGCTTGTTCTCCATTTCTGAAGAAGATGGTTATTCATTCCAACTCTACCCAAGGGTTCCATGGCTACTTCGGAGAGTTGATGGTTACTAAGATGTTGTTGAAGCGCCATCTAGCATCCCCAACAGCCCAAATAGACCTCTACTAGTTTTGGTCTTTTGCAGCTGCTCCTTTTCGTTTAATTAGCTAGCACCAAGTAAACTCTTTTAAATTGGACTTTCGAATTTTGATGTTCTTCAACTGCTTGTTGCTGTCTTTTGGTTTTTGTCGTCCTGTTAATCACCTGGAAGTAATGGCTGATTCCATTGGGCATCATCTTTCATAAGAACCAAATGTCTGTTTTTGGGAAACTGGTTTTCCACATCAGTACATCACAGGTTCTGCCATTATATTTTGATTACATTTTGTTGGCTAGGCGTATATATATGGCTTTTTCCAGAACATCAGGATCATAAAAAATTTAATACCTTTGACTATGCGCGCTTCTTCCTTTATGCTTCGTAACAAATACCGCGTCTCAAAATTATTAATTGATGTGGCAGTGGTAGGTCCGGTGACCATTACATCCAGCCTATCATTTTATAAACAACGTAGAAACAGGTGAATCACAAACCAAGATCCCTTACCATGTCCAACAAAATGAAACCTGTCGAAACAACCTCGAACCAAATAGTTCGGACCACAGTACGTGTATACCGGTTGCTAGTGCTGCATAATGTGGAAACAGTTGACAAGGTAAAGTTCAAGATTGCAGGACCATCACATGTTGAAACGGCTAGGACCCTTGCCAAGACGATGTTTACTGGACCAAAGAACCCCTGAAACAACGTCGCACCTCTTAAACTTCCCAACACTACCACCAAACATAATGGCACCTACCAAACTAAACCTTTAAACCCTTGACTCTTGTTGACACGACCACAGACATAAACTCTACCCGACACACAACCCTAAGACCACTAGTCTAAACAAACCACAACCGAACTACAACTAGCCACAACAACCTAACTCACCACAACCAAATCAACAGTCACAACAACCACTCATCTTACCCAAACTGGAACCTATGACCACAAGTTGAAACAAACACCAATTTGAACAAAGCGAACTACTATACCAACTAAACTTTTGTGAACCACGAAGCCACTTAAGGGTGACCTAGTAGCAAAAGGGCTTGTGACTATTACTCTAAGATGTGTGAGATCTCAAGTTCAATTCCTGCTATGTGCAAACAACCTTAAGAGGCCACGCCAACCTTCTGAAAAGGGAGGGCTTTACCTGGTTTGAGTCTGTGTGGCAGTGGGTTCAAAACCCGTGGATTAGTCGGCCAGGTCTAAAATCATGGTTACCCAAAAAAAAAAAAAAACCACACCACCATAACCATAATCATAATCACCATGACAGCATCTAATTAAAACAAATAAAGAACCTGACATAAACCACCACAATAAACCAGACCATGGACCATTCAATGCCAGCACTATGTTAGGATATCCAAAACCCAATATTTGAAACCCTAAACCCATGCCCTTAAACTGAAACAGCAACTGAAACCCAAGATACGAACCAAAACAGGAGAGAAACCTAAGATCTGAGTATCTTACACACCAATCTACTTGCAGGTTATTAGTCTTGAATAACTTACAGGAAACAGTTGCCTGAAACCGATGCATATACAAGAAGACCAAAGGAGAAGGAGTTGAGAAGGTGGGCCTCCGTACCGCCGGCTTTTGATTTGGTAAACTTAATATTTATACATTTATACGTTAGTCTTAAACCTTAAGACCTCAAAGTAACACACTCTTGTTTTCCCAGAATTAGCCATTTAAATTACATTTAACATTACAGGCATATTTATTTGTATATTAGCAATTCCGACTTAGTTATCATCAAACCATCAAAAGTGTTAGATAAAATCAAGGGTACCCTATAATCAATATATAAAGTGTTATTCCAAGTCAAGTTTAACTTTATATTCTATAAATAACAAGAAAACAAAATAATCCGAACGGCAAATAGAGGTGTACAGTAATATATACGTGTTCGTACGTCAGGCCGCTTCAACGCACGGGTACCTGCAGAATAAATAAAAGGCATATACAGCTTAACTTTTGAGAAAATAAAATACAAAAAAGAAACCATATGTAGTAGTATAAGAAGTAAAAAAAAAAAGGTAACTAGTGTATGTATTCTACTGGGAGAGTATATTTCTTTTATCTGCTCCCTAGTCATAACGACACAGTTTCTCCTCAGTCCTTACAAATCACAAACCGTTTCGTTCTTCTTCACCAATATTTTCTGCAACCACCCATTTTCTGCAGCCACCCACAACAAAGACGCAGCAAAACCAAAAGAAAAAAATCACTTTCGAAAAACCAAAAAACCGTAGCAGCTCGCCCATCGCAAAATACCAAAAAAAAATCACCAAAATCTACACTTCGTCGGCCAAAACCGTATCTGGCCCTTTCCACAGGTAGCTCAGGCGTAGGTCAAGACACAATATGTACGTACACGTACAAAACAGAGATTAATATATATTGCATATCAGTTTACCTGGCATACAAAACAAAGAGTAAACTCGTGGATTCTGTTTATCACACGATAAAACGACCATCAAGGTAACCATTTTTATGTATTCTTGTACTCATAAGTTTAATGACAATCTGTGTAGAAATGTTTCAGGTTATGGATTATATGTTTTGATAATTTTTTGTAGTACCATCGTGTTAATATTATTAGGTGAAATTGTTTCAGTAGTAGTCGAAAGTTGTAATTTTTCTTATTAATGAGCCCGAAGGATGACCAAGGCAAAGTTACAACATAGAACAAAAAGGGGCAGAATCATGCCAAACTAGAGCTAACTACAACAAACATCCAATTAATGAAGGATAAAAATACAGAGGAGTGCGACTTTGGCCGTTTGGGAGATGGGTAGCGAAATTTGATGCACCAGGAGAAGCTGATTGTTTCTTGCTTAAATGTTGACCACCACATCAGGGCAGTTGTGCAGCCAAGTTCGCGAGCCACATAAAGCCGCACGAGTTTGGTTAGGTACATTTGACACTGCAGAAGACGCTGCTAGAGGCCTAGAGCATATGATTAATTATCCCTTGTTCTTTTCCTAACAAATCTTCGGGGCCCCCAGCTCGGCAGCAAAAATCAGGATGATTAAGACAATATACCGGTAGCACCAGCGTCATGACCTTGTTCAGTGACGGAACCAGTTGTGGGTCTCGTGGCTGGGAAAGTCTCAAATTTTCGGAAATGCACCTCGTCCCCGAAAATTATGTTTATAGTCTTATTTAGTTTTTCGTAAATGCACCTGCATATTTTTAGTTCTGGTTTGTCCATGCTGTTAGAGTTTTGACAATCAATATAGCACATAATGCGGAAGCTTGGATCAATAACAACACGTATAAAGATAACTAAAACATAAATAAGAACATACCCGATGCACTTGAATAAACCTTGAACTTGTGTAAATTAGATCAATGATAAACCCCTTACCGTTTTGTTTATCGATCTCTTGATAATAACTATAGTGAGTTATTACCTCGTTCTTGTACACACAAACTACCAACGAATAAAGGTTTATGCAAGTAAACGTAAACACTTGTTTTGCTTATGAAAAAATCGACCCAAACGCCCTTATGGGTTTAGTGCCAATCGGTCAAGAAAAGAAAGAGACAAGGGAAAACTTTAGGGTTTGTGTGTGTGCACAAAAGATGTTTAGGTCTAACCCCAAGGCCTTGTATTTATACTAGATGATTTCTTGGAGACCAAGCAAGCATGGGTCGATCCCCTTGGGCCTAGGATCGACCGGCCATGCCTTCCACAAGGGATTCCGGATCCTTCTTGTCTCCTAAAATACATTCTAGTCCTCGTTCTTTCGTTACTAATAATAGTTAATACTTACGTTTAATAATTAACGATTATTTAGTCCCTCAAGTGTTTATAAATATACATAATCGATACATATAACATATATATATATATATATATATATATATATATATATATATATATATATATATATATATATATATATATATATATATATATACATACTTTATTCTCGTTTGTAATGTGTGCAATCCCGAGGTCTCGGGTTCGATACTAGTCATTTACATATTAATATTTATACGTAACTTTAACAGCTCCCACTCGTATATCTATTAATAGTAAAATGACATTGGTTGGCATCTTGCAACACTCCAATGCCCCCAGTTCGACCTGAGCTAGGTTTCCTGGAAAACCTTTAATGATTCATCATTATTATTATCCTTTCGCCTCTAATACTACATTAATAAAGATGTGAGGTTCTTTATTAAATTCTGTTTCTCGTCTCTTTATGATTGAACAAAATTACCAAAACATCTGAACGTATTCCAGATAGACTTTGGGCGTGGCCACGCAAACATTTTGTCAACCCTACGAGGGGCCCAGCAGTATTAAACTTCTGAACAAATCAGAAGGAACGAATTTTCTCTTGACTACAAGAATAACCCATGGACTTTGTAACAATTCTGAAAACAACCCTTATGACTTCCAATTACGGTAAGCGGTAGATTGCTCCACAAAATGCACTACATCCATGACACTTATCTGGTATCTCAAGTCTGAGGATAACTTTAAATATGATTCTCACAATAAATTTAAATCATATTGTTGGGATAAGTCCAATACTCAATTCATTGAATATCATGTGAAATTGGTATGACTACGCATCAACATACTTTTAAGTATATCCTTAACCAATACTCAAAATTGTCTTAGTTTAATGATATTCCCATATCATTAATTGACAACGGACTATTTAGAATAATAAATTATTCATGGATCTTAAACATGCAAATATAGGATATATTATTAAGACAATGAATAAATAAACATAACCAATACTTTATTTCATTAAAATAATAAGTGTACATTACATCCCTTATCCAAATACTAATCACAAATGGGCATGAAACTATCAGCTAATTTAAGTCCTATTCCTTCAGCATGCTTGTAAAGCTTGGTGCCAGGTAAAGGCTTTGTAAATTGATCAGCCAAGTTTTCATCTGTGTGAACTTTGAGCATTTCGATTTCACCTATTTCAACTTGTTCTCTGACATAGTGGTGCTTAATCGGGAAATGTCTGGTGCCTTTCATGATTCCAGGTTCATTGGCAAATGTAATTGCAGCTGAGTTGTCATAATACATTTTTATAGGTCGCTGAATCGAAGGCCTAACCCCAAGCCCTGAAACAAACTTCCTAATCCAAACAGCTTCTATTGCAGCTTTTGAAGCAGCTATATACTCACTTTCTGTAGCAGACATTGCTAGTACACTCTGCTTTCTGCTCCTCCAATCCACAGCTCCTCCATTAATGACAAAAACGTAACCAGTCTGAGACTTCGTATCATCTTTATCACCTTTCCAAGAAGCATCGCAGTAACCTGTAACATCAAGTTCTGCAGATGGAGTACCCCCATAAACTAAGAACATCTCTTTAGTAGCCCTAAGGTACTTAAGAATATTCTTAACAGCAGTCCAGTGTTTTTCACCTGGATTTTGCTGATATCGACTGGTTAAATTCTAAGCAAATGCCACATCAGGCCTTGTGCTTTTTACCGCATACATAATAGATCCCACAGCCGAAGCGTAAGGGACTCTCTTCATGCGTTGCACCTCTTCAGGTGTTGAAGCACAAACTTTGTTGCTCAAGCCATGTTGCTCTTGCATCGGCAAATATCCTTTCTTGGAATTTTGCATATTGAATCTCTTCAATATTTTATCAATGTAAGAACTTTGGCTTAATCCAATTAATCGCTGAGATCTATCTCTATATATCTTGATTCCCAGAATAAATGCAGCTTCCCCTAAATCTTTCATAGAAAAACAACTTCTAAGATATGCCTTAACCTTTTGCAAACTCAGAATGTCATTGCCCATGATCAATATGTCATCGACATATAATATAAGGAAAATTACATTACTCCCACTAGCTTTGTGATATACACATGGCTCATCAAGATTTTAAGTGAATCCATACTTCTTAATTTCACTATCAAATCTCTTATTCCATTGTCGTGATGCTTGCTTCAATCCATAAATGGATCTTTTAAGCTTGCATACACGATCTGGGAATTCTGTATTCACAAACCCCTCAGGCTGCGCCATATAGATGTCTTCATCTAGGCTACCATTTAAGAAGGCGGTTTTGACATCCATTTGCCAAATCTCATAGTCATAGTAAGCGGCTATGGCTATAAGAATCCTAATTGCCCTTATGTCAACTACAGGAGAAAAGGTCTCCTCATAGTCAACACCAAAAGTTTAAGTATAGCCTTTAGCTACCAAACGGGCTTTATAGGTGTGTACAATGCCATCTATATCAGTCTTTTTCTTGTAGAGCCATTTACTCCCAACTAGCTTGGCACCCGGAGGTAGGTTTACTTCTTCCCAGACTTCATTGTCTTTCATAGATTGCATTTCCCCATTCATAGCTCCCTGCCATTTTTCCTTTTCAGGACTATTCATAGCAGCTTTATAACTTGTAGGTTCATCGAGATGCCCTATCAAGTTGTCATCACACTCCATGTTGAGACATAGACGTGTAGGAGCCTTCACAGATCTTGAAGACCTGCGAACGAGAACCACTTCAACTTCTGGTGGAGGACCTAAACTTTCAGGTTCCTCAGGAAGTTGGCTAGTGTTTTCAGAAGGTGTTACATCTTCATGATCGTCTTACAGATCATATACTCTCCCACTGAATTCTTGAGATATGAGCTCCTTTTCTAAGAAGTCTCCATACCTTGCAACAAAAACTTTGTTTTCAGCTGGGTAATAAAAGTAGTAACCCATAGTTTCCTTAGGGTATCTTACGAAGATGCACTTTACAGATCTTTGTTGGAGTTTGTCTGCTGAGTCACGTTTAACATACGCCTCACAACCCCAGACCTTTAGATAAGACAAGTTAGGAGCTTTTCCAGTCCATAACTCATATGGAGTCTTATCAACCTTCTTTGTTGGAACCATATTTAAAATGCGAACCGCAGATTCCAAGGCATAATCCCAAAACGAGTCAGGAAGAGTCGTTAGATTAAACATAGATCGTATCATATCTTGCAATGTACGATTCCTTCTTTCAGATACACCATTTTGTTGTGGAGTATATGGAGAACTAAGGTGCTGGACAATTCAATCCTTTGCTAAGTAATCTATAAACTCTTGACTCAGGTATTCACCACCTCTATCGGATCGAAGAGCTTTAATCTTCTTTCCTAGTTGCAACTCTACTTTTGCTTTAAACACTTTGAATGTTTCAAATACCTCATGTTTATGTTTAAGTAAATAAACATAACCATAATGGCTGTAATCATCCGTAAATGTTAAGAAGTAGCTAGCACCTCTCCTTGACACATGTCTAAGTGGTCCACACACATCTGTGTGAATTAGACCAAGTAGATCATTAGCCCTTTCAATCCTATTTTAAAGGGTTTCTTAGTCATCTTCCCAGCAATGCAAGATTCGCACTTATCAAATGATTCATCATTGATCTTTTCTAAAAGCCCATCATGTTGCAGCTTTTTCATGCGATCTTTGCCAATGTGAGCAAGTCGACAATGCCAAAGATAAGACGAATCCAGACTTTTCTTGATTCTCTTATTGTTGATGCTATACATTGAATTATTTTTAACAAAAGCATTATCATTATCATTCATATCAACTTCAAACACACCATTCACAGCAATAGCATTAAAATAAAAAACACCATTTAAAGAAACTGAAATTCCATTGCTAGAAACAGTATGCTTAAAACCAAGGTTCAACAAACATGAAAATGAAATTACACCTCTAACAATTGACGGTGTATAATGACAATTATTTAAAGATAGTACTAAGCCCGAAGGCAACACTAAATCATAAACTCCTATAGCTTCAACTCCTGCATGCGCTCCGTTACCAACGTGCAAGAATTGTTGTCCATAGGCCAGCTTTCTCTCAACTCTAAACCCCTGCAAGGTATTGCAAATATGAATGCCACATCCCGTATCATATACCCATGAATTCAATTTAGGAGTAAGAGTGAATAATTCAATCATAAAGAACGCATCTGATGAGCTGGGGTTACCAGCTTCATTCCCCTGCTTCTTGAGTCGCAAGTCATGAATGTAGAGAGGGCAATTGCGCTTCCAATCAACCTTTTCATGACAATGGTGACATGCCTGATCCTTCTTGTTTGGCGGATTCACCTTTTTTTGCTTAGGCTGATGTTGCTTCATCTTGGGTTCAGGTTGATAGGCCATGACCTGCTTGCCTTTGTTACTTTTCCCTTTGCCTTTGTTCACATGCAATTTCTTCTGGATTCTCCCACCTTGAATTGCCAACACTTGCGGGGTAGGAGCCTTGACCTTGGCTGGTAGAGTTTTCTCATAATCAACAAGCAGTGCGAGTAATTCTGAGACTGTCTTCCCCGAGCAGTGCATGTTGAAATTCTGCACAAAACCAGCAAAGTCCTTGTTAACGGACCTGTTGATCAAGTGCACTTGCACATTGTTCGGGTAACCAAATCTAATTCTGTGAAGCTGATCAAAAGATTCCTTCATCTCAGTCACATAATCTTCAACTGGTTTACCATCACCATGCTTGCAGTTGTGTAGCTTGTCCAGTTCATCATACAGTTCAACTGCAGGTGTTTTCTCATAAGATTGCCTAAGTACCTCAAGCATATCTTTAGGGAAAAAGTACTCAAACTTCTTTTGTAACTGAGCACTCATGCTAGTGAGCATTAAACAAGCAACCTCATTAAACTTAGCATGTTCCACCCTCCATGCCGCCTTAACTACTTCTGGTTCAGTAGCAGCAGGCTCGGCTGGGCATTCTTCGGTCAAATAATCCATCTTACCGGTCGACCTCAAGACAATTCTAAGCGAACGGTACCAATCATTGAAATTATTTCCAGTCAATTTTTCCCTCTCAAGATGACTCTTGAAAGCAGAAATCACAGATGGGGTATCGGGTTGAGCCATATCTACAGATAAAAGTTCAAACATTAGTATTTTCGATAATTAATATTTTCAAGAAAATAAAATACCCATAGCTATATTCATATAACCACCAAATTTTTTTTGAAAACCTAGGATCCAACTTTACATAGTTCCACCACATCAGTTGATCTGCTAGTGGTGAAAGTACAAAAAATGGTAATCTGTCGAACAATAATTGGCAAACAAGATTTCCAATTCCTAGATTATTATGGGAATTACATAAAATTGATTCATCAATTTTCTTTGTAAGCATGTTTCATCCCATCTCATGCCTTAAGTTCTAGGTCTCACGCACAACTTAATTAAGTCGTCTACCTTAGAAACTGTAAAATTACAATTATGGTCTCACGCGTTAAAAGAATTTTACCTTGTTATAGTAATTTAGCCTAGGTCTCACGTTTACTAAATTAAAATTCCAAGTGTTCCTTATAGATAGATGGCATGTAACTTAAATTATAAGGGTATTCAATTTTGATGTGTAAATCAAAATATGTATAAAGATGCATGCACTCATCTTTATAGCATAAGTTTTCAAAACCTTTTTATTACCAATTCGTGAAATTAATACACAAAGTTTTACTTGAGGTTTGAAAAACCCTAAGATGTCTTTCTACAATTATGATTTTAAAAGTAATTCGTTTAAGACATATTCAAGATTGTGATAACCAAAGCAGACTCTAAGGCTCTTTTCTAAGCCTTCAAATCACGGTTATGAATATCGTCTTAAAGGACTTAATTTTAAAAGCATATTCGTACAAAACATCAATCAAGCAAAAGTTTATGGATTCAATCTCAAAATTATGTAATAAAGATTCAATCTTTATTACTTTAGGGTTTCACCATTATTAGTCTATATTATTTTCTTTTATAAAAATCACCCTTTTTATTGCTTACATCAAGTCAAACAATTAAGAAAACAATAAAAACAAGTAATTAAAAGAAAAATAAACAACTAATAATAATAACGTGAAACAATTAGCCACATGCAAACCTTGTTAAAAAGATCCTAATAAAATCAATTCTAGGTATAATAACGCATGTAATCAACTAAGGCCTTCTCCTCTTAATGGAGGAGAGTCACATACATTGACGAATCAATTGCGTAAGCCAAAATCAATATATACACCACATAGCATATAAATTGATTTTAATATATATTAATTGGAGTCTTCCTCAATTTTAGATCTATTTAAAAACATGTGACAAATAAATAAATCAAGCAAGATCCATGACTAACATGCATGTTTCGTCATGGAATAAACCTAACAATTAGCACATAGGTCACAAGTATGTCCACATAACCGGTTAAAGACCTAGGGTTTCTATATGATTACAATTTAATCAAGAAAATCACAAACCCTAATTAGGGTTTTAAGTGAAATCGACCCCCCCCCCCCAAAATTAGGGTTAGGGTTTTAAATTTTATTTAAAAAAATTTAAAGAAAACCCTAGAAAAACATGTATCTAAAACAATTAAAGATCCGATTTTTATTACGTTTTAGTAATCAATTACATGTTATCCATGGCTCTTGATGCCACTGTTAGAGTTTTGACAATCAATATAGCACATAATGCGGAAGCTTGGATCAATAATAACACGTATAAAGATAACTAAAACATAAATAAGAACATACCCGATGCACTTGAATAAACCTTGAACTTGTGTAAATTAGATCAATGATAAACCCCTTACCGTTTTGTTTATCGATCTCTTGATAATAACTAAGTGAGTTATTACCTCGTTCTTGTACACACAAACTACCAACGAATAAAGGTTTATGCAAGTAAACGTAAACACTTGTTTTGCTTATGAAAAAATCGACCCAAACACCCTTATGGGTTTAGTGCCGATCGGTCAAGAAAAGAAAGAGACAAGGGAAAACTTTAGGGTTTGTGTGTGTGCACAAAAGATGTTTAGGTCTAACCCCAAGGCCTTGTATTTATACTAGATGATTTCTTGGAGACCAAGCAAGCATGGGTCGATCCCCTTGGGCCCAGGATCGACCGGCCATGCCTTCCACAAGGGATTCCGGATCCTTCTTGTCTCCCAAAATACATTCTAGTCCTCGTTCTTTCGTTACTAATAATAGTTAATACTTACGTTTAATAATTAACGATTATTTAGTCCCTCAAGTGTTTATAAATATACATAATCGATACATATAACATATATATATATATATATATATATATATATATATATATATATATATATATATATATATATATATATATATATATATATATATATATATATATATATATTTACTTTATTCTCGTTTGTAATGTGTGCAATCCCGAGGTCTCGGGTTCGATACTAGTCATTTACATATTAATATTTATACGTAACTTTAACACATGCTTGGTTCCGATCAATTCCCACCAGTCGCCTCCGTCAATCTATTTATTATCTATTTTTTTTTCTTGCTTTTAGCATGGTTAAAGAGTTTATACATATGGCCGGATTTGAGCACGTGTGGGATGGCTCACGACTAGGGCCTTCAATATAAGTATAAAATCGTTTATTAAGTATTTAATGCTAGCTGTTAATAGATGATTTAGGACAGAAAATAAAATATTCTAATGAAAGAAGAAAAGAAAGTTTGAGGAATGTGGGAAGGTTTTTTGTTTTTAGGAAATTGACATATGCGGTTTGCTGAAGAAAACAACCCCAAAGTGATGTGTGGGGCCCTTGCATTTTGATTTGTCTTTTACCAGTTAATTTTCAAAAAATACCTAATCAATATTTTTTTGCTCAAAATCTCTTTAGAAATCTATAATTTCCCTTTGAAAAATGTCTTTTACACTTAGTAAAGTGACGCCATCACATTTGTATATATATATATATATATATATATATATATATATATATATATATATATATATAAAAGAAAAAACAGTGCATCACAGTTAAAAATTTTAGTGTATCACAATTATTTTTTCATTTTTCTACCAAAATGCACTTTTCTCTAGAACCCTACCCTATATATATATATATATATATATATATATATATATATATATATATATATATATATATATATATATATATATATAAACATGAGGAGAAATGATGCATGTTGATCATAAAAAGAAACTAACACTCTGATACACAAGAAGAAATGATACTCGTAGATCTTGAAACGAAACCAAGACATGAAGATGAGAAAGTCGGTCATCGCTAAATGCTTACGATTAAAAGTTGTAGGATAAAGGTGGATATGATGGTGGCTGCTTTCATGGCTTGGCGGAGGAAAAAAAAGAAAAAAAAGGCACACATGATTACCATTTTCCAAGTTTGCTATAATACAGGAGCATAATAAGGAGTGGTTTAATACCTAAATTGCCATTGAACCTATTGATTACAATTGAACTCTTTAAAAATACTTTGAACCTTTTGTGACATATGGCATCTTTTTATTACTTCCTATACTTTTTTAGTTTAACAACTATCCTACTTGAACCTTATTCTATATATATATATATATATATATATATATATATATATATATATATATATATATATATATATATATATATATATATATATATATATATATATATATGTGTGTGTGTGTGTGTGTGTGTGTGTGTGTGTGTGTGTGTGTGTGTGTGTGTGTGTGTGTGTAGGGTAGGGATCCACTAAGAAGAATAATTAAAATGAGAAGGGAAAGAAGTAATTCTAGCTACACATTTTTATATGGGAGGGAAAATTTGAATGAAGATGCATCCATTTTTGTATGTGCATCTAAAATGTGTGGTTGTGATTACTTCTTATCCTTTCTATTATAATTATTCTTCCTATTTGATCCTAACTCTATATATATATATATATATATATATATATATATATATATATATATATATATATATATATATATATATATATATATATATATATATATATATATATATATATATATGTAAGTGCTTGCAAGTGAACCCAATACGACCCTGTTTTAACCCATACAAAGAATTACATGTCTTGAACCCAAAAGTCCAAAACTGTCTTCTAGAATGAGACAAAGAAGATGAAGATGAAGAGCCAATCAATATGTTTTTTTACAAATTCATAATGAAATATAGATTGTGAGCACGACGATGCCAGGAAAACTTTTGCCAATAAAGTGGTGTTGTTTATGAGAAAAAGAGTGGACTTAATTTGATTTGAAGTTCAAATTACCAACAAAATAGGAAACTGTTAATGCTTCCTCCGAAAGTTTTGGTTTAAATCAATTAACATTAAAGAGTTGCCCATTGCATCACTTGAAAACTGAAAGTCCAGCCGTGTATAAAGAGATTGCCAGCCATGAATTCAATACTATCCTAAGATACTTTTAGCCCTTGCATTTTCAGTCCAGCGAGTATTCCCATTGATTGAATACTTTCCTTTGACTATATATATATATATATATATATATATATATATATATATATATATATATATATATATATATATATATATATATGATTTTCATTAAAATTGTAAGATCTTGGAGAGACCATTGGTGAACGAAATTGTCAGCTATTGTAAGGGTTTTTAACCCCTAAAACTCCATGTTTATTGAAAATAAGTTATTTAATCTTTAATTATATTACAATACGTCTATGTGTTGTGTGATTATTTGTTTATCTTTTTTTTTTCTCTTTAACATGCTAATTTGCTTAGGATTGAATGAAACCTAGTTATTGATTATTGATTGTCGTCTCTTGTTTAATTATTTGTTATCGCGTTAGGAGTTGGAAAACTAGCTAGATCTTAGGATGACTGCTTGAACGTCCGACTAAACACTCCACTATAGTGCAATAGATGGTTTGCCTGTTGTATTTATTACGTGAATTGCTATCGCTCACATTAAGAGTCTTAAAGAGTTCTACATATTCCATCGTTGGGAATTGTGATCGTTGACATTAAGATTCTTAACGAGTTCTATACATTCATAGAGTTAGGAAATTTGGCACCACCCTACGACTGATATTAAGGAATACAACGTGGTAACTAAAACAATGACGTGACAATTCGACTAATCAATAGGATATATTCAGGGAGTAACAAGATTCTAAGTCATACGAGTTCTTACCAATTTACTTTTTCGCATATTTAGTTTAATTTAGTTAATTAGTAGTTATACAACCAAACTCATCAAACCCTGAGATTTTTACCTGATTTTTAAAAATTATAAAAATATACAAAAATAATCATCCTTCAATCCTTAGACTTAATTCGTCATACACTTTAAGCCTTCTCAACACTATTCCTCTAGAGAACGATCAATCCCTCTATGCCTTACCTATACTACACTACAATGCTAAATTCACTGCCTAGGAGGATTGTAAAACTTCTTGTGTTTTACAATTTTTTTTTGGAACATCATTAACTTGTGTTTTACAATTATCCGCATCAAACGGCTCAAGGGTATTTTTCACGCAGAAAAACAAAACGCTGGGTACACAACTTGCATAATTTTTCGTTCAAGGACATTCGCAAAAATGGTAAAATTTAGGGACAATTTTTGCAGTTTACTCTATAATATATATAATATAATATGTAATATACCTTATTAGTTTGGACTTTTTAAGGGAACGATAGTAATTTTAGACCTCTTTTATAATATAGGAAGATATATAATAGAATATGATATATATAATATAATATGTAATGTACCTTATTGGTTTGGACTTTTTAAGGGAACTATAGTTTTTGTAATATATTTAATGGAACGATATAGACCTCCCTAATAATATACAAAGATGTATAATATAATATAATATATAATAAAATATAATATATATAATATAATATGTAATACCTTATTGGTATGGACTTTTTAAAGGAAATATAGTTTTTTTAATATATTTAAAGGAACGATAGTAAATCTAGACCTTCTTAGGCTATCCACAATGATCTTACGTGGCACATTTTCAATAGGAAAAATAAATCTATGTGGCATCATTCAATCCATTGTGGGTTGTTACATCTGAGCGTATATTTAATTGTTGTGGGTCTCAATAAACCTCCTTTTTACCACTTTTATTATTAAACAAATAAATGCTTGTTATAGTGGGATGGTTGTTTTTGCCACTTTTATTATTTAATCAAGTTTAATGGGTTGTGAAGGTTTGTAAAGAAGTGTTCAATGCTCATGTGGCATTGTATTGCATCTTACCATGCATCGAGGATACCCTTAATAATATACCAAGATATATACTCTCTCCGTCCCATAAAAACTGTCCAGTTTGACTTTTCAAAGTCAAACTGGTTCAACTTTGACCTTAAATATTTTTTATGTGTTATATAATACTTGATGAAAAATTACACCAATGAAAAACACACTTAAAAATCAATCCATTCATATATTTTTCATAAAGTATTATATAATACTCAACAAAATAGATAAGGTTAAAGTTGAACCAGTTTGACTCTGAAAAGTCAAACTGGACAGTTTTTATGGGACGGAGGTAGTAATAGAATAGAATATAATATATAATAAAATATAATATATTTAATATAATATAATATATAATATAATATGGAATATACTTATTGGTTAGGACTTTTGAAACGATATAAAACAGAGCTTAATGTATATTGCATACCAGATTCCAAGGTTCACAATATTTACTTGACATACAAAACAGAGAGTAAACTCCGGCGACATGGATTCTTTTTGTCATACGTTAAAACGACCATTGAGGTAACCATTTTTATGTATCCTTGTATTGTACCCATTAAGGTTAATGACTATCCATATTATATGTTTTACTAAATATTTGTAGTACCATCGTGTTAGTATTATTAGGTGAAATTGTTTCGGTAGTAATTGGTACTTATTATGGCACTAAACTTTATTATGGCTAAAAGGGCTCCAATCAATGAAAGACAGAGTGCAACTTCGCCCGTGGGGAAAATTGGCAGCCGAGATTTGGCTAGCGATGTTTGATGCACCAGAAGAACTGAAGAAGCTGATTGCTTCTTGCTTAAATGTTGACCACCACCTTAACGACAGTTGTAACCGTCACGAAAGTAGCGCAAAATCCAATTATTGAAAGGAGAAAATACAGAGGTGTATGGCTGAGGCCTTGAGGGAAATGGGCAGCTGAGACGGGAGCCACATAAAGCCCCTCGAGTTTGGTTAGGTACATAGGACACATCAGAAGACGCTGCTAGGGCATATGATTAATTATCCCCTGTTTTTTCCTATTCATCAGCTGCAAATAATTATCCCCTGTTTTTTTTCCTAACCAATCTTCGGGTCAACCAGCTCGCCAGCAAAAATCAGGATGATTAAGACAATATTCCAGTAGCACCAGCGTCATGACTCATGACCTTGTTAAGTGACGGAACCAGTGGGTCTCAGGACACCCATGGACTTTTAGCGGTGTCGTGGTTACTCTTATAAAAAGTCTCAATTTTCGGAATTTCCCCTCGTCCCTGAAAATTCCCACCGGTCACCTCCGTCAAACTTATTTATTATCTACTTCTTCTTGATTTTAGCATGGTTAAAGAGTTTATACATATGGCCCGGATTTGAGCACGTGTGGGGGACCGCACAGGTTTCTATTTTTAGGGCCTTCAATATAAGTATAAAATCGTTTTTGAAGGATCTAATGCTGTTAATAGATGCTTAGGATAGAATATAAAAATTTTAAGGTAAGAATTAAAGAAAGCTTGAGCCTTCACTTGAATGGAAGAAAATGGCATATGCGCTTTGTTGAAACAACCCCAAAGTGTTGTGTGGGCCCTTGTATTTTGATTTGTCTTTTACCACAGTTAATTTACAAAAAATACATATTAAATACTCCCTTCGTCCCATAATTATAGTCCACTGTTGACTTTTGAAGTCTTTAGTTTTCAACTTTGACTATAAATATTTTAATTTGTGTTATATATTACTTGATGCAAAATATATGAATGGATTGAGTTTTAAATGTATTTTCCATTAGTATAATTTTTATCAAGTATTATATAACACAAATAAAAATATATATGGTCAAAGTTGTAAAACGAAGACTTAAAAAGTCAACAGTGGACTATAATTATGGGACGGAGGTAGTATTTTTTGCTCAAAGATATAGTTTGAAAGTCACCGGTTACATTATTGAATGATAAAAAAACCAATGTAACAAGAAGACAAGCATGCACAAGACAGTGGCGGAGATTAGCATGTGCAAGTGGTGCAACCACACAGGGCCACCGTTTGTAAGCGGACCTCCGATTTAGTATGCCCATTAGTATTTATCATGTCTAACTTAAATTGTTATAGCCCCGTTTAAATATTATGTGAGGGGGCATCTGATTTAGTATATATTCATTAATATTTATACATGTCTAAGTATATTATGTTTTGAATTTTTCATAATAGTTAAGATTTTCGTGATTCAAGGGCCTCATTCGTAGTTTCGCACCGGGCCACTGAAATCAATGGGACAGCCCTGGCACAAAACGATGTTATTTCTGTTACAACTAGAAATGCATCAAAATGTTTTGGCCCATTAAGATAGCTTTTATATACTCTGTATGACTTTTATTTGTCTTCTTGTTAGAATAATGGAACTGGTTCATGGATCAAGTAAAGCATCCAAGCTTGCACAAGACGATGTTATTAGCAGCATGCCTGACGACGTGATAGCTAATATTCTGTTACATTTGCCATTACAAGACGCTGTGAGGACGAGTGTCTTGTCAACAAATTGGAAGCATAAGTGGACTATGCTCACTCAACTTGTATTTGATGAGGAATTCTATGAATATTTAAAAGTGAAAGGAAAGGAAAAAGATTATGGGAGGATTATAACTATGTTTCTTGATCGTCTTAAAGGTACCATCGCAAAGTTCTACCTCTACATAGATGAGGGATGTAACTCCATATTGGATGTTCAGGATATTGATAATTGGCTTTTGGTCTTGTCTGAAAAGGAGATTATGGAATTCACCCTTATAAATATGGATGAAACACAAATTAAGTTAACCACCCATCTTTTCTCTTGTCGAAGGTTGAAACATTTGGAGCTTTATAACTGTCATATTTGTCCCATAGATGGTTTTGGTGGTTTTCCAAATCTTTTAAGTTTGGACTTGTCTGAGGTAGAGTTCGGAAGCTACACATGTGGGGAATTTCTTACTCACTGTCCATTATTGAAGATTCTGGAACTAAGGTCTAACTCCCCAAGCGAAATAAAACGAGTTGAGATTGAAAAACTTGAAATTCTTGTAGTGTTAACCCTGCCTTTGTGGGAGCTTGACAATATGGCAATGATCACAAGTTCGGGTATCTTTCAGCTTATAGGTTTTTTCTCAAAACTCCAAGAGCTTAATCTTAACTTTTGGTTCTGCAAGGTAAGCTTAAGTTGAATAATTGAAATTCATTATACAATGTCACTACAAGAAAAATGCCTTTTAGCGTCATGTTTAGCAACTGGATTAGCGACATATTTTTAGCCAGCGACATTATTGGCAACATGAGAGGCTAAGTCGCTGTAAACGAGTCGCTAATTTTTGCGACATTAGAATGAAGTCGCTAATTACAGCGACCCGTATAACGACATCATATTATGCGTCGCTAAAAAAATAGCGACATCACCGGTTTATGTCGCAATTTGCGACGCAAGTTGTAGGACATGACGCTAACCAAGACGCTGTATACGTCGCTACTTTCAAAAATGTCGCAACTTAAGTCTGTATTAGTGTTGCTATTTCTAAAGGTATCGCTAGTTAAGTCGCTATTTTGGTCGTTTTTCTTTTGCTTAATTGCCACCTGCATTGCTTGTTTGTGGGTAAAATTTAATGCCATAAAAGTTACATATACACAATGTAGATAGCAATACAAACATACATGGTGCAATAAGAATCGCAAGATTTTAGATTATAACCATTAAAAATTCGATACAATCAAAGTTTCAATTCCTTTACCACCAAAAAAAAAAAAAAAAAAAAAAAAAAAAAAAGACGAACATCGTCACTTAAGCTTGAGTTAACCACCATGCCTGGCATAAAATTCCAGTTTTTTGCCCTTTTCACAGTTGTGCCAAGTCCCAAACTTCTGCAACAAAAAAGTTAAACGTGAAAGGAGGAGCCACGACACCTGTGCATTACTACATTACAAACAACAACCTGAATAAAAGTCTACACAAATTCAATTGTAAGATGATATCAGTTGGTTTCATAATTGAAGATAAACTCACATTAAGTTCCGACATCATAGTCACTTGAGCAAACACCTCATCTGTATCGTGTTTAGCCTGCAAACCAACACCATAAAAAAGGGACAACCATACACCAATCAAAAATTTCTATATCATCAAGAATTTCTCTGCAAATAAATTCAAAACCCAAGTATGCAAAGGAACAAACCAGAGTTCTCTGGAAGCTTGAACTCAACCTACAAGAAAGCGCAAAACTTGAGATCATATTTATAAGCAAAAAATCGCTAACAGTAGCATAATCAAGTGGCAGCAACAAATATGATCCAACTTTAATAACTTGCCAAAAGATTTACCAATATTTGTAATGAAATGCTCATAGCTACTGAAGCTTCCCTATAACCTTTTAAGGCTCAAATATGCAACACAGCTTCTGAGATCATAAGTAACATACACAAAATAGCAATAAACGAAAACATAACTAAATATTTAGTATTTACTGTTATAAAGTACAGTATATTAAGAACATACCTTGAATAACTCGTTGGCATTCAACTGTCCATAGGCTTTTTTGGGATTGTAACTAAACAATAAAACAAAACAAATAAGCTCGCATATATAAATACTGAATAAAGTGGCGATTTCTACCCACTTTGGTGTAAATGGGTCAATTTGTATTATCTTTATTTTTTTTTTACATTTAAACTTATGAAAGTGCATATCCTAGACAAAAAAACTGAATTTCAAGCTTCTCATCACAGAGATTTGGACAACTGACACACACTCGTTATCTGCATACAAAAGTCAACTCAAAGGGTGGTTCTTTCCTATAGGGAGTTGGTGATGCAACTTAATTAGCATTAATATGCTTACCACTGGCACTAACATTAACGAGTAAGAAAATAACAAACGTGCACATAGTATGGGACTGCAAACAATAAAAAAAGCAAATAAGTTAAACATCATAAGCCAACAAAGATTTTTATACCTTAAGCGTCAAAGAATTTCTCAGCCCCTGATCCCTTAAACCACCTCTTAATATACTTTTGGAAATTAATTTTTCTTCCACGAGCTAAATGAACCTACAGTGATAGAACCAATAACGTCTTAGATAGTGCCAAGAAATAAATATACTAAGAAAACAATAATATGAAACCCATATTTATGAATCCATTTTGCATGGTTCAATAGTCAGACTTGCTACCAGACCTGAAAAATTGGCCGAATGAAGCATCACTCCGGTTAATAAAATGAGCTTAGTGGAGTGTAGGAATGGTGTAAACAATAATATGTCCAATGAAATACACTTCAGCAATAGATAATTGACCTACATTTTTTGCGGTCTTGTATCTCTCGCCCACACATCATCAATTAGTAAATGTAATGGTAACTAATATCGAATGTTACCGGTGAATAGGTTTGAGTGTTCATCAAGAAGAGTGCAACGACAATTTATGTTCTTTGAATTTGCATCGTTTGGCACTTTTAGAGTCGCGACCTTCCCCTGTTCTTTCAATATGCAAGCAGATCATAAAGAGTTGTTTTCACTTTTCATACAAGTTTAGGCATTGATAAAAAAGATACAAACAGATTACCCCTCTATTCGTGATAACTGATAACACTAGCACCTAATGTCTTCGACGTCTCTTAGGAGTACCTAATAACAAAGAAATAAAAATCCTAAAGCACATTAGCTTTATGCTATTAGTTAAAACAACTTAATACATAAATCACAAACAGTGCAATTCAGATCCAAATAATCCATAGAATTCACACACTTAATGAACGGATCATGTGAGATCGACCATTCCTTCACATCACAGAATCTTAAATATGTGCGACGTTTCAGAATTCACACCTAGCTTCTATCTATATACAGTATAAATCACTGATTACCTTCTATAACAAGTCTGAATAGATAAAATGTACCAGTACATTCCAAATTCATACAAAATTGAAAAATTTGCAGTTTAGATCCAAATAAAACCTAGATATACACACACATACACAAGAAATGAACCAAAAAATATGTGTGTAGTTGTTGCAGGCCGGTGAGATTGACAGTTCCTTCAAATCATAGAATCCTAAAATATGCGTTCAAAGTATCAGAATAAGCTATAATAGCTACCTGCTATCTATATTCTATAGCAAGTCTATACGCACATAAATACACCAATACGTTCAAGACTTCCTTACGGCTTACACATATAATAATGCAGTTTGCCTAACAGGTAATGAGAATGCACCATTTCAACAGCGTATGCAAAATGTCATTTATCAAAATGATTGACCAATCTCGCTATTACTAGATGTCTCAACCCAATGTTGCACTCTAAAGCAAAAAAATATTGCTCCGACCAAATGTACAAAATATCGCTCCTATCAAATATAGCTATTATTAGACGTCTCAACCCAATGGAACAATACTGTTAAATCAAATTTTGCGCCTAAACTGTTCTCAACGCCAAATGTACAATCTATCACTGCTCACAATTCATATACATAAATCAATTCGTCATAATTCAACTAATCACACAATAAAAGTTAAATCGTGATTACCTTATGCGCGCAAAAATTAGCCAGTAAATTGATCAATCTGCTCAAAATAACACGTCACACAAAGCAAATCATAGCAGATATATCAATTAAACTCATGACTATTTACTAAAGCATCTGATTAAAGCAAATTTGACCTAATAACCTATTAAAGATGTGAATACCGGAGGAGTCGTGGTGTTGTCTCGGTGTGTAGCGGTTGCTGCGATGGAGTTGCGGTGGTGTTGCGGTGGAGTCGCGGTGGTGTTGCGATGGAGTCGCGGTGGTTTTGCGGTCGTGTTGCGGTGGTGTTGCGGTGATGTCGCGGTGGTGTTCCGGTGGTGTTGCAGTGGAGTCGCGGTGGTGTTGCGGTGATGGAGTTAGGGAACCAATTGAGCACAGTGATGGTGTTGTGATGGGAATGTCCCTTTGGATTATTGTGATAAATATCCCAATTAAAAACGATGTTACATAAATTACCCTTGTGTATTATTTTTTTTTGAACATACCCTTGTGTATTATTGGGAATCTTCAGTATATACGTATTTGTGAAAGTAATATTATGGTCTTAGTTTTTTATTTTTTACCTGTACATGTCATGGAGTAAATATAAAAATATGTGAAGTCGTTAAGTTGCGACAAAAATAGCGACTTGTTTCTGAAAAGTCGCAAGACATCGACTCATTAAGCCACGATGTCGTTCAATTAGCGAGTTGGTTTGCGATATAGTCTTAAATGTCGCAAAATAACAACACAATTTGCGACAACGTCATTTGGAAAAAGATTGCGACTTACTTTGTGATATAGTTTATGACCTTGACGAAGTTGAAGTCGCTAAAGTGTCGCTAGATGTGTCGCCAAATAGCGACTTGTGCGTTATGTCGCAAAAAAATGTCGTTAAAAGGCCTTTTTCTTGTAGTGTGTATGGCAACATGTCTTGCTTGTTTCTCTAACTGGCTTTCTATGTACTACTTTTCTTCCAGATATCGGCAGATGCTGAAGTAAGTGTCCCAACTACCTTACCATGTGTAAAGACACTCAGATTATACGAAATAGATTTTAGCAATGAGATTATGGTATCATGTGTTATTGACTTGATTTGTGCTTGCTCGAATTTGGAGACCCTTTTGATCAAGGTGAGTGGCCTTGATCATATATAGTCATATTGAATTATTAAACATCTTATATCTGAACATTAAAAAAATTGGTAGGCTACAAACAAGGATGATGTCCCAGTGCCTGCATTTTCTTCTTCGCAAGTAGATTTCAGCAGAATTATGGAAATGCAACTTCGAAAAGTGGTGTTTGTTTCGGTTAGAGGTTTAGAGAATGAAGTATGTTTGATAAAGTCTTTACTTGATTGTTCGTGCTTGTTAGAAAAGATGGATATTTCAGGAAAATCATTGAAAGTGCTTGGTGGTGACCATGGAGCGTTGATGTTTGCAAAAAAGTTATTGAAGCTACACCGAGCCTCCCGCGTAGCAGAAATAGACTTTGATTTCCAATAACAGCCAAACGACATCACTTGGTCTTGGCTAACAGTCTAATCATCACATGATACTGCAGGTGTATTGTCATTTTGATTGTATATTAAATAACTCAAAGGCGTTTGAATTGTAAATCTGAATGCAAGTCAATGTTTGGGCTCCTAAAACCAAAAAACAGAGGCCGTATGGTTATGAATTCAATAATTTTTGCTTGTGAGCTTTATTTGTATAAAATTTAAATAAGAACAAAATACAGTATGAATTTGTCTTTTCTGAAAACGTTAAATGAATGCGTTGGGACTTTTTCCACTACATTTTTAAAGTTTACAACTAGCCCCTGCATTTGTACTTTCCTAAAAACACAATTCAACCCCTGTGGTTATAAGAACTTACGATTTCATCTTTTGCACATTATTTCTTACATATTTAAATAACATAGTTGCTACATGCATGTATCATAACATTTTACAGTAGTTCTTAGTTTCTTACACATTTAAACAACATAATTGCTACATATATTATAGCATTTTACATTAGTTCTACTTCTTAGAGTATGGGAAATCATAACACAAGTTATGAAATAACACCATGCCACGTCAGCGCCATATAATCTCGGCACATAATACCAAAAAACACAAGGAAATCATAACACCAAATAATACCACTTTTTACAAATTTACAAATTCTACCCTCAACAAATTCATTTATTAAACATTCAAACATTTTATTAATAAAACTTAAACATTACAATACAAAATAAAAAAATTACAATAAAAAAAGAAAAAAAAACGTAATAAAAGTACGAATTAAAATACGGATTGAACAATACGATAAGTAAATAAGAGGATCCATTGTATTTTTATTTTTTATTTTTTGCTTGAGTGTTTGTGAGAATATGACTTGTTGTTGTTAATTTATAAGGTTCGAATTTTTTTTCTTTGAATATAACCGTTACATTTCAAACGGTAACATATATATATATATATATATATATATATATATATATATATATATATATATATATATATATATATATATATATATATATATATATATATTAAAACTAGCCGTTGTAACGTTACATAGTGGGAGGGGTTTGTTTTGTTAATTTCGAAACTTGAGCTTGCCGTTGTAACGCACGTTGTGGTGTTAACGTGCAAACCAACGCCGACCCAACGCTTCAAACTTGGAAATGGAAATAACGCTCCAACGCCGTTGAAAAGTTGCCATGTAGACGATAACGCCGAACCGGCGTTACCACTCCCTCCCCTTTTACACATTTAAATAACATAGTTGCTACATGTGTCAGTAACATTTTACAATACTCCATTTTTACTATCCTCAAAGTAGTATTTACATTAAGAATAACTCTAATGCTGATTTGTAAATTAAATGTTATATTTAAAAAGTTAAGTTCGTATTATTATTTTGTAATGATGATTATTGTTATAAAAAGCAAATTTTTCGAGAAAAGGATTTTATAAGAGGAATTTATTGATACTTTAGCATTCTATTTTACCCCCTCCTGTTACAACGGTGTGGGGCGTCAGAGGCTGTTGCCCCTTGGCCAACTCGGAGGGACTGAAGTTCGACGCAGAGCTTTTTGGTTGTCCTTGAAATTATTATTGTACAAATATTGCGTAGTTTTTTCTTGTGAGTTCTTTTGTTGATAATTATATTTCGAATTAAAAAGTTATTCGTTTCAGAGCTCTTGTAACGATATACTAATGGTCTTGCAAACAGGAGGTTATGAACCTGCTGCAACGCGTGAGCTATAAACTTCTCGTTAGAAACAAGGTTATGTTTGGCAGAAATAGCTGTAAGCTGAAAGTTGTTAGCTACAAAATAAAAGTTGTAAACTGCAGACTGTTAGATGTATCTTTTATTTGTATAAAAATGTTTGGTAAAATAGTTGTAGCTGTAACTATAATATGTAAAATGACTTAAAGGGACACGAATGTAATTAAAACTAAGTAGCACATCATAATCTAAATTATTACGGAGTACAATATAAAGTTACTGATGTTGAAGGAAGAAAGTTGTACAAAGTTAAACCATGTAAGTAGTCATTTTTCACATAAAATAAACTATGCAAGTAGTCATTTTACACATATGATAGTATCACATAAATATTGAATAGCAATTAGTTAACAATATATATTTGTGACAACCGGCAATTTAGGGAGTTATTTTGAAAACCCGCATTACGTTAAAGTTCGTTTATAAATTTTTTTATTTGGAATTTTTATTCACAACGAACTTGTAAGACCAATTTTATAGATAATTATATTTCTATGACGTTATGGAATTCGTGAATTATTTTAATAATTCATTATGGAAATTACGTGATGATGTATGTTTTTTAATATTCTCACTGGTACTACGTTGACTCCGGCACTAGGTTTACCTAACGGGAAATTTATGATTCGTTTTACGAGTCCGATGATATTTGATTAATTACGAGATGTTTTTCGGGAGATATCGAAGTTTGAAATGAGTTCGGGTTTCGGGCCGTATGTTTTACATTTACCTACTTTACCCACTCAATACTACTAGTAATATTATTATTACTATTATTATTATTATTATTATTATTATTATTATTATTATTATTATTAATTATACCCTTTTAAAAAAAATAAATAAAATAAAAAGAGTAAAACCACAAATTGGTCCTTGTTGGTTCGGTACCCACACACAACACAAACACCCTCACACTTACTTCTCTCTCTCTCTCATTTCTTCATCACCTCCAACCCTAGCCGCCGCTGACTATATCCGGCCGCCACCACTTCACCGCCGACCACCACTACAAACCACCATTATTTTCGTGATCCCCACCCTCGAATCTCCTAGATCCGCCCCTACACGCGCCTTTATTACATCATTTTCATCACGTATTATCACAAAATCTCACCACCAATCATCATTTTCGAAGTGTTACATGGTTTGGAGCTTATTTAACCGAAGGTGAGGCGAGTGTGACTCGCGTTTTTTATTAAAAACGTGCCCCTTGGTCACGATGGGTTTAGATTCGGTTGGGTTTTCACCCAAAAACGGAGTTAATATTTATGGGTTTTGTTGGAAACTCGATTTTTATAAAATGGTTTGGTATTCGGGTTGTTATCCGTGGGTTGGTTCGAACCGTGAGTCCTCGACTCACGGCTTGGATATTGACTCGAGCCGTGGGCTCGTTTTCTTGTTATTTTTTAGCCGTGGTTTGGCTCTTGGTAGCCTTGATCTCGTTGATACCTTGGTTCGACTCTTGTGAGTCGCGACTCGTAGCCGTGTCATTGATGTTGTTGCCGAGACCCTTTGGGTCGAATGGGTATATTTTTGAGTGCTCCTTGGAGCCACTTTGTGACCCTTGATGCTTGGTTCGAGCCCTCTTGGCTCGTGGTATTTACCGCGACTCAGTCGAGTCGTGTGGGCTTGGGTGTGGCTTGGTAAACCCACCCGAGTATGACTTTGATTATTTTGTTGCTTGAATATAACTTGGTTTGGTTTTAGTTGTCATTAGTTGGTCGTTTGCTACATCTCTTGGCCGAATACATGTGGGTCGAGACCATGTTTGGTCTCGACATTGGATATTGAATTTTGGTATTGAGAAGTGTTGACGAATTGTGTTATTGGGGACCGATTGTGAGACGGTCACTTAGATTGACGGAGATAGGTTAGTCGGGTGCCGTAGTCGGACCCTATTGTTGTAGCACGTGGATTGGGATTGTGTTGGATGGAGATGTATTGTTTTTGTGACTATTGCTTATTACTTTGGACTTGGACAATGAGCCGAGAGTCATGACTCGGACATGTGACCATTTCGTATGACTCGATAACTATTTACAAATAAAATATAAATAATAAAACTCGTAATAATAATTATTTGTAATATAAACATTTATATGAATATATAGACGTGAATAACGGATGTATAATTATATAAGCGCGTATATTAATAATAATAATAATCACGAGTCATATTATAAATAATACGACTAGATATATATTAGGCTACGAAAGTAGCGTAATATTATTGAAAGTATTATTATTATAAAAATGTGTTATAAAACGAGAAACTCTCGACAATTACTAAACATTAAATAAAAGGGTCATTTATATATATATATAACGAGTAAACTTATTGAGTTATGCGGAGTCGTAGTCACTCGAGTTCAGGTAAGTTTTATTTGTGACTTTCGTGTTGTCACGGATATATGACGATTAATATAAACATTTTCTATAACTAAATAACCACTTAACCGAAGGGTTGAACCGGGTTATTTGGCTATATGAAATGAATATATTAATGGGCATCGTATCCTACGACGCCCATAGGTTGTGGTATATGTAAAGGGTAATAAATTGCGAATATATATATCGGGGAATCTGGCCAATTTGACGATGTATATAAGGAATTTATTAAACTACGATATATACCATATAGTATTTATGTGCTATGTGCTGTAGGATTGGGTGTAATCTTGGAACGGTATGTTACGTAAATAAATACGAGGATTATCAAATCGACGGATTTAATAAACTTTGGCGATTTATTTAAATAATATATTGGGCTAATATTAGATCTATAGTTTATTTTATTATTATTTGTGTGATCTTTTTGTTCGTTTTGTGTCGACCCACCACCCGTATGGATACCAAACGTAAATACACCAAACTAATACGAAATAGATTTTCGGAAAATAAAACGGATTACGTCCGGGTTTGGGAATATTTTGAATTTGAGGAAATGATTTCTGAACGAGTTGATATTGTTAGGTCGTGCCGAGTCCGTAGTTGTCGTCTTGTGAGTTACGATACATCTTATCTCTACCGACTTCTTCTTGCTATTTTCTGGACTTGAGGTGAGTCATAGCCCTACTTTTACTCTTGAACTATGTTTTCAATACTTTGGGGTGAGAAACGTGCAAATTATTTTATGTGGACTATTATCGCTTTTATATTCTTTCTAAACTTGCTATGCGTATAGACTAGGATGTTTTGTCAGCTTTAGTCACATGATTTATGTGTACTATTCAAGGTTGACTTATTTGGTTATTGTCAGCTTTAGTCACACGGGTCGTGTGTACTATTCAAGGTTGGCTTATTTAGATATTGTAGTGTGCACCTATAGGTTAATGATACTTTGGAGGTTATCCGAGTATTTATTGGTATTGCGGGGGTTACCCGAATATCTATGATGGAACGGAGGGTATCCGTGTGTTAGGATTGGAGCGGAGGGTATCCGCAGGCCTTTAGTGAATCCTTAGTCTAGTTAGCAAGCATTTTGCGTATATGTCCACTATATTGTTAGATAAATTTAAACCTATGATCTCACCAGCGAAAGCTGACTTTTAGCACGTTTTCTCAGGTAATTAAGTGATGATATGGATGCTTGGAATGGAAGGCTCGGCTAAGGCTCTTGGTTTATGGATCTATTTTTCTAAACTCTGATAATTAATTATGGACCTACTGTTATGTTATTTTGGGCCTGACTCTGAATGATGTTGGGATAAATGTAAACTTTAAAACCCCGTTTTGGTTGCGTTTTTATTATGTTTACTTTATCTCGTTCTATTATGTCTTGTGTTGGATACCAATCCCCGTAGTACCCCGAAAGCTTGTTGAGTCTTCCGCTGTATCAAATTTTGGGGGTGTTACAGATTGGTATCAGAGCCAAGGTTATAGAGAACTAGGTAAATAAACGCCTAAACTATAACCGAATTTTTATAGAAAATGATCCTTGACCACTGCCCGCCAGCCCGCCAAGCCGAAGCATCTTCTATTATTTTAAGGTATTATGAGATATCTGAGATGATTGTTAGATTTGGAATTTCTTGAGATGATTGAGGTTTATGGATTTAGTATAAGATGGCGTTTCGAGGAATTATATGGTCTAAACATTTTAGTAATGCGGTATTTGAAACTCTTTATTGAGATTATATGTTTGAATTATTTGATGAGGATTTTTGGTATGGTATTTTGAGTTGTGATTTAGTTGTTTTGAAACACTTACACCTACCCTACGCCGTTGTCACAGACCATGGCCTCCCATATGCCCGATGTTGTCGAGGATATTCTTACTGCACCGGTTTTACCTGCACAGTTCACTATGGCATCTGATGATCCTTACCAGATGGCCATGCTTTCAGCTATTGTGCCGCAGGCAGCTTCTACATCAGCACCACCTGCTGCATCTACGCAGGGACCCTCATCTTCTCTAGGGCTCCCTGGTACATCGAGGCAGCTTACTCTTCATCAGGCTTTGGCTCGTGTGGCCCCACGCTTTGTCCACCGAGCTACGGCACGCATGTCGGTATGCCCTACTCCATCACCTTTACAGATTGATGCTCACTCTCTCCTGTCAGAGGCGCCACCCACATCATTGCGTCGTCGTCCTAGATCACCTACCACATCTCCACATGGTTCACCTATTAGGAGACGACGATTGATGAGGTACTCTTCCGATGAGGATGGGGAGGAGTACGAGGGTGAGGATGTGGCTGATGACCCTGAGGAGGAGGATGACCCTCAAGAGGCTGAGCAGGGTGATGATGATGACCCTGAGGAGGAGGATGAACCTCAGGAGGATGAGATGCCTGATGATGATGATGTGTTAGTACCACCAGCTCAGGCTGAGGAGCCTGATTCACCTATACACCCGATTGAGCCTGTCTCACCTGATCATCCGTTTCTGTTAGATTCACCACCTGGTAGTCCAGTGGCATCGGATGCGTCATCTGAGGTTTCTGCTGAGCAGGCCGAGTTAGGTGAGAGTGGCAGGTTATGGGCTCAGATTACTGCCCAAGGCGAGAAGATCTCGCGGGTATCTGATCGACTTGAGAGAGTTATTGGAGAGTTTTTAGCGGATTTGAGAGTTGACATGACTGTTGTTGAGGGCAGGTCGATTGAGATGAGGAGAGTTTTGATGGAGATTCATGAGCAGATTGCGAGTTTACAGCGAGGTTTTGTCACAGCTCGAGAGGCCGACCGCAAGCTATGGCAGCGGAACACCGAGCTAGAGAAGGAGGTGGCAGACCTCAAGAGAGACAGCGACACCCACAGTGTAGAGCTAGGATCGTTATGGAGGGATCTTGATGGCTTGAGGCAGGAGTTGAGGAGCCTCCGCCAGCAGCGTGCCTAGTTACTTGGGTTATGTTGTCTTGTTGCTTTCTACACCGAGGAGTGTTCGGTTAGAAAAGCTAGTTATCATATTTTGATGTATTTTGTTCAGTATTCGTCTCTTTTGGAACGATTAGTATGTTTTGTGTTTTCCGGTAGTTGGAACGATGTTAGATCTCTATTGTATGGTTGATGGTTATTAGTATATGGTATTATGTGATTTTGGGTATTATGGAAATTGAGTCCCTATCCGTTTTATTGATGTTTCATGGTGTATTGTTGCTATTCTTTCCATGACTTGGCTTCGTTGAATTACTTTTGTTGAGCATATTGATAAGTTCTATTGGAGACTCATGAACTTGTATGATGTTTCAGATCAATGGCCCCACGACGAAACCCTGTTAGAGCTACCAGAACTGGTCCTGCAGTAACTACCCCTGGTCGCCGAGGACGCCGTCCTACTCGAAATGTTGAAACCCCTACTCCTGACAACCTGGACACTACTAACCGCAACAACAGGAATTAAAATGTTGATGTTCAGGGAGACAATGATCATGTTCCACTTAATGCACCCACTGTGGATCAAGCAATGATCAATCAACTTGTGGAGCAAAGAGTTACTGAACTGCTAGCCGAGTCCAATCATTCCAACAATTCTCCTGGAACTTTTCCACCTGTTCGTGCTAATGGATGTCAATACAAGGAGTTAAAGATTTGTGGACCCATTGAGTTTGGTGGAACTGAAGGAGTGGTTTACTTGGTCAGATGGATTGAGAAGACTGAGTCAGTGTTCAATGTCAGTGGTTGTGCGAAGAATGCGAAGGTAAAGTTTGCTTCTTTTACTTTCAAGGATGAAGCTTTAACTTGGTGGAACAATTACCAAAATTCAGTTGGGAGTGATGTAGCTTATGCCATGACTTGGGAGCAATTCAAGTCTCTGCTGATTCAGACTTATTGCCCAAGGAATGAGGTTAAGAAGCTAGAGATTGAGTTTTGGAACCACAAGGTGAAAGGTAATGATATGACGACTTACAATCGTCGTTACCAGGAGTTGGTCTTGCTTTGCCCAGATATGGTAAAAACCGAGACTCAAAAGATCGAGAGGTATACTGATGGGTTGCCTGTAGCTACAAGGAATGATGTGATTTCTGCTAGGCCTGCAAACATCCATGAGGCAATCACAATTGCTCAACAACTTATGGATTCGTTGGAATTAGAAGGAGCTGATAAGGAGAAGAATGGAAAGAGAAAGAGAGACCAACACTCTAAGGGTAATGATCACCGAAGCAAGAGACAAGCTAAGGCTTATGCTATTGGGAATGGAGATAAGAAGAACCAGAACGGTGATGCACCCAAGTGTGGTCGTTGCCACCAGCATCATACTGGATGGTGTAGTGTGAAATGCCAGAACTGTTCAAAGAAATGACACACAGCTAAAGACTGTAGAGCTCGACCTCTTGCTATGGTTGAAGCTGCTCCTGAAATGAGAAATAAGGCAGATGTTACTTGTTATGGGTGTGGAAAGAAGGGACACTATAGGAATGAGTGTAGAGAATCGTGGAACCGAGGAAATCAAGGCTCGGGTGGTAATGGGTACAATCATGGAAACCGTGGAGCTGGAGGAAATCGTGGACCACAAGATAACGGGGACCAACGTGTGGAAGCTGGAGCTGCTCAGGGAAGAGTGTATGCACTCGGGAACGAGAGAGGAGAAGATCCGAACGTCGTTACTGGTACGTTCCTTCTCAATAATCGTTATGCTTCCATACTATTTGATACTGGTGCCAATAGGAGTTTTGTGTCCACTACGTTTGCACCCTTACTAGAGAAACCCCCGATGGCCTTAGGAATTGGATATGATATAGAGTTAGTAAATGGGAATATAGAAAGGATTAATACCATCATTCGCGGTTGCACGTTAAATTTCTTGAACCACCCTTTCATCATAGATCTTCTACCCGTCACGTTAGGAAGTTTTGATGTTATCATTGGTATGGATTGGTTGTCGAAGTATCGTGCTCACATACTTTGCGACGAGAAGATCGTGCGTGTACCTTACGGAAAGGAAACCCTAAATATATTAGGAGATCGGAAGGATTCTAGGAGCCCATCCCGATTAGCAGTTATTTCTTGCACTAAGTTACCAAAGCTAATGGAGAAGGGATGTTACCTTTTCTTAGCTCAAATTTCTGAGAAATGAGGGACGATGAAAAAGGAAAGGTGCATTGGAGATGTGCCTATAGTTCGTGATTTTCCTGATGTGTTTCCCGATGATTTGCCGGGAATCCCGCCGACTAGGCAAGTGGAGTTTCAGATTGAGTTGATACCTGGTGCTGCACCTGTAGCACGAGCGCCTTATCGCCTTGCACCTACCGAACTAGAAGAATTGTCAAAACAATTGGTGGAGTTAGCCGAAAAAGGATTCATAAGACCAAGTTCTTCACCTTGGGGAGCCCCAGTCTTATTTGTAAAGAAAAAGGATGGATCGTTCCGTATGTGCATTGATTACCGAGAGCTGAACAAGTTAACGGTGAAGAATAGATACCCGTTACCTAGGATCGACGACTTGTTCGATTAACTTCAAGGATCGAGTGTGTATTCGAAGATCGATTTGAGATCGGGATATCATCAACTTCGAGTTCGCGAGGAAGATATTCCGAAAACGGCTTTCAGAACCCGTTACGGGCATTACGAGTTTCAGGTGATGCCGTTTGGGTTGACTAACGCACCGGCGATATTCATGGACCTCATGAATCGAGTGTGTAAGCCTTACTTAGATAAGTTCGTGATTGTGTTCATCGATGACATTCTGATTTATTCGAAGAGTGAGAAGGAGCATGAGGAGCATCTAAGACTTATCTTAGAATTGCTCAGGAAGGAGAAACTCTATGCCAAGTTTTCTAAATGTGAATTTTGGATTCCGACGGTACAATTTTTGGGTTATGTAATTGATAGACAAGGAGTCCATGTGGATCCTGCTAAGATTGAGGCAATAAAAGATTGGGCTGCACCTACGACCCCAACAGAGGTTCGTCAATTTTTAGGGTTAGCCGGTTATTACCGAAGATTCATTGAGGGATTTTCGAAGATAGCTAAACCATTAACCAAATTGACTCAAAAGAGTGTTATGTATGAATGGGGAGATAAAGAAGAGGAAGCATTTCAATTGCTTAAGAAGATGTTGTGTACTGCTCCTATCTTAGCGTTACCAGAAGGTAACGAGGATTTCGTCGTCTATTGTGATGCCTCACATAAAGGATTGGGAGCCGTGTTAATGCAACGAGAGAAGGTGATAGCTTATGCTTCCCGACAGCTCAAAAAGCATGAGAAAAACTACACCACCCATGATTTGGAGTTAGGTGCTGTGGTTTTCGCCTTAAGGATATGGAGACATTACTTGTATGGAACAAAGTGTGTTGTGTTCACCGACCATAAAAGTCTACA
The DNA here is from genome assembly GCA_030686995.1 of Artemisia argyi. Lineage (NCBI taxonomy): Eukaryota > Viridiplantae > Streptophyta > Magnoliopsida > Asterales > Asteraceae > Artemisia > Artemisia argyi. The sequence goes on along the minus strand of CM060682.1, from coordinate 41,011,333 downwards.
ACACATCTTGAATCAAAAAGAGCTCAATATGAGACAACGACGTTGGATTGAGTTGCTAAGCGATTATGATTGCGAAATTCGCTACCATCCTGGTAAAGCAAACGTTGTTGCTGATGCTCTTAGTCGAAAGGAAAGAATACCACCGTTACGAGTTAGGTCATTGGGAATGACTATCGTATCGCCATTACCGTCTCAAATACTTGAAACTCAAACGGAAGCGTTGAAAGCAGAAAACAGATCTGCTGAGAATATATTTGGGATGGTTGAGAATGAGAAAGGATTTGTTAAACGTTCTGATGGATTACTATGTTTTGGAGATCGGATTTGGGTACCTTTATATGGAGGAATTCGGGACTTAATTATGCATGAGTCGCATAAGTCGAGGTACTCTATTCATCCGGGGTCTGACAAGATGTACCAAGATCTTAAGAAGTTATATTGGTGGCCAAACATGAAGGCAGATATAGCATCGTATGTTAGTAAGTGCTTGACATGTTCTAAGGTTAAAGCTGAACATCAGAGACCGTCAGGATTACTAACGCAACCAGAACTTCCAGTCTGGAAATGGGAGCGGATTACAATGGACTTCATTACCAAATTACCGAGGACAGCTAGCGGTAGTGACGCTATCTGGGTAATTGTGGATCGTCTGACAAAGTCTGCTCATTTCCTAGCAATTAGTGAAGATGATAGTGTGGATAAACTTGCGAGGTTGTATGTGAAGGAAATTATTTCACGTCATGGAGTCCCGATATCTATTATTTCGGATCGCGATAGCCGCTTTACGTCAGCTTTGTGGCGATCACTTCAAACGGCTTTGGGGACAAGACTTGATATGAGCACTGCATATCATCCCCAAACCGATGGTCAAAGTGAGAGGACCATTCAGACGTTAGAGGATATGCTTCGTGCATGCATCATAGACTTTGGTAAAGGCTGGGAGAAATACTTACCCCTTGCGGAATTCTCCTATAATAATAGCTACCACACAAGTCTTAAAGCTGCACCATTTGAAGCTTTGTATGGCGGAAAGTGTCGTTCGCCTATTGGTTGGGCAGAAGTTGGAGATAGCCAACTCACAGGCCCTGAACTTATCTTGGAAACTACAGAGAAAGTAGCTCAGATTCGTGATCGGTTGCAAGCAGCCAGAGATAGGCAGAAAAGTTACGCCGATCAGAGACGTAAACCCCTAGAGTTCTGATGCGTGGGAATCGCACCTTGCTTTACCTCTCGAGGGATCTCAAGAAGCTTACAACCCCCACCAGGCAGTGTACCTGATCGTTGTAGTATAGTATAGTGACAAGTACCGGGGGATTGATCGTTCAGCTTAGGAATAGTGTCGCTAGGATTAGAAAACCTAATTAATAGTTCTAGAGATGAAAGATGATTATTTTTGTATTTTTATATTTTTATAAAAGCAAGTAAAATCTCGGGTTTTGGAAGAGTGGGCGGAATTAGTTGCTAATCAACTAACCCAAAACTAAAATGCAATCAAAATAAAATAATAAAAATGAAAATAAACTAAATTATACTAAGGTTGTGAGCAGTGGTTGGAGAAATTGTGTTTACTTAGACTTCACTACTCCCTAGATATCTTTTACACGTTAATTACTTGTTACACTTGTATGGATGACGGATTGTATTCCTTAATACCATTCGTGGGGTGGCATACATAACTCCCCAACTCTATGAATTCTTATCTCCTCCTACACCATGACCCAGCACAACTATAGGGATTGTAAACAGTGGCTCATGCATTAAATACAACCAATAAAGACCTAGTACGCCTCGGTTCATGTTTCTTAAGACGTTCAAGCATGTTACCATTTGGAGATCTGCCAGTTTTCTTAAGCCTAACATATAATATCATTCATCCAAAACAAGAATAGACAAGTAATCAACACATAATCAACATCTAGGTTTCATTAGATCTAAGCAAACACAAAAGAGATCTAGCCTAGCATAGTAGAATTGAGACAAGAACAAGAGATAAACAACCAACACATAGACATATTGATTGAATTGAAAGTACACTTATCTCAATTACAATGCAAGGTCTCAAGGGTTTGGAACCCTTGAAAAACCTGTAAAAGAGGCACCAAAATCGTCTTTAGGGTTTCACCAAAACTTCTCTTTTTTTAATGAAAAAAACTAGAAAACTATATATAGGAAAAACAGGCTGACGGCGTCAAGAGTTACTTGTGACGCCGTCACCTCGCCGCCATATACTTCCTCGGACGGCCTTGATCCACTTATGACGGCCTATGTGACGCCGTCACCGACCACGGTATTTTATTCTTGCCACTTTGACGCCGTCACGATGCCTTCTGACGTCGTCACCACCCACGGTGTTTAATTCCTCATGTCTGACGCCGTCAAGATGGTAGTCTTGACGCCGTCACCTTGTATCTTCAGCATGGAAATTTGGTACTTTGCCGTTTTCTTCACTTTTATGCTCCAAAAACGTCCAAAATGGCTTCTTTTCCAGAATTCACTCTCCAAACACCTAAAATCACAAAAGGAACGATTTAGGGCAATATTTGATCAAATAAAGTCGGATTCGGGCTTAAATGACCCCCTAAAAACGGATCATTTTTTGCCTCATCATATACCCTTACACTTGAGATTTGCTTGTCCTCAAGCAAATGCGCTTTTATTCTACCCAAAAGACAAGTTAGGGGTCATTTAACACTAATATAAAAGTAATTACAACAAATAATCGTTCCACTAAAGACCAATAGACAAGCACGGAGGTCATACACTAGCACCTCACAAATAGTGTTTAGATACTCACATCTCTCGGGTGTAATAAAGTAATATAACATTATGGAAATGGAAGATATCTCTCACTACCTGTCATAGCAAAATAGATTACCATAGGCTTGGGAAAGGATCAAACCTCCACCACATGGCGTAAGCACCTAGGATAAACTATCAAAGAGGTCTTTTAAAGGGTTATAACGTTAGGTGTAGGGATATGAATTACACGGTTTTGTTGGATAAAGGAAATTTTACTGGTGGCGAGTTAACAATCTTGGTTAATTACATGTACAAGATGGCGTTGCTAAGCCAAGACTAGACTCGACTTAGGCTAATAAATGAAAAATAACAAAAAAACATAAAATGAACATAGAATGAAACGGGATGATAGTCCGTATGTTTTTTCTCTTTTTTTTTTTTTTTTTTTTTTTTTTTTTTTTTTTTTTTTTCATACACTCTTACCCTACCATCCAAAATAATACATCATAGGGGATGAGAATTCCCCTTACACTTGAATCTTTACATACTTTACATTAAACTATTCTAATGACTCGATTTAAGAAAATCAAAACACTTGGAGCACTTTTAAGATTAACGTACATATGGGGGTAATAAATGATGTTCTTCCCCATTACTCCATAAAATAAGTACTTACCCATGAGTCCCAATCGTCCCAAAACAATATGTACAAGGATATGACTCGACTTAGCAACCATGTAATCAATTAGATAGTTAACTTAGGGTTTAACAAATAACAATAATGCACTAAAAATGAGCGCATACACGGAAGGCTAAGGCGATTTGGTTGTACATTTAAGTGGGGTGTAACAAATTCTTCCTTTAAGTAAAATGCTTAAAGTTAGAAACGAAAAGATAGGCTCGGAGGGGTGTACTAGGGGTTTCGTGTACTAAAAATGAGTACAACGCTAAGGGTGTGAGAAAAATTAGTTGACTTAACTAGCCAAGTAATATGACTTAAATGGTCAAGTAATTATAATACGGGTTTAACACAAGGGTGATCCTAATGCCTCTTATCATGTAGTAAATCCTACCACACGAATGTAGTCTCACTCGCGGTCTCGGGATGCATCACTAACGCAAGTTCTAGAATCTAAATGCTACCGGTACACTCATAAGCACTAATAATAAATGCTTTTCCTATCAAATCTAAAGGCGAACCTCACATTTTTGGGTGGAAATTTTTTTCTGAATATACGGTTATGTGCTAGTCATACAATCTCCTATCCATGAGACGCTTGCTATGGCTAAAGTTTCACTCCTAAATGTTGTAAAAAAATTTAAATTTGGCGCTAAAATTACACTAACAAGTATTTCTCGTAGTTTTATTACACATCTACTATCAAACAAAACAAACTCAAGCGAAAGTGCATATGTAAGGTATCATCTTTTTACCCTCCCCTTACACTTAGGATGAACATTGTCCCCAATGTTCAAGTAAAGAATGTAAAAGTTAAGAGGTAAAGAGAATGAAATCAAATACTCCCCTGATTTGCTCGGTATGGATTATAGGTTGGCCAGGTTAAATCTTCCTCCAAGAAAACGAACCATCAAAGCTTCCCTTCCAGAATATAAATCATCTTCTTGTCATACATAACCTGTAAATCCTGACAACAATAGACAAGGCAACCTAGCGTAAAATCGGCGACATCCTATATAAGCTACTAAATCCTAGAAAGCAAAGTAAGATATAATGCTTGTTGAATGAAGTTTGCAGATTTCCTGGAGATTATAAAACATAATAATTCACAAAAACCATAAGACTCCGTTAGAAAAACAAAACCGGTAAAATTTCCAGATTTTAACTCCTGACGCCATCAAGAGCAATACTCTGACGCCGTCAGAATGGACCTGCAGAAATTCTTATGTTAAGTTTCCGGAAAATTTCTGGAAAAACTTTGTCCTACTTCCTAGAAAATCTTGCAAAACTTCATTAAGACTCAATACAAGCATTTGACTCTAACAAATACGAATATACATGTTCATTTAAAATTGTGGAGAATCATGATCGGTTTGTTTCTTTAAAACACATTTGGGGTTTTCCCTTACACTTATCTTTTGCAAAAATACCTTTAGGTTGAAGTTAAGACTAGGCCAAACAACATAATAAAGTATTTCCACATTTTAGTTGAGAAACATGATCAACCAACAATAAAAAATAAAACATGCATACGGAAGCAAATAACAAACAAACAATTAAAATCACATAAAACATGGGTTGCCTCCCAAGAAGCGCTTTTCTTTATTTACGAGTCTTGTAGCTAGACTCAAAGTCATGGGTTACTACGTGATTTCATCATTGGTTCCACTCTCTAGGTCGTCTTCTAAACCAGTTTTGTATTCCGGACCTAGCTGCAAGCATTCTTTGTAGAAACCAAGCATCCTATTTCTAACATACTCTACTCCTCTACGTCTATCCTCCTCATTCCTATAATAAGCCGCTTGCTTATGTTCCTTTTCGAAATTAGAGAGAAGGCGGTATTGTTCGATCTTGTAGGGCATTTGATAAGCAACCTCATCATTATCTTTCTTGAATCTAACTATCCCTAAAGTCGGATCATAACTCATCTTAGTGGCCTTAACAAATGGTTTTCCGAATATTATTTGGCTTAGGTCAGCATCAATTACCGGACGAGTGTCCTCAACTATCATAAAATCGATCTCATAAGTGAGATTCCCTATAATCACATGCAATCCCTTCACTCTTCCTGCAAAATTACTTATCAGATTCTTACCGGGCATCATCCTAAAATTGAGTTGCTTCTTCATCACCCAATTGTAATAGGTCCTAGTCATGATGTTCACGGGGGATCTAAGGTCGATGTAAGCTTTCCATATATGCATGTGCCCTATATTACATGGGATGTTAATGTTGGAGGGATCTCCCGTTTTGATCAGAGGGTCGCCAAAAATATATGTTTTCTCGGGACTATCGAATAAATCCTTATGGTATTCCCGTTCTTCCTCGGTTGGCAACTTATCAAAGTAATTCTTTATAGGTTCTATCTCCTCTAATTCCTCACCCTTATTAACCTCAACTTCCCTACTCTCATCCTCACTATTGGTTTCAACTCTAACTTCATCCTTGTCACTCTCCTCTATCTCTCTATCTATCGGCTTAATGGTGACAACATTGACAAAGTGGACATGTTTAGATGATGAGGGGTCCTTAATTTGGATTCCACTATTGGTGTCCCTAGTGTCCTTCCTAGGTGTGGCTAATGTTTGGTTGTTGAGGGCTTTCAACAAGTTGTCGATCTTGTTGGTCATCTCCGTTTGTTGTTGGTTGAATTCGTTTTCGAACCTAGCTATGCGGGCTTCTTGAGATGCCATAAATTTTGACATCAATCCTTCAAGATTGTTGGTACTACCATAGTTGTTAGAAGGATTGTTGTTGAATGTACGGTTTGATGGTGGACCGTTTGATTGGTAACGATTAGGCGGATTGGAAGAATTGGGTTGATTTTGCTTCCACCTAAGGTTTGGGTGATTTTTCCATGAGGGGTTGTATGAATCACCGTATGTGTTTGGCTCGGGCTTGAAAGTGTACCACTTATCTCCCGCTTCGTCGGTACGCATGGATGCGTAGTCCGCAAAAGCTGTTCCGGGGAGTTCCACACAATCACGAGTGTCATGGGGACCACTACATAATTCGCATGAAGAAGTGATTTTGTTCACTTGGCTTGAATGTTTCGGAGCTTCGTAAGATTTCATGAGAAACTTGACTTGGTCCTCAAGTTCCATGATCCTACGGTCAGGAGTGCTAGAATTGTTCGTAGGCAAAGATATTGCCTTGACCATTTTGTTCAAATCACGGGGATCATTCCAACTTTCATTGTCATAGAGAGCAAGATCTTCTATGAGTTCCCATGATTGTTCCGCACTAAGATCACGTAGCTTACCACCGGCCGATTGGTCAATGGTTCGCCTCGTGGAGATGTCGATATGGTCATAGAAAATTTGGACTTGGAGCCAAAGATCTATGCCATGATGAGGGACTTTTTGGAGTAAGTCCTTGAAACGAGTCCATGCTTCATAAAGAGATTCATTTTGACATTGTTGGAACATCAAGATGTCATTCCTAAGCTTAGTAGTTCTCCCCGGTGGGAAAAATTGAGCAAGGAAACGAGTGGTGAGATCATCCCATGTGGTGATGGATCCCGCGGGTAAACGCTCAAGCCATTGACTAGCTTGATCCCGTAGAGAGAATTGGAATAGGCGTAAATGGGTAGTCTCTCTAGTTTCAACACCTAGGTCTATGGAATCTACGATTTTGAGGAAGTCCTTAAGATGTTGGTTTGGATCTTCGGAACGAAGTCCATGGAATGCACATCCACTTTGCACCAACCAGATGGTGTCGGATCGCAAGGGGGTCACATTGTCTCCGGTGAGCTCAATGGTGTTTCGGTAGCCTTGGTGGCTAGGTCGGGAATACTCTCCTAAGGTTCGGGGCTTAAGGGGTTCCAATGGTGGGTTTTGTTGTGGTGGGATGATGGGTTCAAAGATGTTACCACCTTCCATAATGTCGGATGGTAAAGAGTTACGAACAAAGGCACGAAGAAATAAGATAGACTAAAGAAGACCTAAAAAAAATAAAAAAAAAATTCTTACTAGAAAGGAATCTAGCAAGTAGACCTAATAAAAAGAAATCCTAACCTAGACAATAACTATTCCCCGGGCTGCGGCGCCAAAAAGTTGATGCGTGGGAATCGCACCTTGCTTTACCTCTCGAGGGATCTCAAGAAGCTTACAACCCCCACCAGGCAGTGTACCTGATCGTTGTAGTATAGTATAGTGACAAGTACCGGGGGATTGATCGTTCAGCTTAGGAATAGTGTCGCTAGGATTAGAAAACCTAATTAATCGTTCTAGAGATGAAAGATGATTATTTTTGTATTTTTATATTTTTATAAAAGCAAGTAAAATCTCGGGTTTTGGAAGAGTGGGCGGAATTAGTTGCTAATCAACTAACCCAAAACTAAAATGCAATCAAAATAAAATAATAAAAATGAAAATAAACTAAATTATACTAAGGTTGTGAGCAGTGGTTGGAGAAATTGTGTTTACTTAGACTTCACTACTCCCTAGATATCTTTTACACGTTAATTACTTGTTACACTTGTATGGATGACGGATTGTATTCCTTAATACCATTCGTGGGGTGGCATACATAACTCCCCAACTCTATGAACTCTTATCTCCTCCTACACCATGACCCAGCACAACTATAGGGATTGTAAACAGTGGCTCATGCATTAAATACAACCAATAAAGACCTAGTACGCCTCGGTTCATGTTTCTTAAGACGTTCAAGCATGTTACCATTTGGAGATCTGCCAGTTTTCTTAAGCCTAACATATAATATCATTCATCCAAAACAAGAATAGACAAGTAATCAACACATAATCAACATCTAGGTTTCATTAGATCTAAGCAAACACAAAAGAGATCTAGCCTAGCATAGTAGAATTGAGACAAGAACAAGAGATAAACAACCAACACATAGACATATTGATTGAATTGAAAGTACACTTATCTCAATTACAATGCAAGGTCTCAAGGGTTTGGAACCCTTGAAAAACCTGTAAAAGAGGCACCAAAATCGTCTTTAGGGTTTCACCAAAACTTCTCTTTTTTTAATGAAAAAAACTAGAAAACTATATATAGGAAAAACAGGCTGACGGCATCAAGAGTTACTTGTGACGCCGTCACCCTCGCCGCCATATACTTCCTCGGACGGCCTTGATCCACTTATGACGGCCTATGTGACGCCGTCACCGACCACGGTATTTTATTCTTGCCACTTTGACGCCGTCACGATGCCTTCGGACGCCGTTACCACCCACGGTGTTTAATTCCTCATGTCTGACGCCGTCAAGATGGTAGTCTTGACGCCGTCACCTTGTATCTTAAGCATGGAAATTTGGTACTTTGCCGTTTTCTTCACTTTTATGCTCCAAAAACGTCCAAAATGGCTTCTTTTCCATAATTCACTCTCCAAACACCTAAAATCACAAAAGGAACGATTTAGGGCAATATTTGATCAAATAAAGTCGGATTCGGGCTTAAATGACCCCCTAAAAACGGATCATTTTTTGCCTCATCAAGTTCCAGGTTGGAGACAAAGTGATGCTGAAATTCTCGCCTTGGAAGGGTGTGATACGTTTCGAGAAACGTGGAAAACTCAACCCACGCTACATTGGACCATTTCTTATCTTAGAAAGAATTGGGCCCGTGGCTTATAGGTTGGAATTACCACATGAACTGAGTAAAGTTCACGACGTGTTTCACGTTAGTAATTTGAAGAAATGTCTTTCTGATGAGATGCCTATTATTCCAATGAAGGATATTCGTGTTGATGAGAAATTGAATTTCGTGGAAGAGCCAATTGAGATTTTAGATCATGAAGTTAAACGACTCAAGCGAAGTCGCATTCCGCTCGTCAAGGTTCGTTGGAATTCCCGACACGGACCAGAATTTACGTGGGAACGTGAGGACGAGTTCCGGAAGAGATATCCGAAGCTTTTCACTTCGTAGATGGATTGTTCCGAGAGAAACCCGGGACGGGTTTCTTCTGAGACTGGGAGGATGTGACAACCGGTAATTTAGGGAGTTATTTTGAAAACCCGCATTACGTTAAAGTTCGTTTATAAATTTTTTATTTGGAATTTTTATTCACAACGAACTTGTAAGACCAATTTTATGGATAATTATATTTCTATGACGTTATGGAATTCGTGAATTATTTTAATAATTCATTATGGAAATTACGTGATGATGTATGTTTTTTAATATTCTCACTGGTACTACGTTGACTCCGGCACTAGGTTTACCTAACGGGAAATTTATGATTCGTTTTACGAGTCCGATGATATTTGATTAATTACGAGATGTTTTTCGGGAGATATCGAAGTTTGAAATGAGTTCGGGTTTCGGGCCGTATGTTTTACATTTACCCACTTTACCCACTCAATACTACTAGTATTATTATTATTATTATTATTATTATTATTATTATTATTATTATTATTATTATTATTATTATTATTATTATTATTATTATTATTATTATTAATTATACCCTTTTAAAAAAAATAATAAAAAAATAAAAAGAGTAAAACCACAAATTGGTCCTTGTTGGTTCGGTACCCACACACAACACAAACACCCTCACACTTACTTCTCTCTCTCTCATTTCTTCATCACCTCCAACCCTAGCCGCCGCCGACTATATCCGGCCGCCACCACTTCACCGCCGACCACCACTACAAACCACCATTATTTTCGTGATCCCCACCCTCGAATCTCCTAGATCCGCCCCTACACGCGCCTTTATTACATCATTTTCATCACGTATTATCACCAAATCTCACCACCAATCATCATTTTCGAAGTGTTACATGGTTTGGAGCTTATTTAACCGAAGGTGAGGCGAGTGTGACTCGCGTTTTTATTAAAAACGTGACCCTTGGTCATGATGGGTTTAGATTCGGTTGGGTTTTCACCCAAAAACGGAGTTAATATTTATGGGTTTTGTTGGAAACTCGATTTTTATAAAATGGTTTGGTATCCGGGTTGTTATCCGTGGGTTGGTTCAAACCGTGAGTCCTCGACTCACGGCTTGGATATTGACTCGAGCCTTGGGCTCGTTTTCTTGTTATTTTTTAGCCGTGGTTTGGCTCTTGGTAGCCTTGATCTCGTTGATACCTTGGTTCGACTCTTGTGAGTCGCGGCTCGTAGCCGTGTCATTGATGTTGTTGCCAAGACCCTTTGGGTCGAATGGGTATATTTTTGAGTGCTCCTTGGAGCCACTTTGTGACCCTTGATGCTTGGTTCGAGCCCTCTTGGCTCGTGGTATTTACCGCGACTCAGTCGAGTCGTGTGGGCTTGGGTGTGGCTTGGTAAACCCACCCGAGTATGACTTTGATTATTTTGTTGCTTGAATATAACTTGGTTTGGGTTTAGTTGTCATTAGTTGGTCGTTTGCTACATCTCTTGGCCGAATACATGTGGGTCGAGACCATGTTTGGTCTCGACATTGGATATTGAATTTTGGTATTGAGAAGTGTTGACGAATTGTGTTATTGGGGACCGATTGTGAGACGGTCACTTAGATTGACGGAGATAGGTTAGTCGGGTGCCGTAGTCGGACCCTATTGTTGTAGCACGTGGATTGGGATTGTGTTGGACGGAGATGTATTGTTTTTGTGACTATTGCTTATTACTTTGGACTTGGACAATGAGCCAAGAGTCATGACTCGGACATGTGACCATTTCGTATGACTCGATAACTATTTACAAATAAAACATAAATAATAAAACTCGTAATAATAATTATTTGTAATATAAACGTTTATATGAATATATAGACGTGAAAACGGATATATAATTATATAAGCGCGTATATTAATAATAATAATAATCACGAGTCATATTATAAATAATACGACTAGATATATATTAGGCTACGAGAGTAGCGTAATATTATTGAAAGTATTATTATTATAAAAATGTGTTATAAAACGAGAAACTCTCGACAATTACTAAACATTAAATAAAAGGGTCATTTATATATATATAACGAGTAAACTTATTGAGTTATGCGGAGTCGTAGTCACTCGAGTTCAGGTAAGTTTTATTTGTGACTTTCGTGTTGTCACGGATATATGACGATTAATATAAACGTTTTCTATAACTAAATAACCACTTAACCGAAGGGTTGAACCGGGTTATTTGGCTATATGAAATGAATATATTAATGGGCATCGTATCCTACGACGCCCGTAGGTTGTGGTATATGTAAAGGGTAATAAATTGCGAATATATATATCGGGGAATCTGGCCAATTTAACGATGTATATAAGGAATTTATTAAACTACGATATATACCATATAGTATTTATGTGCTATGTGCTGTAGAATTGGGTGTAATCTTGGAACGGTATGTTACGTAAATAAATACGAGGATTATCAAATCGACGGATTTAATAAACTTCGGCGATTTATTTAAATAATATATTGGGCTAATATTAG